>CM059284.1:5315772-5418272 GCA_030347295.1 Setipinna tenuifilis | reverse complement strand
CTGTGTGTGTGTGTGTGTGTATACGTGTGTGTGTGCGTGTACGTGTGTGCGTGCGTGCGTGCGGGTGCGTGTGGGTGAATGTGCGTGTGTTTGTTCATGTGTAGATCAGAATAAATTGCCTTTTATTGGCACTATACACAGGTACATTGAGATTAAAAGCAGCTCCTTCTCCAGATGTTTTTAGTGTTTTGAATAATACCGCAGTTCTTACTGTTTTAAGTGAGTGTGTGTGTGTGTGTGTGTGTGTGTGTGTGTGTGTGTGTGTGTGTGTGTGTGTGTGTGTGTGTGTGTGTGTGTGTGTGTTACAGTCAGTCCCAGTGCCCAGTTGCTGGAGCAGACGGCTCAGATGCAGTCCCTGAGTGACGCTTTGGACAAGCTCAAGGTAAGCTACGCCATCAAACACATACACACATAGACGTACACACACATACAGACATAAACACACACACATACACATACATACACAGACATAAGCACACACCACAACATTAAAGGATATTTATTTTACTGTTTTGTTTAGCAAAGGCATCTTAAGAAGCTTGAATATAAGTAAGCATGTTCTTTACATCTCTCTCTCTCTATCTCATTTTGTTTCTCTGTCTGTCTTTCTCTGGCTTTTTTCCCTCTTTCTCTCCTTCCTTTTTTTCTTTCTTTTTCCTACTTTTTTTTTTTTTTTCTCTCTCTCTCTCTCCCTCTTTCTCTCTCCTTCTCTCTTCCTCTTCCTCTCAGGGTGAGGTAGCGGAGCATGTGGTATCCAAGCAACAGGGTGCTCGGGTGCCCTCTGACTTCGCCACCTTCCCCTCGTCTTCCTTCGTCAAGGTGGGTGTCGATTAACGATAAAAAGACACACACACCCTGCTACTCACACATATAGGCAGGCATCGTAGAAGCATGCCTACATAGTCAGTACTGGCTAGATCAGATACATAAGTATAGTAGGAAGTAGTATGTAAATGTACTACTACATAGTATGTATATCCTTTCTGTAAAATACTCCCATTGTTCACTCATGTTGTCAATGTCCGTCCTACTCTACCTTATCGAAAAATTAACATTTGCATGTGTTTATGCTCTCCCCCTCACTTTCGTCTCTAACTCTGTCTTTCCCCTCTGTCTTTTTTCTATTTTCTTCTTCCTCCATCTCTCTCTCCCTTTTCTCTCTCTCTCTCTATCTTTTTATTTCCCCTCTGTCTTTTTTTCTATTTTCTTCTTCCTCCATCTCTCTGTCTCTCTCCCTTTCCTCTCTCTTTCTCTCTCTCTTTCTCTCTCTCTCTCTCTCTCTCTCTCTCTCTCTCTATTTCCCCTCTTTGTCTTTTTTTCTTTTTTCTTCTTCCTCCCTCTCTTCCGCAGGCGAAGGAGGAGAGTAAGAGTGGCACAGTGCTCGTGGGGAAGGTCCTCATCCCGTGTGCTCGTGGCCAGGAGCGCACCCACAGACTCGTCCTATCACAGCAGCAGCTGCAGCAGGTGCACCGCCTCCTCATGCCCTAGAGGCCTGCCCATTGGCCCACGCGCCTCAGCAGCACTTCCTATCCTCCAATCAGAGGGCAGTATTAGACACCAACCCGCCTGCCCCTTCAAACAAAGCGCACTCTAATCCTGACTTTCCCACACTACAACCACAGCCTTCCACTCTCCTCACAGCCACATGTTTCTATCCCATAATTCCTCTAGGCTCACTCAGGAAATGCATAGAGACAATAGCAGGTCTGTGGAATCCTAGTTCCAAGCCAAAGAGCTACACAGTATAATAATAATACGTTTTTCAAGGAAAGGTTTTCTACACTTTTTACACATTTCTCTCCTCTCAGAGTAACAGACACTTAAGCACACTGATGCGTCCACAGACTTCATCAACTGGAACAAAGTTTGAACTATCAGTCACATTTGCAAAGTTAGACAAATCTACTGCCACTGTAGTCTGTTATGTTAAGTCTTTCCTTAACATGACAAGGCCCACAAAGTCAGCTGCTCATCAGGTTTTATCCATATGCAGTTTTTTAAAGCCGTAAACACACACACACACACACACACACACAAACGCACACACACGCATTGCCCCTTTCGAGTCAAAGGCTCAACCTCTATCCTTTGCCTGATGCTCACTAAACTCATTATACTGTTTTCTAAATGCTATTGTCAACATTGGAAGGACAACATTCAGAGGGTTGAGGCAGACAGTATTGGAAGTTTGGACAGCACTGTAGAAATGAAGTGCACTGCACCTGCATCTACATCTACACCTACAGCTGCACCGGATGTCTGTGTGTTTTTCTTCATTTTGTTTTGTTTTGTTTTGTTTTGCCTTCTGCCTTTTGTTTGGGAAGATGTGTGTGATATTTATGTGGGAGTGCAGCGAGGACCAAACACACCGACACACACACCGCTGATCCCAGTTATTACAGCACTGCCCGTTTAACCACCGTGCAGAGTTTATATACTCTTATGACACACACACACACACATACACACACACACACACACACACACACACACACACACACACACACACACACACACACACACACACACACACACACACACACACACACACACACACACACACACACACAGGAGCCTTCTCATATCTATACTGTAGAGACTGGCAGGACATGACCTGGGCATCTTACCTGCAGTCTTCTCTCTGCTATTAAAAACTGTAGTCTGATAGTAACACATATAACAAGTGATGACTAAAGGTTTAAGCAGTCTGCGCTTGATTTTTTTGTATTATTCTGGGATAGGTTGGACGACAAAGGCTTTCAGCCTAATGAACTAAGGAAGCAAAAAAAAAAACATGCAATAGTAGCTCTTAGCTTTGTGGTAATAATATCTGCACGTCAGCATTCTTCCTGGTTTGATATGATATGTTGACTCTGTTTGGATGAAACAAAAAAGAATAAATAAAATATCTTGATTAAAACACACATTCTGGTGCAGTCTAATACTTCTGTCTGCTTACAGTCGAAGCTCTGTGTACAGGGAGCCACAATCTCAGATGCTGCTTTATCTGTTTAAATCGCTTCTTGTAATACCATATCTTCAGCACTGGGGATGGTGTTTAAAAACGGCATAGCAAACCAAAAGCCTGACAAGTTTATAGTTGAGTTTAAGGTCATAGCTTAAGGTCATGGGTAACATATTTATTTATTTTGAAAGATTATTCTTTGAATATTTACACGCCATCCATGAAGATTCAAAGAACTTCTTTGGGTAAATCTAATTGTCTCATCAACTCCGATCCTGCAGGTGGCGCTAATGCACTTTTAGCGCCATAGGAAGGCATGCCACATTCATTGACAGCCGTGAAAGGAAATTTGTCGTTGGCTATGGTCGACGCGTGTTTACACCTTTATGTTATACCGTCTCTGTGTTTAGTTTTTGTTCCTTTATATTACCCTAAAAGCCTATTCATATAAGAAAGTCAAGGCGTTGTCTTAGTTTTCGTTAATCTGCTGTCGCAAGCTGGGACTGGTAGTCCAGTCACCACGAAGAGGGCCGCTGTGAAAAACGCTGGCACGACGCTGGACAAGCTTTCGACCACATTTTGAGCAGGTAGGTTGAACGATTCACAGGCAGCTGTAACAAGTTTGACTCTATGCTTGCAATGTAACTTGGGTCGTTAAGGTATTTTAACACTGAACTGAAGTGTCCACGATGAATGGTAACGAATGTTGGTTGAGGTAGTGTCAACTGAGTGAAAACAACGTTAGCTGGGTAACACTATTCTGTTGAACTGCAAACGAATTCAAATATTGTCAGTGACTTGTTCCGAGTGGTGTCTAGGTATGACAAACATGAAAGCCCCTCCGCATAAACTGTCTCAAATACTGTGTCACATGGCTTCAATTAAGGCTATACAAAGCAGTGACTCCTGTCATGTGTAACTGTCAAAACCCTGATATCTTCTACACGTCCGCCAATAAAACGTAAAGCCAAGGAGAGAATGTAAAGGATGGAGGAATTAAGGTCAGGGCATGTGGGCTAAGGCAGGGCATCATGCCTGTTATCATACTACAGATACCGTGCTACGTTTATTCTGAATTCTGCTATAATATGACAATAAAGGCAACGCAGAAAGAATTGCTAAACTGAACACTAAATAACTTCTTAAACATTATATTTAAAAATCTGTTTCAAATTCTGACACATTCACTTTTCGGTTCTATACCGGTATGCTTGAAAGAGTTTTTTTATGGGCTACAGTATTGCAGTGTTGTGATACAGCAGCAACTCTATCGATATGTATCCATTCACGTGTATGCCACGATATATCACGATATACATATTTTGAGCACAGCCTAAACGGACCCCTTGTGAGCTCTTTTCCCTCCCATCAAGCGTCAGGGTGGTTTCCTTTCTTGGTTATTCTTTGTTTTTGTTTTGTTTCTGTGGCTGTCCTCTCCTCTCCTCACTAAGTCCTGTTCTTCCCTATACCCGCTCCACCCCAGTCCGCCACCTAGCAAGATGGCCGAACCTCGCAGCCCCGCTGGTCCGGTACCCCCGAACCCCGCCAGTCTCGTCTCCTCCTCCTCCGAGGCCCCGCTGGCGGTGGAGATGGACCCCGTGGAGTACACCCTCCGGAAACGCCTCCCTCGAAAACTCCCGAAACGCCGCAACGACGTGTACGTCAACATGAAGACGGACTTCAAGGCACAGCTGGCCCGCTGCCAGAAGCTGCTGGACGGGGGAGGGGCGGGGGGCCACCGGGAGATCTGCATCCACGGCCTGGGGCTGGCCATCAACCGGGCCATCAACATCGCGCTGCAACTCCAGGCCAGCAGCCAGGGGGCGCTGCAGCTGGCGGCCAACACCTCCACCGTGGAGCTGGTGGACGACCTGGAGCCTGAGGATCCCGACGGGGAGGCGGGAGAGCCAATCACGCGCACGCGGAACAACTCGGCCATCCATATTAAAGTGTTCTACCCCGACCTTCAGTCATCATCGTCTTTATCGTCATAATGATGATAATAATAATAACCGCAGTTCCTTAGAAATCATCCCCATCAAAGTGTTCTACCCTGACCTTCAGTCATCATCATCTTCATCATAATGATAATGATAACCGCAGTTCCTTAGAAATCAACCAGTCTGCTACCGCAGCTGCACTAGGTCCAGCTGTTTTCCCGTTTCACAGTGTCAGTGTCCCTATCTGCGTTTACATTTACAATTCAGCTATGAACAGACATTTGCATGCTTTAGACCATTAGTACACTGTGATTACAGGGGTGGAAAGTGTCATATTTTTGTTTGCCTTTGAACTTGTGAGTATCATCGGGATGGAGAGGAGTCTGGAGCGGTGTCTTATCTCCCCTTGGGTCTCTAGACTCTGAGGATTGGGCCTAACACAGCAGAAACTGATTGAGTCGTTCTCGCTGTGTTTGTGATATGTTCTCAAAAAGACAAGCTACTTGTGACTTGTTTTGTTGTGTGTGTGTGTGTGTGTGTGTGGTTTATTTGTTTATTTACATTAAAGTAATGTGGATGCTCAACCCATTTATGTAGGTCATGTCTGACTGGAATAGAATGATCATGTGATATTTTTGTATTTTATTTCGAAGAGAGAAAAGTCTGACGTCCACACAAAGTTGTATTGAGCAAGGACCATGTTGGTTGAACCTTATTTGTGACAATAAAGTCCATCTATGTTTATTGAATTGATGCTTAACTGCAGTCCTGTTTGTGGTGCAGGGATGTTTGCACCAGCCACCAGCCAAATGCTGGTAAAATATGAAAGTGGCTGGTAACTTTTGGACACAAAATAGTAGTTTACTATTGAGTGGCTAGTACATTTTTATCATTCATTTGTCAGTGGCTGATAAAAGTTCACATTTTGCAAAGTTAATTTCCACCCCTGCGTGTGGCACCTACTGGGCTACTTTTTGACCTGATGAGTGACAGAGCTGGAAAACCCTTCTTCAGAACTCTGATGTCCATCTGACATATTTGTTCCAGCCATTTGCTAAACCAGCTGATCGTTAGAGCAACCAAGTCGTGAAATCGCCTGTTTAATGTGTATAGAACCTATTTATGGCGAGAGTTTTTTTCCTTTCAAAGCCAGGATTGTCCACGTCTTAAACAGTATTAATGTGTGCTTAGTGTTGGCATGGTAGAGAGACAAAAACCCTCTCTGTGTGCTCCTGTGGTGTATGGTTTATTCAAAGCCAGCTTGTTGCCGAATTGCAATGCTAAATCTGTATGAATGGCAAGGTTTTTTTTCTGTTTAAGAGGACAGTATGGACAGATACTGGTCTGTAGTAGTCGCCGAGACTGCGAGCACCGGGGCTGCAACTGCCGCCAGAGCAAATGCCATCCATGATCCTGCAGCACCTACGGCGAACATCGGCTCCGCCTCCACGACGATATCTATTCCTGTGCAGATGAGTACTAGGCCTAATAGACGATTTTGTTTACATCCTGTCAGAGGAGTGAATACGTGTAATCTTGTAGCTGTTCCCTTACAAGATCAACCGGTACAGAAACATAACACTTTAAATGTGAAAATTGCCCTCCAGAATGTCAGATCCCTTGCGAACAAGTCTTTTTCCATCAATGATTTTATTTGCGGTCATAACCTAAATATGTTGCTACTCACTGAAACCTGGCTTGATCAGCCTAGTAGCACTGTTACTCTGATTGAAGCAACGCCTCCACAGTATGATTTTATGAGTGTTGCCAGGCCTAATAAGCGTGGAGGTGGTATAGCCATTATTTTCAAGGCACTATTTAAGTGTCAGCAGACAGTACTGGGTAACTTTTCAACATTTGAATGCTTAAGTACAATTCTTAAATGTTCTACTGATGTATTACTGCTGACTGTTTATAGGCCACCTAAAATCTCTGCACCCCTCTTCCTTGAGGAGTTTGGGGAATTTCTTTCAATCATCTGCTTGGGGTATGAACACATCATAATAACTGGAGATTTTAACTTTCATGTTGATAACTTAGAAAATACATATGCTAAAGAATTCCTGTCGCTTATTGATATGTTCAACCTTACTCAGCATGTACAGCAGGCCACCCATGAGAAAGGGCACATCTTAGACCTTGTCATTACAAAGGGTGTTGAAGCTATAATTACTGTCAAGGATTTTGGTTTTTCAGATCATTCCTGTGTGTTTGCCAATGTTAGTTTATCCCCCCATGTGCAAAATAAGCTAGTTACTGTAAGAAAAAGAATCATAAACAATAGTACAGCATCTCTCTTTGAACAAGCACTCCTGGAAACCCATACTGAAACTTCTCAGTGTGCTAATGATCTATTGGATAATTTTAATTATAGGATGTCCCATATTATGGATGCTATTGCTCCCTTAAAAACCAAAACACTTAGCCATCAAAAAGCACCTTGGAAATTGAGTCCTTCAGTCAAACAATCAAAGCGAAATTGTAGAAAGGCCGAGAGGCAGTGGCGTAAAACTAAACTTCAAGTTCACCACCTAATCTACAAAGACATGCTCCGTAAACATAACCAGGAAACATCTAAAGCTAGACAATCATTCTTTTCTGACCTAATCAATAGAAACATCAATAATACTCGTGTACTATTTAGTACTGTGGAAAAGCTGACTAATCCCCAGCAAAAACTGCCTCCTGAGTTTCTTTCAATAAGTAAATGCAACGACTTTGCTCATTTTTTCAAAGGAAAGGTTGATAACATACGTACAAACATAGTCACACAGGCAAAATCAAACCACAACTTGGATGGTTTTCCCTCAGTTAAGACAAACGTCAACCAAATGGAATCATTTAGTCCAATTGATGTCGAAATTCTCAAGAAAACTGTACTAAGTCTTAGCTCCTCTACATCTGACCTAGACGTTCTGCCTACAGCCTTTTTTAAATCCACTCTACACCTGATATCACATGATGTGATTCAGATTATTAACACTTCTCTGTCGACTGGACTTTTTCCCTCTTCTCTAAAGAAAGCAGTGGTTAAACCCCTGTTAAAGAAAAATAACCTTGACCCTCTGGTGTTAAACAACTATAGGCCTATATCTAATTTACCATTCATTAGTAAAATAATGGAGAGAATAGTTTTTAATCAATTGAATACATTTCTGACATCAAATGGTTGCCTTGATGATTTTCAATCAGGCTTTCGTTCCAATCACAGCACAGAAACAGCTCTTACCAAAGTAATGAATGACATACGACTGAACTCTGATGCTGGCAAATCCTCAGTTTTGGTGCTCCTTGACCTTAGTGCGGCATTTGACACTGTTGACCATGACATCTTACTGCATAGACTTGAGCATTGGGTTGGTCTTACTGGTATAGCTATCAAATGGTTTGAATCATACCTAAAACAAAGAAGTTTTTATGTTTCCATTGGATGTTACACCTCATCAGCTATGCCTCTGAACTGTGGAGTCCCCCAAGGTTCCATTTTTAGGGCCACTACTCTTTAACATTTATATGCTGCCACTTGCACAGATTATTAGAAATAACTCAATTAAGTACCATAGTTATGCTGATGACACACAGTTATATCTAGCCTTGTCACCTAACGATTTTGATCCTCTTAAATCCCTCTACAACTGCATTGACCAAATTAACAGCTGGATGTCTCAAAACTTTCTACAGCTCAACACAGATAAAACTGAGATAATTATATTTGGGAATAATCAGCAAAGGCATAAGATTGACACAATACTTAAAACTAAAGGACTCAAAGCAAAGGACACAGTCAAAAATCTTGGTGTCCTTATTGATTGTGATCTCACATTTAACAGTCATATGAAAGCCATCACAAAGTCCGCATTCTACCATCTCAAAAACATCTCCAAGCTTAGGGGTCTAATGTCTAAGCAAGATCTTGAAAAGCTGGTACATGCCTTCATCTCAAGTAGAGTCGATTACTGCAATAGCCTCTTCACTGGCCTTCCCAAAAAGAATATCAAACAGCTCCAATTAATACAAAATGCAGCTGCAAGAGTTCTTACAAGAACAAAAAAAATTGATCACATCACCCCAATTTTAAGGTCTCTGCACTGGCTCCCAGTGAGATACAGGATTGACTTTAAGGCCTTACTACTACTGTTCAAGTCACTTAATGGGAAGGGTCCCAGTTACATACTTGATATGTTTCAGCCATATACCCCATCTAGGTCTCTGAGGTCCATGGATAGAAATCTATTGACCATACCTACTGTACAAACAAAGTGTGGTGAGGCAGCCTTTAGCTATTATACAGCAAAGCTCTGGAACCAGCTTCCAGAGGATGTAAAGAATGCCCCTACTGTAGAGAGTTTTAAAAGCAGACTCAAGACAAAACTTTTTTCTGATGCCTTTTCCTAATTTTTATTTTTATGTCTTATTTTTTATTTTATTTTCATTCTTCTTCTCATTATTATTATTTTAATGGTTTTGCTTTATTTTAAATTGTATTTTACTTTTAAAATCTTTAATTGTATTCTATTTTAAAATTTGTGTAAAGCGCATTGAAGTGCATTTATGTATGAAATGCGCTATACAAATAATTTTGACTTGACTTGACTTGACTCAGAAAAGAAAAAAATGTGTTTGAGCAGAATCCCAGACCTTGCATGTACATCTGATGTCACCACAAGATGGCAGTGGAAATAAGTGCCATCACAAGCACATTAGAACTTTGAGAAGGGTTCTGGAATGTTCAGTGGCAGTGGCGTGTTCTGTGTAGTGTCAGGTCAGAGTTGGTTAACTGTAGCCGGTGCTTCGAGACTGACCCCAGAATGAGCTTTTCTCACAACCTCACAAAAAAAGAAAGCAGACCAACACACAAGCAAGAAGCACTTATCACACACACAAGCACAATTTCCTCCCTTGTGTTTTCAGTAGTCTCTTTTTTATCTAAGAATAACATTCCTTTTAAATACCAAATAGCATGACGATTTCGGAAGCAAACAATTCTGTGTACAGGAAATGACATTTACAAACTTCCTTACCAAACATCTACTGAGCGATTGACAGGTAGTTACAAAACAATAATAACATGGGGAAAAAACAGAACTCCACAGCAACAACAATAACAACAACAACAACAAAACAACAGTGCAAAGGACATCATAGTAATACGAAGGACAAATAAAGACAAAACACAGTCGTCGTCATTAATGAACCAAACATCCCGGAACTGAAGCTAATAAGACAGTGTGTGTGTGTGTGTGTCTGTGTGTGTGAGAGAGAGAAAAAGAGAGAGAGCAGGGGATGGGGGTGGAGGGAAATTGACACCAAACCTGGCACCAGGCAGTGTGTTGAAAAGGTTGACATAAAGGATGTGCATGACTGGCCAATCAGTGTTTGTGCTGGCCGCGGTGCTATCTGCATGGAGCAGTGTCACAGCAGCCGGCCTAAGTGCCTGGAGCAGGCCTGCTGACCGATAACCACCAGCGGGGTTAGGCCATTCCCACGTAGGCCCCTTACGTGTCCTATCTTTCTCTCTCTTTCCCTCTCTCTCCCTCTTTCCCTCTTTCCCTCTCTCTCCCTCTCTCCCTCTTTCTCCCTCTTTCTCTCTCTTCCTTCACCCCCCCTCCCTCCCTCTCTTTCTATCTGAGCCCCTCTCTCTCATTCCATCTCTCTCTCTCCCTCTTTCTCTCTCCCTCCATTCCCTCCCTCCCTCTCTCTTCCTCTCCCTCTCTCTCTCTCTCTATCTGCGCCCCTCTCTCTCTCCTTCCATCTCTCTTTCTCTCTGCGTCGCTTGCTGTCTCACACATGCCCACACTCCGTCACTTCTCAAACTGACAAGAGTTTTCCAAGTGTGTCTGTTGCTCTCTCTTCCTCTCTCACACTCGCTCGTTCATTGTTATTTCCCCAGTCACCCCAGATGACCCACATGCATACATACACATACATAGCTACATAGACATACAGCATGTGGGAATTGCTGAGTTCAGTCAATGAGATGACGCAGTAGCTTCCTATCCTACACACACACACACACACGCGCACAGACACACACACACAAACACACACACACACAAACATACACTCAACCAGGTATGTATAGCAGCGTATTAATAATACACACATCTACAAATGCACACACATCCAAAAGTGTAGAATAGTATTGAAACGCACAGAGCCCTAAGCCCTCTTTATATATATATATATATCTTTTTTTTTGACTATCAGAAAAATACATCTGTATAAATAAAACAAAACAACAGTCAACAGCAGTGCCCATCTGAGTCCAATACGTTTACATTTACAACATCCACATTTTCACAACGGTCCAAAAAGCTGAATTCGACGTCAGTCTCATTTTTCCTGGATGGGGATTGGCTGTCAGCCTCTTTGAGGGGTTGGCTGGCCATTTTTAATATTGACACAGGCGCAGGGAAGCGATGTGTTTCAGTGCATGTGGTTTAGCTGGAGGACAGATATAAGTGTTACCCTGTGGGCCTGTCTGATGAGCATCCCTGCCCAATAGGAGAAATACACACACACACACACACACACAGGTGAGCAGTTGCAGTGGCCAATCAGCAGGCCTGAGAACTGGTACATTTTGGAGGGCAGGTTTCCAGCATTCCTTTTCATGGCTAAAAAAAAAACAAAACAAAAAAAAAACAAAGTGCTTGAATCATCTCCTCGAGTGTCACTTTCTCCATGCAGTGTAGAGACGTGTTTGGCCTGGCCTGTCCTGTCGTTTCTGAAGTCCCTCCATGACTCATGTCTCTGAGCAGGCAAACGCTCCCCGAGTCCTTTCTCACCATGCAAACGTCCTTGGTCCCACGTACCGCCCCTTTATGCCGCTGCTCCAATCAGCTTGGCCCATGTCCATGTTGGCGGCCAATCAGCTGATAGTCTGTTGGCAGACGGGCGCGTGGGAAATCAGCAGACGGACCTTCCCGCGCAGAAAGTTGAAGTGGACCTGGAAGAGCGCGGAGGCCGACGATACACGCCACGTGTCCTGGACGGTCGCCGCAGCGTCAGAGGGGGAGTACTCCTGCGGGAAGGTCAAGAAGGTCAGGGGTCAGGGTCATTGCCTTGTCTGGCCTAAGCAAGTGTTGGTGACTTTCTCACAATCACATTAGCAACGCTGTAATCACTAAACCAACTCTCGCTTACTCTGAGTATGTGTGTCTGTAGTGTTCCTGCTCCGGGAAACTTATTCAGGCACATGCACCTCCCTGCATGTATAAAGGTAGTCTGCTTACTCTGTGTTCCTTTACACCAGTGTCAGCTTATGTCCTCCTTTGGATAAAAGCGTCTGCCTAATGTAATGTAATAATGGAGGGTAAATGTCCGAAGGTAATAAATAAATCGATGTATATCGGCAGATAGATATGAGTAAGGAGATTACATCTAAAAATATAAAGAAGAAAACAAGTTCACATAATTTTATTTATTTTCCATTGTTGTCTGGTTTAGAATAATCTTCTAACGTCTTTTAACACTTCTAACAATGTCGTTGTCAATTTAATTCCCCCCCCGGAGTTGAACCTTGACCTGGGCTAAACCCAAACTCTAACACTCGGAGCCATCTCCTTTAAGTTAAGGTTTCTCTCTTTTGGTAGAGCAGAGGGGCGTTCACTCTAAACTTTCTAAACTATTTTAAGAATCACTTTTAAAGGAAAGCCATTGCTCAACAAAAAACTATTGATCTGCACTGTAAATAGCAACAGGTGAACAGGCTCATCAAAGCCAAGAAAGAACACACACATACACACTCTCTCACACACACAGGAAGGGAGTTTGCACTCAATTACCCAGTTGAAAAGCAGGCCAAATAGGTGTAAATACGTGCAGCGACACTGTGTCCAACTTTAAACGGTGCTGGTGTGTCAGTGGCACTTTAAATGGCCTTTGAATGTGTGTGTCTTTAAGTGTGTGTGTCCTTTGAATGTGTGTGTTCATGTGTGTGTTCATGTGGGTGTGAGATGAAGTAATAAAACTAGGGTCAGTCTGTAGGGTATGTTTGTCTGCTGATTGCCGCTGTGAATGTCTGCGCGGTCATTTCACACACACACACACACACACAGCCACAATCACAGATCAGGCATTTCCCCGCACTGGAGCTCAGACTTTCCAAGAATTTGGAGTGTGTGCGTGCTGCCGTCTGTGTGTGCATTGGACGGCTCTGAAGGGTTTTTTTTTTGCTGAACTCTACACTGTTTTTTTTTATATATACATGCATCCAAGTTGTCCAAAAACCCAAGTGCACATGAAGTGTAATCAAATAATGGTCAGAGACCTGGCCGACTCCACCATGCTTGGTAGCACATCCAGTTCCTATACGATCTTTAGCCTGTGCACATGAATTCGATACAGTTCCAATCCGTTTACAATCAGATTAAGCTCATCCATGTGCACGCATTGACTATGAGATAGCTGAGTTTGGATGCTCCTCAGCAAACACTATGAGCTGAGTTTGAATAAATTCCATACGATACCGTGCACAGGGCGGCATCAAGTGGATTAACATCGGCTTAACCCAGGGGTTCCTATCAGATTTGCGAATCCAGTCCCTATACTATCTTTAGCCTGTGCATATGAATTCAATACAATTCCAATCCGTAGACAATCAGATTAAGCTCATCCATGTGCATGCAGTGACTAAGAGCTGAGTTTGAATGCAGTCCCTATACGACCTTTAGCCTGTGCTGAGTTTGAATGCTACTCAGCAAACACTAACACTACCACCCTTTCAATACTCACCGGAAGACTTAGACTGCGCAGCACCTGTCCGATGCTGATGATGTTGCCAAGGCTGTTGTCTATGTGTGAGTGCAGCGCTGTGTTACTGATGGAGGCCTTTAGGGAGCGCAGGGCCTGAGACAGCAGCCATAGTCCTGACTGCACCTCCTGAGCTTGCTGCTGGGACTGGACACACACACACACACAGACACAGAGACAGACAGACACACACACACACATGTACACATACAGACATACACACACACATACAGATACACATACAGACACACATAAACAGACACACATACACAGACAGACAGACACACACACATACACACATACCTTAGCATTCAGCATTTATTTAGGTAGTAAGAATAGATTTGAATAGACGAGACTAGATTAGAGCTAGATTAGACTACATTGTGTATTTACACTGGATTGAGTTAAGTAGAACTGAATTGAATAGAATATAACAGTGTAATCAACTTGAGTTGATTTGAATGAGGTGTTGGTAATACAGTAGAGAGGTGAGCGGGTTTCCTACTCACATTCTTTTTCCTCCAGGCGTCAAAGTCCACACTGGGCTGGGGAACCGTAAGAGGCTCAGCGAGGCTACACTCTTCATTACAGCTCCTCTGGGAAAAGAAGGAGATTGGAGTAGTTAGTGACTGCCATCATGCTAGAGATTAAAGCATTGGCCTTAGGGCCAAAGGGTAACAGGTTCGATTCCCCACACTCTCCACTCTTCCTTACAACTCTTCTAGTTAGTTAGTGATTGCCATCATGCTAGAGGTTAAGGCAAAAGGGTCACAAAAGGGCCACACTCTCCACTCTACACTCTTTCTTTACAACTCTTCTGGGAAAATGAGAGTTGGAGATTGGAGAAGTTAGTGACTGACATCCAGGTTCAGAAAGTAAAAGTCCTGCAACATATTTGTTCCAGCCAATTCAGTGCACCAGCTGATCCCCAGGTAGATGAGACAGTTAGTGAAATCACTTGTGTTAAGGGCACAGGCAGAAGGAAGACATGGCAGGACTTTTCCTTTCTCAATCCAGTTTGTCCACCTCTGCTGCCATCATGTGTGTGTGTGTGTGTGCGTGTGTTTGCGTTGTCGTGTGTGTGTGTCTCACCATGGCGACCTCAGCCTCCTGTGCCTTCTTGATGAAGTGGTCGAGGGCGCGCAGGTCACAGATGGGCCACAGAGGAGAGGGCAGCCCCGGACTGGTCCACTCCAATACCATCAGCAGCACAGTAAACAGTCCTGAGGGAGGGAGAGGGGGAGAGAGAGAGAGAGGGAAAGAAAATGAGAGATAAGGTGAGGAGGGGGGGGGAGAGGGAGACAGGTGGAGAGAAAAGGGAGGGAGAGAAAGAGAGAAGGGAGGGCGGAGAGAGGGGCAACGAGACAGAAAGAATTTGAGAATATGTGGACAGAGAGAGAATGGAATGGAATGAGATGGAAAGTGGAAAAAAGAACAGAGAAGATAACATACAGAGAAAGATAACAGGAAAAAGAAAAGAGGAGGAAGGGGTGGGAAAGAATAAGTCAGTGCTTCCCTGTTTAAAGTTATACACCAGTGCAATTCACCACTACCTGACTTTGCAAACACTAACAAAGCAGCTACAGTACATGAATATACTATACTGTGCTCTTGAGTCAAACTAAAAAAAAATCTAAAAATTCCTAAATAGGAATACGGCTTTACTTCAACGTTGTGTATCGATCAATAAATTGTAGAATTACAGTCTGGAATAAACCCCATGGCCTGATGGCACGTTGCCAAATACACTTCACCCATAAACCCATTCACTCCTTTTTTTGGAGAAAGATTGATTTTTCTTAGATACCTGTAATGCGGGGTAAGAGGTAACGTAATACACACACTTTCAAACCTAACAGCCTAAAGGAAACAGCTTAATGTTGAAAAAGTCGACAGGAGTTGTTGTTTGTCTAAAAAACAGTAAGCCAACAGTCAAGACTTTTGCTTTGCCAAAAACAACCAATTGGTGCTGACGAATGCCTGTGTTTGTTAGTGCCACATGCTAGTGTTTTTACATGCAGTATGTATAACAGCCTGTTCCACTACTACCCACAACATAGCTTTGTGATACATATTATATTATATTATATTATATTACATTATATTATATTACATTATATTATATTATATTATATTATATTATATTATATTATATTATGAATAATCAGTGCAGCCCCTGGACTACTTACGTTTTAATATCTTCTTGACAATTACACATCTTTAAAAAAAAATCCTACTTCAAAAAATAACGACGCTAAACCCAAAATAATACACACTGCATACAAAACATACTCTATCGCCAGTCTCTATCAGAGATGCTTCAGGCTGATGTTATGTAAAGTTAGTTAAGTAACATCAGAAAAGGCCAATTCTGTGGCACCCAACAGCTACAGGGGCTTGTCACCTGACCAGCTATCACCTGATGTCCCACCACCAAGCGTGAGGGAGAATAGCCACTACAGGTGACTTGTGAGAGTGGGGTGTGATTTTATCATCTTTTAGCATCCTGACCTTCAACACTATACAAACTCACACTGCATACAAAACACCTGCAGCCAAAACATCTCAATAGAACCTGAGATACAGCACCTGAAGCATCCTTCCACTGCTCACTGTTACTGTAATGTTATTTAACTGGATTAAATTACCACTGATGACCGTCTGCAAACATAATGCTGATCCTTCTTAATACATTTGAGAGAGATGTGTGCAGGGACATACAGAAATTGTTTTTCAGCAATTGTTTTTCATGACCTGCATCTGTATCTGTGCTTATCTTACTGTCAAACTGTCTTTCTAGCTCCAGCCCTCATGACAGTTACACACACACACAGACACACACACACACAGAAGCTCAATAGTTCAGTCAGTTCAGTGCAGGAGTCTGATCTGTTCAGCAATAATGAAGTGTGATGCAGAAGAGCCCCTAAA
This sequence comes from Setipinna tenuifilis, assembly GCA_030347295.1. NCBI lineage: Eukaryota > Metazoa > Chordata > Actinopteri > Clupeiformes > Engraulidae > Setipinna > Setipinna tenuifilis. The sequence continues at coordinate 5,401,682 of CM059284.1, read as the reverse complement.
ATTTACACTCCTGGATTTTTAGACGGGTCATAGCTGGAAATCACATGACTTTTTCAGTGCCAATACTCTGACCTTGATGGACAAGAGCCAGAGATATTTGGCTGGATTGACCTCAACCCAAAATAAGTGGCAGTGCATACAAAACAGATAACCAACTATCCAGCACCTCGTCTGATAGCCCGAGATGCTGAAGTCTGTCTCCGACATTACATTCCTGTCTCCTGAAATATTATTTTCTCAGACAGTGAGTGGTCTACTGCATCTCTTGTATATTTGTGCCTGTCTAGAGGATTTACTACTGACCTTGCTCTGACCTTGGGTGAAATACCGACCACTGCATACAAAACACAACGCCTCTGAGCATCTTGAGGCAGAGACAAGTCAGATGTGTGAAGATGTGTGAAGTTTTTGTGTGTGTTATTATATCCCTGGACCCCCAGCTAAAAGTGTTGAATGCTGTGGCCTGTGGCACATCTAACCATGAGACAGTGTGACCTATGCTAAGGAAAGTTAAAGGAGCATTGACGTCATTAACTTATAGCCTTGGTCTCAATCAGACAGAAGCCTTTTATATTTGTGCATTCCCGAAAATGTACCCTAACCCCAGTGGCAAGAGGTTGGTACACCACCACTGCTAAGGGCTGATTTGACAGTCGGCTGGCATTTTCTTCTTTTTTTGCTGATGAATTAAAATTGCCCCAAAACCTTTTTTATTTATTCAGTTACATGTCATGTGTCTTAAAGGACAAAGTCAGTGTAAAATGAACTTTTGGTATGTTGGGTAAAACATGATCACGAGTTTGCATCCTTGTATCCTTGTATGTTTGCTGAGGAGCAAAACTACAGGTACACTGCTCAGCATGCTATTGATGCAAGTGCATCAGACATCTAGCACATTAAAACCAGAGGAGGCAAATATGGTTTTGGTTACATCAGACACAGCTGCCGAAAAGTCCTTCTACATCCAAGTGAGCAAACCCAATAAAACGGTATAAGTTTTACTCTCTTAAGCCTGTATTTTTTCTCTCGTTTAAAGCCTTTTTATTTAACTCTATGGTGAGAGAGTTGTTCCTGTCTTCAGCACAGTGGAGCTGGGTATGGATCCAGTGGATCCAAAGCACTCCGGTGTCTCAGAGTTGCTTTGTCAGTATCACCTCCCAGTGCCAAACAGTCCCACTTACAAGTCGCTTTGGATAAAAGTGTCAGCTAAATGTTGTGTCACGAAAGCCACCGTGGAAAAGCTTTGCAGGTGCTGTTGATCTGGCAGCCAATGCTCTTGTCTCCACGGCAACCTGGATGAATGACATGACAGGCACGTAGGCCATACTGTTGCCAGGTCGACGGTTACCGAGTGCACAAGCTCTCTGGAGTATGTTACAAGAATGCCACTCAGGCCTAATCCTGCCTCTCTCTCTCGCCACCCTCCAGCAGAAACAACTGGACCACACTTAACTTGGTGCCCTGTCACAAGACACACACAGCCAACCCAAACAGACGTCAGATGTCACACACTGGTACAATGAGAGCCCAAAGGGGAAAACTTTTGTCCTGAACGTGTCTTTCCTTTGCCTCACAGCAAGCAGAGATAGATCAACATCTGTGGAGATCTCAAACTATTGCTCATAACAGAGCCTTAGGAGAAATAAGAGTAACAACAATAAAGAATACATTAAGAAGAACATATTATTGAGTATTGACATCTACTGACTTAAAGTTGGACTACAAATGGACTCAGCTGCAAAGCATTTTGTCTCAGGCCTTGTCCACTTTAAACTCATCTGACTTAAGACCTCAAGACAGTCTGTTCCTAAGAGCCTATTTCTCCAATAGGCTTCTTAGTGGAAACAACTGAGACTGAATTCAGATTTTGCTTTCCCATGAGACATGACAGTCAGTCCTCCGTGGCCATAATCAATAATTGTCATAACAGTGTGATGCTTTGACAGGTAAGGAGGCGTAAGGGGTGCTGAAATGACAACACCTGTCACACTGATGGTCATCACTGATGCACCAGACATGACACCAGCTAAAGAACAGCACTGTGCAACAGGATTCTGCTATAGCAAGACAGTAACAAGCAGGGTCGTAGCCAGAATTCATAATATGGGTGGGCACAGACAAAATCAGGTGGGCCTATCCCTAATTAACATTGATTAAGTCATAATAGTAATCTATCAATCAAACAATGCTAGCCTTCTGATTGGGTGGGCCTGATTGACAAGTGGGTGGGCACAGACCCACCCCAGCACACCCGTGGCTGCGCTTAAGGTTGTGTCCGTTGCCACAAACATTGTGATCACCATGGAAACTCAGAAGCAGCGAACCAGCCCCATTCCCAGTTCCCAGTGTCCGCTGGCTGCCACACTGGCATACGTGACTACTGGCATACTGGCACGCGGTTCTCCACATGCCAGCATCCTCTCAAGCCTTACTGACCAGGAGTCAAGGGGCTGGAGGTCATGCAGGAGAGTGGGGTAGGGTGGGGTTAAGGGGAGGTCAGCTTTTGCCACGTGCCTCTGATATCCAAGAGAGAGTGTGGCGCCTGTCGGGTGTGTGTGTGTGTGTGTGTGTGTGCCAAAGTTAACAGAAATGGACTGACGAGGAGCCAATACCTCATCTGTGTTTATTTTCCCCCTTTTGGATGTCGGCTAGCTGCTCTGATGGCTGCTCTGCCACATAGTATTGATTAGCACTCAGTGTGGGCTTTCTCCTAATAAGTCCTGAAGGACATGGCCTCTGGCCAAGAGTGCAAAGTATTTCATGAAATGCACTGTTTCATGCAGATGACATGCACTCTCTCTCTCTCTCTCTCTCACACACACACACACACACACACACAGTTTCTACTATCCACATGCATAAGCACATAGGCATGACTTAAACTTTTTATCAGTTCCTACGTCATAGCTCTGCAGCTGTTGAGCTTTTGCCTATTCCGAAGTGGCATCACGTCCTTCATACGCAAGAACTCGTATCTCATTTCCCTGAAACAGACCTACTCAGACTTCCCGCCAATCCTTACCTCGCCCTCTGCTAAGTCACTGCGATTACACAAAAGAAAATGCATAGTCAGCATATTCAGGACTGACACAGCACATACAACCATTTTACAGAGCGGGGATTTTTTTTTCTTTCTGTTAAATGCAATGTCACGGTTAGTTTACCCTTGAAATGGAAAGTAGCGTAGCCTGTATCACATGACCACTGGATAACGAGATCTTGTACAGTGATGTGACTGCTCACCCGAAGATGATCTGACAGAGCAGAACAGTCGAGTATCTCTTTTTTTCAATACACCGCCAATTTGCCTAATGGATTGATGAGTTAAGCAGGTCTCTCAACACAGACAAGAATGTAAAATTATTTAAACAGCTTTTATGCCATGTAGGCATGATTCCTCAACAACCACTATGGCTACATCTAAACTCTTACTCATACAAAAATGCTAGGAATTAGAGGTCAGTCTCGTTATAAATAACAAAAAAGCAAGTCACGAGCTGAGAGGCCGTAGTGTAGTTAGTGTGGGGTATCCTCGGATGAACCCCAATACCGATAAGGCTCGGACTCAGCCAGCGCGTAAAGTGCAGCTCGTGGCTGGAGAGGACGCGCGCTCAGCTACACTGATAAACCCTCTGTGTTCACGCGCTCCACATGCAGCCTTTTCCATGTGTTCTGCACCTCGCGGATTTTAAAGCTGTTTAGTGATGCTCCCGTTATGTTTTTGTTATATATAAAACATAATCAACCATTTAGAAAGCAGAAGTCTTCACATCTACAGTGTACAAAAATCATCTTAGAAGTAAAATTGTACAGATATAACACTGACTTGCTTTCTTAAGGTCTACCGAAACAACCGTATCCAAATGTGTTATAAAATACAATTAAATTCAAATAAGCTGTTTACCCAACTAGGAATAATAGCGCAGTAAGGGTATATGTAGTTTACATGGATGAGATATTCAAACAGTTCACAACCTACAGTACTGACAAAACAACTTTGTGTTTGTAATAGTACAACTTACCAAAACTGCGAAACATTCGAAAACGTTCGTGACATCTCTAAAAAACAGCACAAAAATCATGTTGAATATTTGCTGATAAAGCATAATGTGGAACAATTTAGGCGCGCTCAATCCCTCGTCCGCCTCCAACCCTACGTGCCTGCTCCCCTCGCTCTCTCCTGGCGCGCGTAAACTAGAGTGCATCCTGGATTCCTGGAAGCTAGCAGTTGTCACCGGAGCACAGAACTATCCTGTTTTACATCACACTTCTTGGCAAGCCTCAAAATCTCTATTTACTTCCACTCAAACTAAGTGATAAGGCGATGAAGCTGATAGCGATGCGATGCGCGTCCCTGTGTGTGTGTGCCATAATTCGTCCTATAACCTGGGTGGAGAATCGACTCAGCACACTAAAGTCATCTGAGGTAGAGGGCAGGAGAGCCGCACACGACCCCTGAAAAAGACGGCGGCGGCGGTGGCAGTGTATGGCTTCTGTACTCACTGGGTATCTCCATAACCGAATCCTCATAGTCCCTCAGCTTCTCCTCGCCGCGTCGTCCATTGGCCCCCGTCAATGTCCATTAATTGCCACCGAAGCTCTTTTATGGATTTGTCGCCCGTTTGCACTTATCCGGTAGGTGTTTCTTTGATTTTCTTTTTTTTCTCTCATCGGTGATGAAAATAAAATCTCATTGTCTAGAGGGGATTATCCGGGCTGCTTCCTTGTTATTCTTTCATTGTCATCAAAATAATATGTGTTTTCAAACAAGAGCCGCGGCGGCATGTAAATAATCTCTTAAAAAGGTAGTGACTTCCTTCCAAGTCAATTGAGGAGTCCACAGCAATCCTGTGAATAAGCATAGTATCGAGATAGAAGCATTTTAAAATAGTTTTTACTTAGTTTATAAAATCAAATAAAAAAAAATGAAACTTGTAAATTCAATTTCTCAGTTTCTACGCTGTGGCCATGCTGGTTTTCCCCCGTGGACTCCGCAATTCTATTAGTGATCTCCCTTATCTGTGTCATTTGGCTCGAGCAACTGCCAATTCTGACACCATGATCGTGCAAATATTTGCGCTGCCTAATTAAAACCTGAATGTTTTTGTATACAACCATCTATCCCAGGAGAACGCATTCCGAATATTTCAATGAGTCTCTGAAGTTTTTAGGCTACTACTTTGTTGGAGTCTCAGGACCTCCACCCTCACTCTGGACGCCAGCTGACAGGTTGCTCGTAGGCAGGGGGTCTGTTGGGACAAAGCGGGACACAGAGGATGACGAAGGCTCCCTCAGCATCCCCCTGAGGCGCGCCTGACGGGAGAGTGGAAGTCGCAACAGACTTCCTTGTGGCTTCCAGCAAATACAGCAGTTCAGTTAAGCAACAGAGTGAGTTTCTTAGACTCGCTTATTTGCGTAATTGTGAAAGGTGGGGGTCAAAAGTTTACGCTCAAAATGTGACCTGAACCTCTGCTTTCTACCACCGACTCATTTGATTTGTCATTTTGTTCAAGAGTGATTATTATGAAGTGTCCTCCAATCTAACAGTGCAACGGTATAACATGTTGTGCTTAACGAATGGGATGTGATGTCAAAAACATAATCAAATGTGCGTAAATCCAAAATTAAGTAACCAGTGCCTAATAGTTCTTCGGAAGTTACAAAGACAGGACAGAGGACGCAGACACTGACATTACGGAAACTGGCTAAGTTCACAAACAGGGTACTAGAAACGACGTCAGGGAACTGGTGCAGATCATGCACTGATAACTGGGAATAAGGAACGGGGGAAGAGTTTGTTTTTGTTCTCGAAAAAAACATGATGTCCACATACCCGACAAGGACCACAAACATATGAGCCTATCTTTTCTATACTGCAAAAGGCCTAATTCAAAAATTAATGGAAATGGTGAATCTATTTTTAAAAAAAGCTGTGGGTAGGCTAGCCTATGTGCTTAATGTCAGTAAGTATGCACTCTAAGAAATAAAGGTGCTTATATGGTTCTTTAAATCTCTGGATGGTTCTATGGAGAGTGGAATTTCTTCGTTGAACCATTACATTATGTGAAAGATTTTTTACAATAGAAATGGTTCTTCAGAGTCTAAGGTCATAATGGGCCATGCTATTTTATATTGGCGTCAAATGGTCCTGTAAAGAACTGCTGCCTCGACAGTTCTTTAGAGCACTGGAAAAGGTTCCTCTATGGTATCACTCTGAAGAACCGGTACGGTTCCCACCAGTGACGGGAACCAGGCAAGCCTGCAAAGGAATTCATTATAGCTAAAGTAGGTGTGGAACCAGACCCTGCCTTATTCACTACAGTATAAAGACAGTTGAGCATATCAACCACAGCCGAAAACATACTGCATCAGAACCAGAGTATGAATTACCCTTCCACAAATGGATGGTACTACATTTTACGGGAGGGTACTACCTCTTACATTTTTACATTAATTACATTAATATGTCGTACCTTCCAACCCTGCTGTTCATCTGTTCCAGTACTCCCTGTAATTCGAACTATGATCAGAACACCTCAAACTATGATCAGAACACCTCAAAATTATCCAGCTGAGGAATACAGAGTCAAAGCGCATATATGGTCCCCCCCCCCCCCCCTGGCATTTGGGTAAAGAGGCTTTCCATGTAGCAACCCGGCAATCCCACCTTCCAGCATACCTGTCTAAGGTGGGGTCTGTGATGGAGTGCCATCACCACGATTGGGGATGTGGTCTGACTGCTATCCGGATGAGCCTGGGTCTTTGACATTGTGGTCAGAGTGCATGTTTGGTTCCCCTTTAGACCTGCGGTCTGGGCGTGAGTGAAGTGGCTGCTCTTGCCTTTGATGTTGAGAAACCAGAGATTTGTGGGAACAAAATTATAAGGAAATCAACAAAAAGGATTACCCGCACACTGCTACTGCTGCTCCCAGTGTAAATAGAGGACTGTTCCTCTTTTTCAACAAGATTACAAGGGCCATGCCTGCATGTTGACACTGATACTGGGTCTAATTTTTGAGAGTATATGTGGTCTTAGGCTGTGTTAATATGAGCAATCTTTTTGTTTTATCTTTTTTAAGGGAGTATGAAGCATAATCGAATCAAATATAAAATTTGTGAGTCTGCATATGAGACTGTGTTTCTGCCCTCTGAAGCAATTGTCTGAAGCTTATCATGTTCAAATCTTTCATATGCGCTATTAACTTGCCAAGGGACAAAATTGCTTTTAATGTTCATTGATATACATTGCCCCTGATTTTGTCAATCACTTCATTTCAAATTTCAACAAATTTGTTTGTCAGAGAGATGTTATTTGGTCCTTTGTCCTAACACAGCAAATGGCAGGCTTACTTCTACACAAGAGCACTATGCAGGGCTGCCTCAGTGACTTATAGCACACTACGTCATGTGGAATTTGTCCTTAAGCAGCCTTACATAAACCCCAGGGACTCGTCATACACATCTAGGAAGTTTTCCTGGAAATTCCTTCAGTCGTGTGGACAGCAACGTGTGTGCCTCTGCGCCACGGCGACACAAAGGAGGAAGCTGTCACACCATGGTGTCCTCACGTCACGCCGGAAACTTTCTCTGCTTGACCGTAAAATGCTTATCACTTGCTTCTGCCCACACCGTCAACATTTAGCAGAAGCCAGCTACTTGTCTCTTTACAGCCTATGTCAACTGACATCATATGTGTGTGGAATGATGTCATTAGTCACTAAAGGCTTTTGCTCAGAACTTTTCTTATTCAGAAAAATTCTTATTCTAGAATATTTAAAAATTCTTCTTTAGAGCTTTTAGACAAACATTAGTGGGAACTCTTGAAACAGATTCTTTAACAAGATTAAAAAAAGGATTTGTATAATAGCTAGATCAACACTATATACAGAAACCAGTAGGCTTTTATGTCAACCTGAAAGACTTAACCAAAACCTGCTTGTACCAAAGACTCTAAAACCACAAAGTACAGATTACTTTTTGTGATGCCTGCTTTCGACACACACCACTCTGGCCTGGAATTAGAGCCATATCTCTTTCCAGCAGTCCCATCTCCGGCTACTGGGATTGCAGCACTGTTGACCTGTGTGCGTAGGGCTCTGGCTGTTTGCTGAGGCCTGAGCCAAAGCATGGGCGAATGGAGAAACAAGGTACGTGCAACAGGACATGTACTAGGGGGGTCTGAGGGGTGAGGTGGGGGTGGGGACCAGGACTGTCCCGTCATAGTGACTCCACTGCTGGTACGCGCTTAGTGGAATTGGAATGATTTGGAGAAGAAAAAAAGAAAAAAGTCAGTGTGGGTGGGTGGTTGGGGGGATAAAGGACACTCAATGCACGCCCCCCCCCCCCCCCCCCTTTCCTTTTTTTATTGACAAACAAAGGAGTCATTGATGTGCAAATGACAGATTGAGAAAGCGAGAGGGAGAGAGAGCAAATAAGCAGCATGGATTAGGTAAAGAGAGAGAGGGAGAGAGTGACAAAGAGACCGACACCGCTGAAGGATGAGAGCCAGACAGATAAAGAGAGGGACAGAGAGCAAGACAGATAGAGAGAGGGACAGAGACAGAGACAGTGAAACAGAGAGAGAGAGACAGCACGCCAGACAGAGAGAGAGAGACACAGGGAGAGAGAGAGAGAAATTGAGAGAGACTGACAGACAGAGAGAGAGAGTAACAGACAGAGAGAGAGAGACAGTGAAAAGAGAGACAGAGCACCAGACAGACAGAGAGATAGACAAAGAGTGAGGCACAAGGAGAGAGATAGAAAGAAAGAGAGAGTGAGAGACAGAGAGAGAGAGACACAGAGTGAGAGAGAGAAAGAAAGAGAGTGACAGACAGAGAGAAACAGAGACAGGGAGAGAGAGAAAAAAAGAAAGAGAGAGTGACAGAGAGAGAGCGAGAAAGACAGACAGACAGAGAGAGTAGGCTCTCGCCATAGTAAATAGTGCGAGTGAGAGAGAGACAGACAGAGAGAGAGAGAAAGAAAGAGAGAGTGACAGACAGAGAGAGACAGATAGACAGAGTAGGCTCCCGCCATAGTAAACAGTGCGAGTAAGAGTGCACGGGTCCACCTCAGAGCGCCAGACAGACAGACAGACAGAGACACAGAGACAGAGAGAGCGAGAAAGCCAGACAGACAGACAGACCGAGACACAGGGAGAGAGAGAGAGACTGACAGAGAGAGAGAGTAGGCTCCCGCCATAGTAAACAGTGCGAGTGGGAGTGCACGGGTCCACTGGCAGGCAGGCGGCCAGCAGTGGCGGCATGCTGCAGGTCTGCTGGCGCGACACGGGACAGGAAGCAGCAGGAAGCTCACATGAAAGAATGGGGGACACACACTCTCCTCTCGCTGGGGGATACACACTCTTGCACAGGGATACACACTCTTGCACAGGGATACACACTTTCGCTGGGGGACACACACTGTCGCTGGGGAGATACACACTTTTGCTCGGGGATACACACTTTCGCTGTGGGATACACACTCTTGCTGGGGGGTGGGGGCGGCAGGGTACACTCTCTTGGTAGGGCGGTGGGGAGGGGGGCGATACACGCTGTCGCCAGGGCGGTGTGTGGGGGGGTGGGATACACACTCTCGCTGGGGGGGGTGGTCAGGGATACGTGCTCTTGGCGGGGGGTGGCAGCAGTGTGTGGGGGGGCTGCACACGCTGTCGCTGGGGGTGGGGTGGTGGTGGGCTGGGGTCGCCAAGGCCGTGGCCTATCGGAAGTTAACTACTCCTGAAGACAGGAAGGGGATCTACAATGGGGAATCACCGACCCACACACACACACACACACACACTAAAAGTTTTTTTTTCCTAAATTGTTTGGCACGACTCCATCTCAATGTCAGACACCATCCCAACTATGTGCTTGCACAGAAAAGGAAGAAGTGATTTAAATGAGGAAGCATAAACTGAACCATATTCTTTTATAGTCTCTCACTTATGTCTTAATAATCTTCTCTGTCAACCTCATAACTTAATCACTGAGTGATCATCTGTTACTGAATGTTTATAGCAGTACGTTCCCCGTGACAATCTGTATGAGTGTAATGATAAACTTTGTCAACTAATATCTACATAAAAAATTCTGCTCTTTTTGGTAACACTAGTTTACAGATTGGTAATAAGTGGGTAGTTTTATGGTAATTTGTACATAATTTCAAGTTTTTAGCAACCTATGTTAGTGCAGTTTTCAGACAATCAGTGTGCAGTTTCTAGGCAATAACAAGGCAAACTGCTTTGATTGAAAGGTGTAATGACATGGTATTAATTTGTACTGCACGGTAATTCCTTGTAATATGTGGGAAAAAAATATTTGACAGTGACATAACCATGCCCTCATGTTGGCTTCAGATGCTTCTTCCTGTCAGTGGAATCTTGAAGGAAAGAATGCTTTATGGAATGTGTTGCCATGTGCTAATGTTGAATTCTAGAATTTTGTTTCCAGTCGGCGTGGAGGCAATACAAGCTCTGGACACACCACACCACACCACACCACACCTAAGGAAACATACACACACACACACACACACACATACACACACACACACACACACACACACACACTGATGGGGACAGAGAGCAGAGCAGTGGCCTTAACATCCCTGTGGTGAACGAGGTGACCCAGTTCATGTAAAGGACAGGAGGGGAGTGCCCAGACAGACGCACAGTCATCGTCCATGCTGCGACCACCTTAAATTCCTTTTGCACTCTGCCTCTCTTTCACCCTCTCTTAATCCAACCTGCTGTCTCTCTTACACACCCACTGAACCCTCTCCCTCTCTCACTCTCTCTCTCTCTCTCTCTCCCTCCTTTTCTCTCTTTCTCTGTCTCTCTCTCTCTTTTTCAGGCCTCTGAGGCTTTGGGAAAACTGCTCTCATACCTCCTCTAATTTGTCCCCTTCCTTCCTCCTATTTTTTTCACAACTCCTCTTCCGGCTGTTTTTTTCTACAAATTCTACAAATCTTCTCTTTCTTCCTTCTTTCTTCCTCATCTTTATCTCCCCCTCTCTCTCTGTCTGTCTATCTGTCTGTCTGTCTGTCTGTCTCTCTCTCTCTCTCTGTTTGTCAGTCTGTCTCTTTCTCTCTCTGTCACTGCATGCAGCCCCTGCACTGCCCTGGTCTCACCCTGCCGTATTGTTGTTTGAGTGCGGGAGCTGCTCTTATGGGAATGATGGTGGTGGCGGCAGTGGTGGTGGTGGGGGGGTTGTGGGGTGGGGGTTATGGACTCGTGCTCAGCGAGGAGATAAGCAGCCCAGAGGCCACAGGAGGCAAGCTGGAGTGCTTCTGGCAGCCTCCCCACTGCGCTGTCTCCACCACGCTGCGCTGATTGTTTTAGGAAGACGCTCTAACCTTCCTTTCACCCCCCCCCCCCTCCACCTCACCCCCCCACTCCCCCAAGCCCTCCCTCAAACCCCCCCCCCACACACACACACCCCCACCAGTCTATAAATACCATTATGCTCTTGAACAGCCATGGGGATTTCAAATAAGCTGAGGAGAACTACATCTTTAATGGGATATATACACTGGAATCTATTAGAATGCCTGCTGATTCTAGAATCCTCTTGTCTCCCTGTCCTGTCATCTAAAATTATAGGTTTTTACTTATATTTACAAATTCAGCTACTCTTTTTTATCTCCTGTATTGTTTTGCTATTGTGCTCGTTGCTGTTTTGCATTGATGGTACACATCACCTGGTGCATGCAAACTTGTGTCGTTTGTAAGGCAATCTCTCATAGCACAGCGTATATGAAGACACTCTTCATTGACTTGACTGAGCCTAGCATTACTTGATGTTTACTATAATCTTTAAATGAACTGGCTGTGTATTCCTGGAAGGGAAGGGAAGGGAAGGGAAGTGAAGGAAGAAAAGGAAGGAAATATCTGTGTTGTCAACATCTGATGGAGGCAAGAAATCCCTGATGTTGCTAGCAGGATGCAAAAAATATACCTAACTAAAGCTGAATGTATCCACACACAGCATGTTTAAATCCCCCACAACATTAAGCACTAATCCTGGGGGTTATTTCGAGAAGGTGGTTTGATGACTGACCCAAATAACCTCACTGAGAAACCCTAGAGTAAGTGGTGAACCTTCTAATAGACGAGTCTCATGGCTTCATTCTCCTAGCAAATCAAAGCCAGAGGGCCCTTCTATTATGAGGTTTACCACTTCCTCTGAATTAACATGCCCAGGTAAGAGAGATACTCCTGCTTTCTCGAAACACCTTCTGTGACCATGGATGACAAACACACTAGTTTTGGAATCTAGTATTGGTTCTGGAACACTGTGTTCTAGATTACACTTGCAATGATGCTGTACAAACATAATGACAAATATCCTCTGACTCATGTATGTTTACAATCGTGTGCTGGAAGTCAGAATGCACACAAGGACACACACACACACACACACGTGCGCGCACACACACACACACACCCCTACCAACCTTACTTCCTCTCACTCTCTGTCACATAAAGACAGAGACTTGATTTTAAACATATATAAGCAATTCACATACACGCTTTCTTTCCTTGTGTCTCTTTCTTACACACACATTGATACCCCACTTCCCCTCCTCTTGCTCGCCCCCCCCCCCCCCCCCCCCCACACACACACACACACACATATACACACCGGGGGGGGGGGGGGTTAATACATGTGCTAAGCCATGCACACACACACCTAAAGTCTGAGACCGCAGGCACCACATTGGTCAAGTTGTGATCACGATCAGTCCTGGCCCTATATCACACAAGACAGCGAACGTGCAGTAGAAACACACACACACACAGAAGGCCAGACACACAGACGTGTTTATCACAGCCAATGTTTATTTATATCCACTCTGTTTTGTTTAGTATGACAATGGGACCTAATCTTTTTCATTGGGATATTTTAGTACTCCCTACTCTCTCTAGCCAACATTTAAAACAGGCAAAAGGGTATTACAGAAAGTGTGCTTACCCAATTTTTGTTACTAGAAAGAGGAGACGGTAGCATTGTAAGCCATTTTAATTTGTTGTTGTGTTGTTATTATTATTATTAATAATAATAATAACAACAATGATAATAATCATAATACTAACACTTTAAATGGCTCACAATACTCCCCTTTCCTGTAATAATAATAATAATTATTATTGGCATGACATGAACAACAGAAGACCACTGTGTAGGTGTGCTTGTGTCCATATTGTTTATTTTTATTCTACACAAAAATGTTTCCATGCATGGTCCTCCGTTTAACAGTCCCAGGCCACAGGGAAGAGCAGACTATTTTGTAATAACAAATAAATAATAATAAACAATTTAAAATGGTTCACAATACTACCCTCTCCTGTAATAAAAAAATAAATAAAATAACAACAACAACAACAATAATAATAATAATAATAATAATAAACTTTAAATACTTATGAACTTAATAATTAATTAAATGATATTAAATGTTAAACAGTCCCAGGCCAGAGGGAAGAGCAGAGTATCTTGTCTGGAGTTTACTGCATGTTTGCTGAATCCCCAGTGGTGGAGACCTGACCCTGCCAGTGCACTGTGGGACTGACATGCAGTGGACCGACTCTGGTGTTGACCATCTCTGTAGCAAGGATTACAAGGATACAAGGATGTTTCATTGTCACTTGCATAGACATACTGTAGAAACAGGTAGGCATGCAGTGGACATGTCTGTTCATTACTGGGTCTGGTGAAATTGGATCTGGTGTATTGGGGATTTCCCCATATACCAACATTCCTAACGTTGTTCAACTTAATCTGTGAACATACATACACACACACACACACACACACACACACTCGCTGACACATGCAAATGGTAAGTTAATAACACATAACACACAAATAATAGCACATAAAAGGCAAACCTGTTGTTGGCAGAATGAGTAAATGCAAAGCTTGGGCATAGTTTAAGTAAAATTCAAAATGGGAGAGACTGTGAACATACACACACACATGTGCAAATGGAAAGTTAAAAGGCAAACCTGTTGTTGGCAGAGTGGTCAGTGTGCTGGCCATGCCCCTGGTGTTGACCGTGGGCCTGTGGCAGTCTCCAGTGGCACAGCATGCGCACACAGCATCCGCTCCGTCCACTGACCGCCAGCTGCCATTCACACAGACCATGGACACAGGTCAGAATTAGAATTGGAATTAGAACTCATGGAATCAGAACTCACCGATCAGAACTCACGGAATTGGAATTCAAGAATCAGAACTCATGGAATTAGAACTCACAGATTAGAACTCATGTACCGGGTCATAACCCTGTAAGAGGCCATCAAAACCTGCTTTTGGACTTGTTTGTTGCCTATATAAAACATTTTTTGTCCATTCACTATTTATCTAGACAGTTCCTCTCTTTTTTAATCCTAGCAAAATCCCAGACAGTGAATTAAAGTAAGAAGAGGACCTACAATTTATGTTAACCAGGATGGTACCTTTGCAAAGCAGTTAACTTAAGTGTATTTATATTACTTTTATGGCTTCCACTGCTCATTACAGTGAACACAGCGTCTCATAAGCAGTGATTAGGCTGAGGAGCCACTCTGACCTGGATGAAGCCTGGTGGAAGAAGCAGGCCTTGCTCAGGGGGTCAGGGGGAATCCACTGTGGCACAGCCCTCATGCGGCAGTTAATGAAGACCTGCTGGCAAAATGTGGGAGGATTTAAACCTGAAGAAGTGTGTGTGTGTGTGGGTGAGTGTGTGTGGGTGTGGGGTGTGTGTGGGTGAGTGTGTGTACCATTGACTGTATATATATGCAGTCTATGATTTGTACATGCACTCGCCCCCCCTTCTTTCTCTCTCTGTCTCTCTCTCTCTCTCTCTCTCTCTCTCTCACACACACACACACACACACACACACACACGCGCACACACACACACACACACACACACACACCTGCTGATGCTGAGGCGGCTGGCTCTGCGGGTCCTGGGTGAGGGGGAAGGCCTGGATGCTGAAGCGGAGGCTGTTCACTGCAGCTCGGGGGACAAACTGGGAGGAGGAGGAGGAGGAGGAAGAGGAGGAAGAAGGGGAGGAGAAGGAGGAGGAGGAGGAGGTGGAGGGGGAAGAGGAGGAGGAGGAGGAGGGGGAAGAGGAGAAAGAGGAGGAGGATGAGGGGAAGGAGGTGGAAGATGAGGAGGTGGAGGAAGAGGAGTAGGAGGAGGAGAAAGAGGAGGAGGAGGAGGAAGAGGAGGAGGAGGAGGAGGAGGGCACCGGGGTGTCCGCCAGGCACCTATAATATACATGTAACACAAGTATGAGTATCATTAGATCTTAGTCTGCAAGTCTTCAATAGACTTTTGTTACATATGTGCTGGAACTGTCACAATGCCACAACAAAGTACGACTTGAAATGTGACTTTCTGGGATTTACACAGCTGTAGGAACCTTGGTGTGTAAGTGTATGTGTGTGTGTGTGTGTGTGTGCGTGTGTGTGTGTGTGTGCGTGTGTGTGTGTGTCTGTGTGTGTACTGTTCTCCACTCTCTGCTTCTGCCCTGCTGCACACACACACACTATACTCTAGTGTTCCACACACTGACCCCTGATTGGTGATGAACTCGTAGCGAGGCTGGGAGAGGGGTTCCGCATTCAGAGTGGCCACACAGTAATCCACATACACACGCACAGAAGGGTGCAGGGGAGCAGACACCACTGCCTCCAGGAACACTGGCTCCCCCTGCAGGAATGCAGTGGAACTGCGCACAGACCGCCAGTCATCTGGGACGACAACAACCCATCAACCCATCAATACGAGATGAGATGTAAGAGGTGTATCGGGTACAGTGTTACATAAGAAATGTCGTAGGTAACAAATGTAAGCTAAGCCATTGCAGGAAAAAGTCAAAGAACCTTGTGACCAATTTCTTCTAGCATAAACAGCAATAATGACACACAAAAAGATGTATGCCTGCATGTGTGCATCTTCTGTGTGTGCTAGAGTTGTCCCTTGGATATTCTACTTTGTTTGTGTTTACTGTTGTTGTTTATTGTTATTGTTATTGTTATTGTGGGGAGACTGATGGTAACATACACTCACCCCTCATGACCCTGAGGGAGAAGTTCAGCAACCCTGCCGCCTGGATAGTGGAGGTCATCGGTAACCAGGTGGGGGTCAAGGGCTCCGCACTCACTGTTTGCTTCCTGATGTGTGTGTATGTGTGTGTATGTGTGTGTGTGTGTGTGTGTGTGTGTGTGTGTGTGTGTGTGTGTGTGTGTGTCAAAAAAGCAATACAGTCAAAAGAAGCAATACAACCGCTGAGGACAGGTAGGCCTAAGCAGAAATGAAACAAGTAGTAGAACAAGCTGTACAAGATTTGAGCTGTGCCTTACTTTTTAGTCCATAACTTTTGTGGTGCGCTAGTCATGAGGACATTGCGTACAGACAGGGAGGACTTGCAAAACGAGTCAAAAAAGGTCTAGTTTTACACCATGTATTTTTTTTATATTTTTAAAAGTTTTTTCAAGGCTTTTTTCTCACATCCCAAAAGTGCAAAAAAGTGTTGTGCAAACGTTTCAGTCTCTCTGTCTATCCTCAGTGCAAAATCAAAGAAATGAGAAACACTTACATTTAAGACAGGCATTCACGTAAAGGCTTGAGGTGGGAGGTAAGCACTGACAGCATACACACCAGGATATACACAAGCCTACCTTTTATAATGGCATTCAACAGGAACTACTTTGGGCAGCCCTCTCTGAATAAAGCTGCCACTGTGGGTTTGCAGTGGTGCAGGGGTGAACACCAGTTTATTAGTGTAAATAAGCCAGTCCTCATTCACCTAAACGTGTAAAAATAAACAAGATTTTTTTTTTGCACAGGTTAAAACAATTCATGGCTGTCACACTTTGTGTAAAAGACTGAGAGAGTGCGTGTGTAAGAGATAGAGACAGAGAAATGCATAAGATTTAGGATTTCAAAAAAATCTGAGTGGACAGAGTATTTTCTTTTAATAGAGTTAAGAGGGGGAGTGACAGTTCACAGCCTTCTTACTTCAGACGTGCTCCCGCAGTCCTGCAAACCAGCGGACAGTACCATTTGGGTGGAGGTCAGAAGGTCCATCTGAGGAGCACATGGTCCATGAGCTTTGAGGTCTTCGCCGAGACGGATGAAGTTAGGAGAAAAGTGCACACCTCGACCGAAAAACTCTCTCTTAACGGTAATTTTCCAGTTCTTCTCTCCACACTCTACCTCCAAGCCAATTTTAATTAAGTCACCTCTCCTGGCGTTTTCCTTACCAGAGCGCTCCGAGTGCTCGAGTTTGTGGGTTAACTTAGTATTTTTGGAGATAACACTGACGGTGAACATAATGATAAAGATGACCACGATAGTCTGGAAACATAAAGACGTGTTTTTAAACTGTGAATCTTCCATTTTAATTTAGTTTGTAGTCCCGGGGAGCATGCAAGGCGATTTTTTGCTCGGGCTACTACACCTGCAAGGCCAGGTCTGATTTGCTCAGAATAGCCTATTTCTGGTCACACCAAACTCACCAAAGTGGTATATATCCTGTAAATATCGAATATCACTTCTATTCAGTTTGTCAAGGGATTATATATAACACTGTTTTATTTTATAGCATGTAATATAGGATATAGTTTTTGCGGTTTATTTTTTAAGCGACCCAACTTGAACCTGAGCTAGCTGGAACCTTTCAGCTTATCCATTGCACCCCGGGGAATGAATTAATTGACGGACACCAGGACAACAACGTCAAAAATTTTTACAGAGAAGCAAAACTCTGCTAGAACTGGTGTTGCGCACCAAATGGTAAGCAGTTGTGATTTTTTCAAAGAAGTTGTCTTCTTTATAGATTACCAGGGCACTGTCACGTTAAGACAGCAAACTGTAGGCCTATGACATGGAGCCAAGTGGACGAGATGAAATCGACTGGGGATCTAAACTAGCATATGAACACCGTGTGTCAGATAACGTGAAAGGTTGGCCTGAGACAATACTAATGAACGTTCATGTTGGTTTGCCTAGTCCTGTCTCAGATGATGCCAAGTGCTCGTTTGCGTCCGGCGAGTGTTTCTACTTCCACTACGGCTGTGATGGACATGACGACCGGGGCTGGGGCTGTGGCTACCGCACGGTACAGACACTTTGCTCCTGGCTCTGCAGGAGCTGGTCCCCTCCCAAGGGGCACTGTAGGTCCCCACCGAGTCTTCCTGATATTCAGCAAGCCCTGGTCACAATGGGTGACAAACCAGCCACTTTTTCCGGGTCCCGGGAATGGATAGGTACGTTTGAGGCGTCCCTGATTCTGGACTACTTCTATGATGTGCCTTGTCGTATTGTCCACGTACCAGGCGGGGGGTTGCAGTTGGAAGAAGCAGCACAAGACCTCCACCGGCACTTTAGCACCCACGGCTCACCTGTCATGATGGGTGGGGATCGGGACAACTCGTCTAAGGGTATTCTGGGAGTATGCAGCGGGACACAGGGGAGCTACCTGCTTGTTATGGATCCGCACTACTATGGACCCCCGCTAGACATGGAGACGGCGCAGAGGACAGGGTGGGTGTCATGGAAGAAAGTGAGCTCCCTGGATCGCTGTTCATTTTACAACCTCTGTCTTCCCCAGACTGCAAGAAAGTGAGTCTGGATGAGCGAGCTGTGAAGCTGTTAAAATGACTGAAGCACCGGGACAATTTTGAATCCCCCTACTCATCACATGAGGTTGGAAGTCGGTTGGTGGAAGCTTGATGATGTCTCCATCTTGTGGTCAAAATAAGCCCACGTTTAAAGCCTTTATTGTTGAAAATGATAAGTGAAATGTGAAGAATAAAAAAGGAATGCCATGCTAAACGCCAAATGTGATTTCAAATGTACAAGATGCCACAAAGTGTTAAGATGCGCAGAATGCCAGTTAACATTAGTGTTACACCAGTACGCATGCTAAATGGGTACACACAAAAAAGCATGCATGTGGCCATTTTGTTTTGCCATACACTTAATAATCAAATGCAGTGTGGTACTGCAAACAGGTTTATATTGATTTGTTTTTTTTTTTAAGGTTATTTCATCTGAATCTTAAACCCTATGAAATAGAGTGGGATTCTTAAATCTAAATGTTAAAATAACTGAGCAAACCATGAAAAACACACTTAAACACAGAATGAAATAAAACACATTTCCGTAAAGCCAAAACATGTCACAGTGTTTTATATTAAGTTCAGAGCCTTATGACAGCTTTTTTTTCACATTCAAGTAGGAAAATACCCTTTTACCATTAAGGTAGAGATAGCAATTAGTACTGAACATTAGGAGGTGGGTAGTGGATTTGAAACATGTCTAAGACTGTATAACTTCTGTGGCTATTTCAACATAGGTGTAGAAAAGACCTTCTTGAAATTTGTGCTTTACAACCACTTTGGGCCATTTAAACTTTTCTTCTAATAATATTATTTTCCAAATGCATTAAACTGTTTATTAAGTGATGTCAGACTATGAAACTGTACCATTTATGTCATTATATGCACCTTAACGCATTGCCATAACATGGGACCTAATTAATTAGACTATATAACAACCAAGAACTAAGAACTAAAGAACTTCCTGCAGCCCAGCCCCTCATGACTCTGGCACACAGTCGTTGTAGAAGATCTGGAAGTTCTTGTCGACGTCCATGTGGTTCTTGAGGAGCCGCTGCAGGTCGTTGATTGACAGCTCCTGCATGTGGTTGTTGACGCGGTCGTTGAGGCCGAAGGCGGCGTAGGCGGGGAACTTGTAGCGCTCCACGTAGGGCGCGTTGCGGTCGAAGTCGGGGCAGCAGTACGCCGTCCACAAGCGCTCCGGCACGGCCACGCGGTCCAGGTTGTCTCGGCGGATCATGTGACCTGAGGTCGTCACCCCGGTGATCATGTAAGCCTGAAAAATAACGTGTCACAGTTATCAGTCAAACCTGGTGATCATGTAGGCCTGAAAAAATAACGTGTCATAGTTATCAGTCAGTCTGTTCTTCAAAGTGCAAAATACTTGCATGAAATGAACTTGATGCACTCACAATAATGTCATAAAAAAAAATATCGTACAAATAAAATTTAAAAAGCACATCTTATAAAAATAAAATAAATAAAACTCGACAATAAACAAAATTAAACAATATATTAATAAGGCCATTTAAAAAGATCACTTACATAAAGTATAGTGTACTCAAACTGGTATGAGTACCCAATTCTTTTCTAAAACTTAAAATCTATTTTTTGTTTTTATTTTGTTTTTATTTTTGCCTCTGGTATGCTTGCATATGCTTGCACCCAGAGTTTAAATTGGGCCGGAGCCCAACCTTGGCCAGCCGGAGTGGAGTTCCCTCTCCTACAGTATTTATAGTAATAGTGTGCCTTCACAAACTTACTTAGGCACATGCATCTCCTTGTGTGTATGAAAGTAGTCTGCTTACTCTGTGTTTCTCTACACCTCTGTTAGCTTATTACGTCCTCCTTTTTGTAAGTCGCATTGGATAAAAGTGTCTGCTAAGTGTAATGTAATGTAATGTTTAGACAAAGACATCAGTATGGCCTCAGGAAGGGTCAGGACCATGGCTGTTGGAGGAATCTGTTGCTGCCAGACATCCATTGAACTGTAATATGATACAGTTGAGTGAGATATTGCCCACTGTGAGTAAAGAAGCGCCCCCCTCAACCTTCCTTACAGACGCCAATTTAACCCTTGCTGTTACCGTGCCACGGCAGTAGTTGTTGAGCCGGCGCCGCAGGGTCTCCTTGTGCTTGGCCCAGGGGCCCGTGCTGAACTCCCGGAGCTGCGGCACGACGTTGGTCAGGGTGTAGGTGGCCGCCTTGTCCTCGGGGTCGCCCTGGTGTTCGTCCGGGTTGAGGAGGCCGCGCTCGTACTGCACCACGTCGGCGTAGTCCTCCAGGACCGCCTGCGTGTCCTCGAAGTTCCTGTGCATCCTGACGGACTGAGGGAAGGCCTCCATGTTGCTGCCGCCCTTCTCGGAGGAGAGCTGCGGAGAGGGAGGGAGGCAAGAAAATTAATTAACGAGAAAAGCACTCTGCCAAGATCTGCGCCAAGCAGTTCAATTCCCTTCTCTGCCCTTTTTTGTCAGTGGGATTTCCCATGTTAACTTCCTGATTTTTTTTCAGTGCAGAAACAAAGAAAAACAAACAGAGGGTTCACATGTTGGGAGAAAGCATCATGACATCATTGACATTATTGAGAGGCAGTTGTGTGGTTTAGCTGATTGCCTTTTGCATTACATTTAGCAAATGCTCTTGTTCACAGCACTTTGCAGTCACAGACAGACATTGCCCCTGAAACAACGTGGGGTTAAATGCCTCAAACAGGGCCACTAATGGTGAAAAGTGTCTGATTAATACTGTCACAGTAATAGCAGAGGCAGACAAACCGGCCTAAGAAAGTAAAAGCCCTGCCATATCTTCCTTCCTGTTCTCCTTGTATGTGTGATTTCACTACTTAGCTCATCTACCTGGCTGAAGAGGTGTGCTAGTTGGGATCAGCTGATTTAGTGAATTGGCTAAAACTTTAACTCTGTATCTGGCAGGACTTTTACTTTCTGAAGCCGGAATGTCCACCTCTCACCACGATGCTGACAGACCCTGGAATCAAGCTTGCAACTGTTGTTCCTTGCGAGCCATAATCACTGATCAGCACCGACTTCACTCTGGCACATATGGCATACAGTATATGGCATTTTAACCATGGAGTCAGCCCTGATTTGACTGGTAGTAAAAGCACACCAGAAAATAATAATAATAATAATAATAATCTTTACTTGTGATGCACAATTCATACATAGAAGATGCAGCTCAAAGTGCTTTACAGTTTGGCAAGGTCACCACAAGACAACATTTCTTGCAGTCCAGTGGCACCGGAGCAGTTGAACACAATAAGGAAATGGCGTAATGACGCAATGGCCTTTCACTGTTGCTTGGGCTGTCTCATTGTAGAACGTGACTGCAGGGCAGAGGACATTGCATTGGCATACACCATCATTGCTGCCTGTGCCTTGTTAATATAACTGCGATGTGCTCTCCTAAGATATCCTACAGTAATCAGTGGTAATGAATGGCTGACATTTGCATGCATCTCCAATGGCAAGGTAATATTACATTGCCAAGGCACTTTATAAGGTTATCTGTAGTGGCTCGTGTTTGCCTACTACAGCTGCAAGGCTAAAAGAGCCTCAGCTGTTAGACATCTTTATGCTGACTAAGCCAACGTTTAGAGAGGTTTGAAAGAAGTGTTAGATTCACACATTTTGCTCACATGCCAGCCTATTAACTTCTTCCTGAAGTGTTTTATAAAGTAGGAAATGGAACAAAATGCCAAATGGTCTGCGTGTATAACACACCTTTCTACTTATAGGGGCACTTAAAATGCCTTGCACCTTAATTCCCCACACCTACCCAGTCATAACATCACATTACATTACACTTAGTAGGCGCTTTTATCCAAAGCGACTTACAGTACAATGCACCTAAAGAGCAACACAAATACACCTTCCTATGTTTATGCACACACTGAAGAGGAAGGCTGCTGTGCAGGGCACCATATCACTCACTGGGAGCAGTTAGGTTCAGTTCCTTGCTCAAGATCACTTTTTACATTGCATTTGGCAGACGCTTTTATCCAAAGAGACTTACAAAAAGGAGGACATAAGCTGACAGAGGTGTAAAGGAACACAGAGTAACTTGTAACAGAGTCACTTTGGTAAGAGTCACAAGCAGCTGGATGAAACCGATTGCTGACCGACTCCATAGCACTCTCTGAAGAGCATGTTTTAACCACAAAGTGGAATTGATAATGTTGTTGTATGTAATGCTTGCAAACATGGCCCATAATCCTTCATAGCAGCTATTAACATTCACAAAAGCACACTGTCATTAAGACTGTAAAGTGTGCACACACACACACACACACGCACGACATCCATTTGCAGTTGGATAGTAGAGGACACTTAACCCATGGTAGGGCAATTGACTGAAATCTTGATATGCTCATAAATATCTAAAAGCCATTACATGTTTAACAGCATCTATAAAATAACTTGCCACGGTTTAACAGAACACACAACACACACACACACACACACACACACACCCCATCACCTCCTCTTGCTCGCTTCCTTTTTCTCCCACACACAAACATACACCCATAAAGAGAGGGGGGGGGGTTAATGCTAACTTAACAGAACACATACACACACATATACACACACACACTTGCACACACACACATTCACAGACACACACACACACCCACCTGTGGCTCGAACATCCAGGGCATGTCGACGGTCTTCTCGCCGTCGGTCTTCTTGAAGGTGTAGGCGGAGTAGACGGGGACATGCTTCTGGGGGTCGTAGAGGGTGACGTAGCGTGGCTTGTCCTCGTACCGCTGGCAGATGCGCCGCAGACCCCGGCTCAGGTAGCCGCGTGGGGGGGTGCCCATGTACAGAGAGTCCTTGCAGCGCTCCGCGTGGTTGAAGTCGCTCACCACCGCTCCCCGCGCCGCCGGCGGGCCCCACACCGCCATCAGGAGGCTGGCCACGGAGGCCAGGCTGAGGACGCCACACCTGTGTGTTTCCCTCATGGCCGAAGAGTAGAGATAGCTAGTGTTTTGCTGTTCCTTTTTCTTTCTTTTCTTTCTTTTTCTCCCTGGTGTTCTGTTTCTTTTTCGGATTCTTTTCTTTTCTTTTTTTTGTTTTTGACTCGTTTAAGTCTACTTTCTTACATCACCACCTCCTGCAGTCTCTCTCACTCACGCTTACGAGCCCTTCTTACTGTTCGTCTTCGTTCTCCTGTTCTCTCTTTCCTCCTCCCCCCTCCGTCCCTCTCTCTTTCTCTCTTTCTCTCTCTCTCTCCCCTGTTCTCTCTTTCTCTCCACCTTGTTCTCTCTCCCTCTCTCTCTCTCTCTCCCTCCCTCTCCCTTGTTCTCTCTCTCCCTCTCCCTCTACCTTGTTCTCTCTCCCTCCCTTTCTCTCTCTCTCTCCCTCCCTCTCCCTTGTTCTCTCTCTCCCTCTCCCTCTACCTTGTTCTCTCTCCCTCCCTTTCTCTCTCTCTCCCTCCCTCTCCCTTGTTCTCTCTCTCTTTCTCTCGCCTTCATCCACGTCATCAGTAGTACACACTGCCAGTACTGTGCCATAGTATTGGATAGGTGCAATGAAGCGTTTATCTTGTCTTTTATTGCCATTACCTGTTGAAGTATGCAAAGCACACCTGGTCTAGTTTGCCTGTGCTGCAGCTGGCATGGGGAACTAGTGTGCACATAATCTACTATACTACCTATTTGTGGATTTGCTGAAACATTGCTGCACGTTTATGTATTGTAGATGTATAAAAAGTATTGCACATAGCATAATGTGTGTTTGTTTATGTTGTTTATAATGTGTAATTTAGATATAGTTATAATTTATCACATGCAATATAATATGTTGCTCTTGAACAAAAACGCTTGCTTTAAAAGTGATTTACAGTAGAGTACTGGATAAAATAGTTTGATTTTGGCCTCCAAAAGCTTTACTGTATCATCTTGTGTGCATGAAACATGTGCATGACTCACTTGGCATTATCTCTACTTACTAAGGGGAAGTTCTGGTGTGTGTGTGTGTGTGTGTGTGTCTGTGTGTGTGTGTTGGCTTGTTAATTTGAAGCCGTCCCATACCCCCCTCCCGCCCCCTCACCACCACTTCAGCCTCCCCCTCCACCCTTTATACACCTGTGCACCGAAGGCAAGGCAGCAGGGGGTATTACAATTTATATTGTTATTGTACATTTATTATAGATATTTATTATATAGTATATATATTTATTATAGATATATTTAACAGATACTCGTATCTACAGTGACTTATATCCAGAGTGACTGGTACTGAACTAACTACAGACAGTCACCTTGTGACCTTGTGACTTTTCAGGACACTTTTCAGCACGTTTCTACTGAACTATGATCACCGCCCCAGCAACCTAATAACCTGTACAGTTTATGGTGGTTTTCATCCTACAAGGCTGGTTTATTGTCACATGCATAGGCATACTGGGAAAAGTAGGACATGCAGTGAAATTGGTGAGTGATTGTCTAAAAGTGTGCATGGGGAGGGGGGAGTGAAGTGCAAAGAATGTAGTTTGGGCATGGCTTTTCATCTGTCCTTGCGATTTATTTACTAATTTTCTCTCATAGTCAACACATCTCTGCATGTGTAAACCCTTCAATACGGACCGGGCCTCTGATGATGTCATTGCAAGGCTATTGTTACATTTACCACTGTGTGAGAGCATCCGATCTAAAGGCTAGTTAAGGACTGACAGACTGACGGACAGTGCTTGAAGGTTATATGAGTCATATGACTTTTCTGACTTTATCGCAAGAAATGTTCTGAAGACTACTTAGTCAGACTATATGTGTAATTTACTAACACCAAAGGCTATCAAAGAAAGTAAACAAGTACAAGTAGGCAGAAGGAATATATGGCAGGACTTTCTTAGGCCGGTTTGTCCACCTCTGATTGAGGCATTTAACCCTGAGTTGTTGCAGGGACAAGTAAAAGGACAAGTAAACAAGAGAGAACCTTTTTAATGGGCAGATGTTTACATATTTCAATGCAGGTTCCTCCCTAAACAACATTCAATACAGGTTCCTATATCGTAGATATTTTACGTTAATTGTAAAGGTGTTAAAGCTGGACCTTTTGTGTGTCATTACTCCCTCAATGCTGATGTTTTCTAAAATGTTTCGTTAAATTTGTTTAACAAATACAAACAAACAAACTTCAAACTACCATTTTCTCCTCCATATAGCCAAAATGTTGCTAGAGCTGAGACAAAGCAGAGCCTGGGGGAACACAGTCATCAACGAATAGCTGGAAATTTTTCTCGACGGCCGCGGACTTCTTGATGAAGTCCTCCAGCGCCTTGACGGACAGCTCCAGCACCTGGTCGCCGTAGGGCGCGTTGTGGTCGTAGTCGACGCAGCAGTACGCCGACCACACGTACGCCGGGACGGCCACGCGGTCCATGTTGTAGCGACGGATGTGGTTGCCGGACGGCACGATGCCCGTGACCACGTAGGCGTTGCCACGGCAATAGTTGTTAAGGCGACGGCGGACAGCGCGCTCCTGGGCCTTCCAGGGCCCGGCGGCGAACTCTCGGACCTGCGGCACCACGTTGGTGAGGGTGTAGGTCGCCGCCTTGTCGTCTGGGTCGCCTTGGTGTTCGTCCGGGTTCAGCGGCCCGCGCTCGTAGGCGATGGCGTTGGTGTAGTCCTCCAGCACCGCCTGGGCGTCCTCGAAGTTCTGGTGCATGTAGCCCTGGGGGAACGGCTGCATCTCGCCCGTCTCCGACGTCGTGGAGAGCTGTGCAAGGTTCACACACACACACACACACACACACATGCGCGCGCACACACACACACACACACACACACGCACACACACACACAAGCATTACAAGGACGGCTTATTGTAACATGCATAGACATACTGGGTAGAGTAGGACATGCAGTGAAATTGATGATTGTTCGTCTAAAAATATGCATTGGGGAGGGGGGAGTAAAGTGTGTAAAATGTAGTTTGTCAAAATCCACCCACACACTCCTTTTTTACAGTGAACATTTAACATGTAAATTCACAAGGTTTTAAAATATATTTATTTTATGTAACCATGGTAGTCACCAGAGGGTTAGCTTGTCAAAAGGCAACACAGGCACAGCTGACTGCCCCAGGACACTACACTACAGGGTCCCTGAGCGCTTCATACCAGGGACACCACCCCCCCCTTAAAAAACCTCAAGGATCCAAACACACTCACCCCCCCCCCCCCCCCCCCCCCCCCCCAAGCCTAACAGGGCTAAATTGGTGCAGCATCACAGTTCTAACTAGGGAGTGGCGTGACAATGATATACATGTTGTTTTAAACACACTGTGCACAGTCTTTTTTCAGATAGTGCACTTACTTTTTTTTTTTTTTTTTTTAAATGCAGCAGCGGTTGAAATTCTCTGTAACAACTGTATTTGTAAATCATTTACAGCTGCTCCATGTACTATTACAATTCCCCCAAATATTAATCAACATTATAACTTCTATCACAGTAGCAATAACTCATTCTCCATATCTCGCCTGTTGCTATGCAGACGGCAGGTGTGTGCTCACCTGAGGCTCGTACATCCAGGGCACGTCCACGCTCTTCATGCCGTCGGAGCGTTTGAAGGTGTAGGCGGAGTACAGGGGCACACGGGCGGCGGTGTCGTACAGCGTCAGGTAGCGTGGCTTGCCGTTGTACCGCTGGCAGATCTTCACCAGGGTGCCACCGCCATCGCCACCACCACCGCCGATGCCCACGGGCGCCGTGTTCATGTAAACAAACTCCCGACACTCCGGCGAAACCTCCCTCTCCACTGTCGCCGTGACTACCCCTATCAGCATCCACAAGCCCGTTACCAAGTGGCCGGGTGAGGCCCTAGGTCTCCTCTGCACCATCATTTGATAAGGACTAAAACAGGCTAAAAAGCTTCTCAAGTTTTAACGTCGCCTCTCAAACCCAGTGATATACCTGTCGCACCTGAGACACGATATACTTGTCGCATCTGAGAAACGATATACCTGAGTGGACGAAGCAGAGGAGTGCTAAGCTGTGCAGTAGGCTGCCAGGTCAGTCAGAGGCCTGCTGAGTGAGTGAGTGAGTGAGTGTGTGTGTCTAATCTGCAGCCAGTATGCAAAGTGTCAGTGAGTGGCTTCAGCCTCATTCAGAGCTGACATGATCAGGCAGAGGCATGGCCAGAAATTATAGGCCCTCATAAATGAACACAAGCCCCTCCCAATAAATAAATGAAAGAACACAAGACCCTCCCATTAACAACTAGTGATGGTGGTTGGAAAATCAGGAACAAGGTTTTATTTTACATCGATGCATCAATCAGTGGAGAGACACAACCCCTTACCCTTTAACAGCTAGGAAGCACCAGAGGTGCCAATCCCGGGTTCAGAAAGTAAAAACCCTGCCATGTCTTCACTGAGGAGCTGATGTACCTGTCCTGAGTGATTAGAAATGTTTAATGGACATATTCTCCCCTTGTGTTCATTTATCTCTTTATTGGGCTTCTGTGGAATGGACCTATTCTCATCTACAGATGCTAACTAAAGCAGAACACAAAAAAGTTGTCACTGATGACCACTATGATCAGCAGATTCAGAGCTGGTTGGATCAAATTTGTACATTCTGAGCTAAAGCACTCCACGCCATCTGACCTAGAGCTGGACACACAGTGGAGCACAGCACTCACACACGCCTGCATGGGGCTTATATACCAGGCTAACAGCGGGGTTGGACTGTTGCTTTTTCAGTATGCTGAATTTGTGTATGTGGTAATTACATCTTTAGTATTATTTATTGTTGATGGTACAGTCTACCTAACACATACAGTACATAACTCCATAACACAAAATAGCCTTTAAATCACCTTGACCTTTAAATAACTTTAATTTTGGACAGGTATGATTGTGCACAGGTGTATATTTACAAACTTGTCGTGGGCTGCATGTTCTATCCGTGGACAGGACGGGCAGACCAATCAGCTGTCAGTCCGTGTGTGTGTGTGTGTGTGTATGTGTGTGTGTGAGGGACAGCAATGCAAAAGGAGATAGAGAGCTGCACAGACAGGCCAATTAGGGGAAAAGGTATAGCCTTGTTTTTATCATGGTTTCACATCAGAAGAATCAGAGAGGATCAAGAATCAGTTTTTCAATGTTGTGGTGGCCAGTGTCAGTCAGTGTATGTGAAAATAGTGCAGCACAATCTACATACAGCCTCAGCCAATCAAAATGCTGCATCGGGAGCCAGGAGAGGAAGGGTGTAATTTAATTGGCTGTTGAACTAACATGTCAACAACCTTTCCCTTAAAATGTAACTTTACTTAAAGAAGGGCCACAATAATCTAGAATACATGGTGACTGCTGAGGACACACTACACTGAGAAACAGACATCCATTCAGCCTTTGAAGAACAGGAATTGCCGTGCTAGATAAACATGCAAATGTGCAAATTGCCCCTGAGCTTCACGTGATTCTAATACCGTTGTATCAGAGATGCAGGCCATGGAGAACAGGTGTATGTCACATTGCTTTTTTATTATTTGTGCTCTAAAAACAAGCTTTCATGTGAAATCATGACAGTCATGCCACTGCAATAAAGGATGATCCCATTAAATGTTCAGTAATGCAGGAAAGATGCAGATGATGTAACAGTATGGTTGCTGTAACTTGCAAGTAAATTATAAAAGTCGTTTAAAAAATACATCAGTTGTTCAGATGGCTACAGTTCTAAGTTTTTTTTCTCCATTTCTCACTCTCACTCAGACACTCACAGACAGATACACACACACACACACACGCCCACCCACCCACTCACTCACACACACACACACACACACACACGCCCACCCACTTACTCACTCACTCACTCACTCTTTCTCTCTCCCCGTCTCTCTGTATCTCTAAAACTATTTCTTCCTCTTGGCCGTGTTCTCTGCCACACAGTCTCTGTAGAAGAGGGCCAGGTTGGGCTCCATGCCTGTGTGGTTCTTCAGCAGGCTCTCCAGAGTCCACCTACTCACTCACTCACACACACACACACACACACACACACACTCACTCACTTCTTCCTCTTGGCCGTGTTCTCTGCCACACAGTCTCTGTAGAAGAGGGCCAGGTTGGGCTCCATGCCTGTGTGGTTCTTCAGCAGGCTTTCCAGAGTCTTCAGCGGAACCTCCAGCACCGCCTGCCCTCTCTGGTTCCGCCCGTACGCCGCGTAGGCGGGGAACATGAACCGCACCTCGTACGGCGAGTTACGGT
The DNA here is from genome assembly GCA_030347295.1 of Setipinna tenuifilis. Lineage (NCBI taxonomy): Eukaryota > Metazoa > Chordata > Actinopteri > Clupeiformes > Engraulidae > Setipinna > Setipinna tenuifilis. The sequence continues at coordinate 5,371,836 of CM059284.1, read as the reverse complement.
CGTACCGCGGGCAGCAGTACGCCGACCACATGAGTTCCGGGATGGCCAGCCGCGCCTCCCTCCCCCGTCGGATGCTGAGCCCGGCAACGGTCACCCCGGTGACGAGGTAGGCAGGGCCGAGGCAGAAGTTGTTAAGGCGACGGCGGACGGCGTGCGTGTGGGCGGTCCAGGGCCCCTCCAGGAAGTCCACAACCAGCGGTACCACGTTGGTGAGCGTGTAGGTGGCGGCCTTCAAAGTCAAAGTCAAAGTCAAAGTCAGTTTTATTTGTCAATTTCTTCACATGTACTTGACATACAAAGGAATCGAAATTACGTTTCTCACTATCCTATGCGTTTACATAGACTACAACAACAACAACAGTAAAGTGCAAGCGCACAAGACAAGACAAATCCTAAGCTAAGTTATTATAAATAAATAAATAAATAAATAAAGTGCAGTAGCTTAAGGCTACTTTTTCCCTAGTGTTGCTAAAACTAAACCAGGTATGACAAGACGACAAAACAAAACAAGACAAGACAAGACAACACTGAGTGTGTGCATTTAGAGGCCTTGTCGTCCGGGTCGGACTGGTGCTGGTCGGGGTTGAGGCAGGCTCGCTCGTACTCCACCGCGTCCGTGTAGTCCTCCAGCAGGGCCTGGCTCTCCTCCAGCAGCGGTGGGGCCTCGCCACTAGGGGGCAGCGTGCGCATGTTCCCATTCTCGTCTGAGGAGGCTAACTGTGAGGAAGAACACAAAGAGACTGTCACTGATAACCACTATTTATACAGCCACTCTCTAGTGTTAAGACAGGGTAAAACAAAATGGAAGACATTATAAATGTGGGATGGACACTGTGTGCATGTTTCCATTCTCGTCTGAGGAGGCTAACTGTGAGGAGGAACACAAAGAGGCTGTCACTGATAACCACTATTTATAGAGCCACTCTCTAGTGTAAACACAGGGTAAAACAAAATGGAAGACATTAGAAATGTGGAATGGACACATTCTATTCTCATCAACAGATGCTAACTAAAGCAGAACACAAAAAGGTTGTCATTGATGACCACTATTTCTAGAGCTGCTGTCCAGTGTAAACACATGGTAACACAAAATGGAAGCCATTACAAATGTTTGTTTCAACCATCACCACAATCTTCAAATATCCAAAGCTCATTTAAGTAATTAAGAAGATTTTCTGTACCAACCAAATATTTTTTATTTATTATATTTTATATTTTATCCAAAGCAACTTACAAAAAGGAGGACAAACATTAAATGAGTTTTATCAAGAGAAAATGATCGACCTATAATTAGCATTCTTTGTATATTGTATATTGCATTAGCATATTCTTTGTAAAAAACACTGTAGTGCATTCATGCTGACCTGAGGCTCGTACATCCAGGGGGTGTCCATGTGGCCCCTGCCGTCCGTCTTCTTGAAGGTGTAGGCGGAGAAGACGGCCAGTCGCCGGCTGGCGTCGTAGAGGGTGGCGTACCGGGGCTGGTCGCCGTAGCGCTGGCAGATCCTCCGCAGGCTGCCCCCTCCGATGCCCGTGGGCGGCGTGCGCATGTAGAAGGACTCGCTGCACTTCCTGAAACTGTCCGAGACGGCGGCGCCCGCCGGGCACACCTGGGGGCCTACACCTGCGCACAGGTGAAGAGCCAGCAGCCAGAGCCATCTCGGAGGCATGTGAGGGAGCAGACGGCACCGGTGGAGAGAGCGGGGTCACCATCGGGGGAAGGGTGGAGGGAGAGCCACAGGAAAGACAGCCAGCAACAGGCCAGGCGGCTGTGCGGGACACTCACAGTGACGAGACGTTGGCAACAGGCTAGGCTGCTAGGCAGGACAGGTACAGTGACGAGACGTTGGAAACAGGACCAGCTGGGCAGGACACTCACAGCGATGAGGGAAATGCTGAGCGATGTTGGCAACAGGCTAGGCTGCTAGGCAGGACGAGCAGGCACAGCGATGAGGGAAAGCTGGTAGCCAGGACAGGTACAGGTAAGCTGAAGAGACGTTGGGGACGGGCGGACGAAAGGCAAATGACCTGGATGGTGCATCCTCCTGAGCCAGAAGGCAAATGAGACAAGTGATAGAGGCACAGTGTGGTACGCAAATCAGCATTGCCCTGTATGGCCCAGGCGCATGGGTGTGCCTGTGTGTGTGTGGGGTGGTGGTGCTGTGTGTGTGTGTGTGTGTGTGTGTGTGTGTGTGTGTGTGTGTGTGTGTGTGTGTGTGTGTGTGTGTGTCCGTGTGTCCGTGTCCGTCCGCGCGCGCGTGTGTGTGTGTGTGTACTTTACAATGAGTATGAGAAAATGACAAATTGGCATCGCACAAAGGTGATCTGGTATAAATGTTATGGATTTTGTGTAACAACTACATTTCATTTAAACATTTAAAGCACAAAATTAGCAATTACTAGCAGGAGTATATGTTTAATAAAATGGGAACAGTCAGAGCACGTTTTGTGGCCCCATACACAAAATATGCAACCGATCGTAGACTACTGCCATATGAGACACTGCCAAAACTGGAAAGCAATTGGAGTGAGTGTCCTATCTATACTGATAATAAAGAATCCTTTAAAAAATCCACCCAAATGCACTTCTGTGGTCTTCTCAGGTTTAGCTGTATACATCAACACACAATCAGTTCAGTACTTTTTTGCGTAAAGTTGCTGAGTAACAAACAGAGAAACAAACACCAACAAAAACATACATAGAATGTTCTGTTGTATTATGGAAATGATTATCACTTACCACTCTAATGCATGGGCGTGCTTAGATTGACTCAGCAGGTGGATATGGACACATACTGCCACCCTTTGGCAATCAGAGGTAGTAGCTGATCATCCTGTAATGTGTCTGAGAGAAGGATCAGTGACGCATGAGGTTGCAAGCTTCTCTTTGCAGTGGGACACAGGAAGGGCGTTTTAGATGATCACAGAATCTACTAAACGGTGAGGTGTCAAGCCTATGCATGCCTATGCAAGCCCTGCATCACAGTCTCAGAAATATGCAGATGAATACAAAATAAATAATATATAATAACAATACAATAAAATACAATAATTATAACATCAAATAAACAATAAAACCATGTCGCCAAGTCCATACTTTATTGTGCTTAAGCACTATATGGTTTCCTAAGTGACTTCCTTGTGTTTTGTACCATACTGATAACATCCAGAATTTCCATTTTCATTGCGCTACGCACGTTCCGTAGCACACTGTTCTGGATGTTATCAGCATGGTCCAACAAACCAGCTTCCTGGTTTGTTGCATATTAGACACTGCCTGTTCGGGCTCTCATCCCCTCCATTGCAAAGACACGTGTCCCTTAACTTTTTGGACATTTTGGTAAGACTGGTAGAGCTAGCTGCTACGCTGTCTTGCATCATGTCCACCTGCCTGAGCCTTAGACCCTGAGAAAATCAGTAACACTTTCTATGAAGCTTGTATTTATAAGGCTCTATAAATACATTCATAAAGGGTTATAATGCCTATATAAAGCTTTATAATGGTTGAAATTAGTATTTATAAATACTTGTGACTACACTCGTAGGCAGGTGAGGCTTTATAACCATGAATCACTGTATCACTTGAAGTTGGAATAGGGCTTATGGCATACCATTATAATGCCTTAGTACAGTAATAAGTATGTATAAATAGTCATGAACACTTACATATTTTATGAATGCATTATAAGCCTTTATGAATGTGGTTATAGAGCCTTATAAATACAAGCTTCATAGAAAGTGTTACCAGAAAATCTTCAAGGACAAATATGTACATAACAAAATGTTAATATATCATACCTTGTGGGATACACTGTATACTTTCTGTAGATGACAACATTTATGCATGTTGGCCCATGTTGGAGTTATAAATACATAACGTGTGGGTTAATATATAACAACACAAGCCGGTTGTGACAGGTATATACCTATAATACATTAAAGGAGCCATATGTAAGAAATGTATTTCAATTTATCATAAAATGACCCTGATAATTCTTGTTTTTGCTTAAATTGTATCTGAAAGTATTGACACAAGTTTTTATTTTTACCTGACTCTTGGTGCTTACTATAATAAATCTGCTGGACTGATCTGCATTTGGGTCTCTGGAATCTCACAAGATAATTATTTTAAGAAATATTTAAATAGTATAATGTAATGTTAAAAGAGCTGCCAAAAATACTTAAGTAAGCGGTTATAACTGATGAGTTAATCATGATCTAGCCTTATCAAATCAGTTGATAATGTTTAGTAGAGCATTGACAAATCTCCCTTTAGAAGAACATATTACACCCATGAAGGGTGGTAGTCATATGGTAGGTGTAAACACCTCTTGCTTAACTTATTCCAACTACCATGCACAAGTGCTCAGTAACTGATCAATACTGGGAAATAACCCCATTAAGAAATGAGTAACAAATCATTAGTTAGGCATCTGGGTTAAAAAAAACTGATACATTTGGGGATAACATAATGCTTTTAAATATTAATAGTTGATGTGTACTAATAAATTAGTAACAATAATGATGACTCAAAACATTGCGCAATGTATTTATTAAGGATTAAATCATCAGAAGAAGTTAAGAGGTAAGTGTTTAAAAATGATTAACCAATGTGTTAAATAATGCTTAACAAATAGCTATATGATGGACTTCTTCACCATGGACAAAGCATTAACATATACATTTATAAATGATTAACTGGTGAGAAATAATGAAGATGCAACTGCTTACTAATGATTAACAAATGTATTAAGTACAGGTAAAATGTAAACTAAGCATTAACATATGTTTATAAATGATTAACCGATGAGCAATAATTAAGAGTAAACAGTTTACAAATGATTAACAAACATGTTAAATTACGCGTAATAAATGTTTAATAACGAGGAGTTATAAGTGCTACCCAAATGATTTCTACTTTGTTCACCCATTAGTATATGAACATGCTATTAACAGTTATGGCTGATCATTGTGCTGTACATAACCACAAGAGAAAGAAAAACAGAAGATTAATGCACCCACATTACCCAAAGGGAAAACAAGAGAAATCAGCACCACTGTCACATCAGTTGGCGACATGTTATTTTCAAGGATTGCTTAAGTTTAGTGTTCATTAGGATTGAACATATTTTCTTCGAAACACACAAAAAAACTTGAATAATGAAACCTTATTAATTGCCAGGATACACACATCTATCTGTACCAATCACAATACAACACCACACACCATACAATACAGTACACAATACAACCCAGGAATTCGGTTTTACCTTACATATTAACATTCAATCAAGCTATACATTATTATTGTAGATTATTAAGCATTATTATTAATTAAAATAGAGCATAAGAACCTTTAATAGGGTTCCAAAAAATTAATTTCAAATTTTAAAACACATCTTAAAGTATGTAATCTTAAACCTCTCATGAACTTTTTAATCTTTTTGTCCTCCATCTATGATTTTAAAGGACTCTTTAAGGCTATTCTCAGCCTGTTCTTTTGTTATTGCTTTCCATGCATGAGGAATGTCACCTGGTTTTGCATTATATTTTTCAGCAAACTCTTTGTTGAATTTTGCCATGACATACTTCCAGTAGTCTGAAGCCTGAATGGTGGGGTCTGCAGGGATCTGCCAGTCAGGGAAAATTTCTCTATATTTGTTAAAAGGATGATACTCATTGTTTGTCTCCAAGCAGCGGAATTTAATCTCACTGTGCACAAGTGAGGAGCAAATGTCAGTTACAAGTTTATCTGATTGTACAAATCTGTACCTGCCAAATCCCTTAGGCCTGTGAATCGAAGCACAGTGTTCTTTGTGGTCATTTCCACCAGCCTCGCATGGTGCCTGGCAAAATGGACACTGCTTGCCACATCCGAAAACTCGTTTGAATAACTCATCCTGTGGTTTCATTTTGAGTGTGCCAAGTCTTCTGTCAATATTTTGTTTTAGGAACTTCTTTTTCAATGACTTCTCAATATCCTGGATGATCCCTGTAAGGGACTGAGCAAATGGCTTCACCTTTGCGTTGTTGAGAGCCACAACCGCATCAAGTGCATCCTTAGGAATGACCAGTTTTCCCTCAAGTTCTCTGCAAATGTTTTGAATGAATTCCTTAACGGCGGCCTTTGGATCTGTCTGCCTTTGGGCAGTCTCAATAGCCTGCAGTATTTCTGATGAGATTGTTTTGAGGTATCTCTGTTCCAATTGAGACATTTTATTTCCATTGGCAAAGTGCTCCAAGATCTGGTCATATATCCAGTCTTTCACAAAATCTTCGTAAGAGCGGATGTACCTCAAATATTTTACAAAGCTACATTCCACAAGCAGCTGCTTCAGGAGTGAATACTGAAAAAATGCTCTGGTGCTAAACTGAAGTGCATTCTTTCCAACCAACATTTCATCGACTATGTCTGGACCTAGACTAGCAGCAACCCAACTCTCCACAGCAGGTTTGAGGCACAACTCTGCAAACTCCTCTGCTTTTCTCTTACACTGGTCTCGCTGATTGTACAGGTCTTTGAAGTCTGCAAAATACTTTCCTTTTAACTGTTGAATACACCTGCAAGGGTCATTGTCTTCTATGAAGTGATCATGCATTTCCTGAAATGTTCTGGCAGCAATCCCACAAATGTGGAGTTTCAGCGAAATCTCGAATGTTTTAGTGGTAGAAAGCTTTTTGCCCCTAAGTGCATTATCAATCATGTGCAGAATCTCTTGAATGTAATTTTCATGGTAATCGCCTTTCTCAAGACGTTTAATTTCAATAAATGCCAAACACTTATTTATCAGATTGTCTGCCATCTGCTGGATGTTCATTCTGTGGTCTTCAAAATGAAACATTGAACAAATAAGTTTCCAAAAACTTTCTTGGGTAACAATGAAAGGTGTTTTGCCACATTCCAACAGACTGGCATTGTTGATCAATTCAAGCATGCCTTTCTGTTTCATATTCAGCCTCAGGTGGTGAGATATATTGTCTTCAATGTTCCTACGCTCTAACCCACGGAATGCTAGTTCAGCAACAGTTTCTTCCCACACTTTTTCAAAGTCGTTCTTCAGTTCCTCGTCTGTCTTTCTTAAACTGCTGGTCTTACATTTTTCTAGTAGTGCACGAACTTTCGTTTCCATCAGAGCAGTGTTTGTTTTTTTAACTTTCTCTAATTTATTCATAGCCTGACTGATAGAAACAGCAAGTTCAAGTTTGCTAAACACAGAGTTCTCCAATTCCCTTCTAAGACATTTTGCACTGTTGACAAATTCCTCACGGTATCGCTCCACAAGGTGGACATGCCCCTCTGTCTGCTTGAAGTACTCTTTAAGGTTGCTGACAATGATTTCCTCTCTTTGGTCAAGTTCTATGGTGGCATTGGTTTTCAACTGACAAACAAAGGCACTGATGTCTGACTGGTCTGATTCCATCCTTGTAACCTCAAAGTTGGAGATTTTGGTTTCAGCACTGGTGAGCCACTTATACATGTCCTTCTTGAAAGTCCACTCCCATTTGTTGTACTCTGTGCAGAGTTGCATGTAGGCATCTGCCACCAAGCTGTTTCTGAAGCTGAATATAAAATTCTCATACTTTACAGCATTCCACAGGCTCTTTGTCCACTCCAGAAAATCACAGATGTTTCCAGATGTTTTACAGTTTCCAAACACTTGAATCATGGTCTTTTTGAAATCATTGATAGCCTCGCTGTAACCTGCATTGACAGGAGCCATAGGAGGATTGCCATGCCACAATCCTGGAATATACCAGTTTCCTTTCTCTGGGTCATACTCCATTACATCTGTAAACTTCTGGTTCTCCTCTTTGCCCTCCATTTTGGCAGCTGTTTGAGTCATTTCATCTAGTTGTTCCAGAAGAAGTTTTCGGTCCCTCAAGTTTTTATCATGTGCTGAGACATCTGCCACATTCTGGTGCACAAACTGACAAATTGGTTTCTTTCCCACCTCCTTCATCCTTAAAAATGCATGTACCACAATCTGGAGAATGTCCTTCATCTCCGTGGAGTTCTCCATGGCGATGTTGATTATTGTGACATCACTGAGTCCAATCACAAGAGTGGCTAACTCATTGTCATGCTCGTGACTGTCATCTAGCTGTGCCAGCTCAGGGGACTTCAGTCCCTCTGTGTCAATAATCACCAAGTAATCACAATTCATCTCATCACAGAGGTCATCACTGACCTTTATGAGTAGCATGAATGCTCCCCTGGTACATCTCCCGCTGCTTACTGCAAACTGTACCCCAAACATTGTGTTCAGCAGAGTGGACTTGCCAGTACTCTGCACCCCTAAGACGGTAACCACAAGAAGCCTGTTTCTGGGTTGTACCAGGTGATCAAGCTTCAGCAGCATATCCTTCACCCATCTCAGAGGGATGTTTGAGGCATCCCCATCAACGAGTTCCAGGGGAAAGCCATCAAGCAGCAATCTGGCACAGAGTTCAGGCAAGTGCATCATTTGTTGCCGTGCTGCATTATTTTCTGGAATCGTGAATGCAGACTCGTACAGTTGACCCATCTCTCGTACAAAGTGCTCAATTCCCAAAGAGCTGTTGGAAATTTGCTTGTCAAGTTCTTTGATTTCTTCCCTGTTTTCAACAGAGCCCTTGCATTTTTCTTTGTACTGTTCTCTAAGTCCTGTAAGACTTTTTCGAGACAAGTTATCCAAGTTCATCCTCATCCATTTCAAGAAGTAAAATTTCTCTAATGTAGACGTTGATAATGCATTAATGAAACAGGTCATGGCCTCTGACATGTCGTACCTAAGTTGCTCTTCCCTCAGGTGTTTCTTTTGTGTCTGAAGTTCACTCTTATAGTGCTCAATATTCTGATCCCCAGCTTTTCTCAGTCTGCACTCCTCCTTCTCAAGTTTTGCAAGCTCCTTCCAGATCTTCCCTTGTAAGGGGAGTTGGGTCTCTTTGAACTGTGATGTGTCCTTAATTTTCGAGGTAATTGCGAACGCGTTTACTTTGGCTTTCTGACACTCCTGGTCATCTTCATCCACATGGATGCCAAGCTCATGGGCAACGTCTGCCATCTGTTCCAACTGCATTTTGGATGGGTCACTGTTTAGCCAATTTGTCATCATTGAACGCAGATTTTTCACAAAGTCTGCGTCATTCATTTGTTTAACTTTCAGCATGACATGGTTGTTCTTCAAGTTCAGCTCGGAAGCTACCAGTTTCAGAGCATCCATGTTGAAATTCTTGTTTTCTACATTCCCCACCAAAAACAACTGTGCTTTGTGGTGCTGTGTTGTCAGAATTTTGTGATCTGTGTCCAAAGTGTCAAAAAGGACAAAAACAGCTGAAGATGTCTGGCACAAGAAAGAGTACTGTGTTTCAAATGAGTGAATGTCTCCTCTTAGGTTGGCAACAGCCACCGGCTCAGGAAAGATGTCAATGTTTTTGTTTCCGCAAGGAAGGTACCAGCTAATCTCCACCAATCCATCAGAGATCTTGCGTGGACTGTCTCCACATTCCATATCATGGTGAAGGAAGGTGTCATGGTATTGCTGGTGGTTGCTAAGCAACTTGTTGAGGATCTGTGACTTTGAAAAGCTGCATTCTCCTAACCTGACAAATGACACCATTGGCAGATCAGAAAGGACAATCCTCTCCTCTACAAATCCTCTGGAATCTTCCAAAGAGTGTGGTCTGAACTTCTTAACAATATCCCTCAATGCCCACAGCATAAACGCGGGCTGGTTTTTGTTACAACACGGGAGAAGCAGAGGCACTGAGAATTGACACATGGACATTTTCAAGGCCATTTCCTGCTGGAGAAACGCATCGGAACACAGGAAGAGAGCTGTCACTATGTCTAAAGGGTTTACCGCATCTTTAGTGTCCTGGCAATTCACCAAGCTGTCTAACTTACTATACATGTTCATATGTACACTGTCTATGCTTGCATCAACAGGTGAAGACCACTTAACACCCCTGGCTGTCACATTAACCATCATTAACTTCTTTAGGAAACACCATGGCAAGGACGACAGAGATGTAGCTGGTTCATCAGTAATGGTCTTCTCGCTGATCTCCAGGACATTGCTGAGAGAAAGCTTGTTGGTATAGTAGTTTATCAACCCCAAGTCACTCAGAAGGCCCTCCAGTTTGGTCTCTGAACAAATCAGAGTCAGCATCAGCACTCTAGCTCTTCCACCAGTGCTTACAACATTTTAGCATACATGTTTACTGCCCCTTGTCTTTTTCTGGCATCTGATGTTTAATTTTTAAGAAGCCAACCTCAATGTAAATACAGTAGAATGTTCTTCACTATCATTTCTATGATCACTGAAATTGTTTGTTTGGTCTACGGTAGAAAAAATGTCAACTGCATAGGAAACTTTACTTACTTGTCTGTCTGTATCTAATGGCCATTTTGCTCTCCATGCCATTCTGAAGAATACACGTGACCCTTATGGAGTACCGCACGCCTGGCGAGAGGTTGCTGAACACAGCGGTTTCAGATGTGGTCTTCTCCTCCTGGACCAGATTGTCGCCCTGACAGCAGGTCACATGGTACTGCCACACAGGGAAGTCAGGTGACTTCCAGGTGAGGGACAATGAGTCTTCACCGACATGGCTCACCTTGATTCTCTCTGGAGGAACTGGTTCTAAAATGGGGTGAACATATCTCTTTTCACTTCGTTAATAATAACACCACATTGATGCACGTTCCTTTAATGTAGCCAAGCCACTGATGGCAACAATTCAAAAAGGTGTGAAAACACCATCTTCATCCATCATAATTCAATTTCGGTAGTATCAACTAGGTTGAATCCAACCACAATCTTACGTGTAAATGCGGTCGCAGTAAGAGGCAAACTCCGGTAGCCATTCTCCGAGATAGAGGTAACGCTGAAGGTGTACTCCGTCCCAGGCTGCAGCTTCTCCACCTCTGCGCTGTTGGAGGTGGTGGTGCTGTGGTCTGGCTGCTGTCCTCTGGCAGTGACGCTCAGCTCAAAGGTGTCTATGCCTTCAGGAGGGTCCCAGATTAGACCAACAGAGTGGGTGGTGACACTCTGGACTGTGAGGTCACCAGGTGCTGGGACACCTAAAGAAATGGACATACATACATACATCATGTCGACATACTTTATTTTATTAATTATTAGTTTTGTTGTTAGGGGTGCTATCACAAATGCAAATGTGGGCACTAGATGCACTAGCCTAGGCTCAGCATAATGGAACATTCCACTTTTGTGGGAAATACACTCACTTTTTAATGTTCTACGGTGACCTTAGACAATTCAGTGTTGCCATTTTAAAGTCCATTCAGCATGATACTGGTCTAATTCGATTCAATGATTTATGCTAAGCTAAAGGTTCATTTATTAGTCTTGATTAATGAATCTTTAATGATAATGTCTAGTTACAGAGTGTTTCTGTGATCCATTCTTATTCCTCTTAAAATGAAGGTGGTGGCTTGCTAGGTTTAACCACTCTCAAACTTCTATGGTGAACTGGGTTTGGCCATACTCCTTTAAGGATCTGAATTATTTTCCCCAGTTGTCACATCATATATTACATTACATCAAGCTTTACCCATTAGCACTAACATGCACAGCTGCTGTTCTGCAGTCTTGGGTGTTTTGTTAAAATCTGCCATAGTTTATAAATGCACTCGAAGGGTTACATTGTGTCTTCTGCAGCAGTAGCAGTTTTAGGCATGGGCGAACCGGGAAGCCGCCCGGGGCGCCATTTCGTGGGGGGCGCCACGAGCGCTTGGGGGAAAAAAAATAAAAATCTCTGTGTGTCATATCGCTCCACTCGGCACATTGGCGCCCCCTAAGTGAACTACAGGCGCCCTTGCTTGCTGAGAAGGTGGCATGCACAGAAGCAGCGTGTCTCTCTGCCTCGGGGGGTGGGTCGGGGGTGTGTGTGTGTGTGCTGAGAGGTGGTCTCGCCCGGGGCGTAAAACACTATAGAAGCCACTGTTCTGCAGAGTGATTATCAACTGTGAAGAGTCACCCATGGTATACTGTGAGATATCCTCACTCCTAGTGACGCTTAGAATGCATCTCGTCCAATCAGAAATTGCTAAATAGTTCGACTGGATCTATCTGTTGTATAATACATTACATCAAGCTTTGCCTATTACCACTAGCATGTTTACACTATAATCCTAGCAAAACCTGAGCTGAGAAGGATAGCTGGGTGGAGTCAGACTTGGGGCTGGGTAATTAATCGTTGGCAAATCGCGATTGTGATAAAATTCATGATTCACAATGATTGGCCTTGGGCATATTTGATCGATCCCCTGAAGCTGATGTCATTGTTAAAAAAAAGGTCACAGATCAGTTGGCAGTTGTATGGTGATGGTTTGTAACTAAAATGATAATTGAAATGCAATGAGACATTAAATTAAAAAATAATTGTAACAAATAATGGAAATACTTGTGTTTGGGTGTTTGCCTACCATTTGATAGTGCAGGTTTTTCTTTGCAGTCATCTTCTAATGACATGTATAAGCTGGCTCCATTATCACTGGCATCCTCAAAATCAATAATTAAATAATTAAATCAGATGAAATTGAAACAAAGGTTTGTGCTGATAATTATATAAATCTGTGGATGTAAAAAAAAAAAAAAAAAAAAAAGCCAAAATATTTCCAATCACTATCCGCAGCAGCCTACCTCATCTTCTGAGGCATCAGCCATGGGGTACACAGCACTGATAGTCCGGTTATCAGAGGCCAAAAACCTTACAGATCTGAGAGAAAAATAAATGCATCAATAATGAGACAACCTGGTAAAACCTAATTAGACACAAATCTACCAGTTACCAGTTGCTTGTAAGCATATGCCTATGAAGGTCTTTGTGTCCTCTACTGTAAGTAGATTTAAATAAAAGCGCCTGCCAACTGCAATGTCGGCTAATGTAATCTATACTTGTTAATCTACACAACAATCTACACTGTGCTGCTAGGTTAGTATGATAATCGATGTCAGACTTACTGTAGTCTTGCCTTTGTCAGCCTCACATAGTTATGCAATCCTCTTATAGTCTTACAAAGCCTACACACCTTTTTTTCCAGAAGCAGAATGCAAACTTGTATTGAAGGTACTTTAAGTTTTGTGTTTCGTTTTACCAGAAAACAAAGAGACGGGGTACTACCATACCTCTGGCATGCTCAAAGATGGCAGGTTAGGTTACAAGCAGTTCTAATAATCGACTTAAAAAACAATATTCTGCTATTTTGTTCAGGGTCAGTTTCGATTCCATTATGTTCTACAATCCTGGAAGACAGTCTAGATTTTAAATCTGACCATCATCAATATTTCAGACGTTAGGGCTGAAATCGACAATAGTAGGCCTACCTGCTTCCCTGACATCTCATCACTTTAAAGATTTTTAGCCAAGAAGACTTTCTATCAACAACAAAAAAGGACATCCAAGAAAGCCATTTTGCAGAAAACCATAAAGATATAAACTAATCTCATAAAACAGTATTCATAATCTACGATTGATAACAATCTGTTATCATCTTGTATTTGTAAGGGCTTCAAAGAAAACGAAACTGTTCTGCCCCTGGGGCACTTGTATTGCGTCTCTCTAGGCTTGTCGTAGCTAAGCTGTTGCCTTGGAGACCACAAAGTAAAAGGGTGAAGTTTTCTCCCTATAAAGTTCGCTTTTCTCACAACCTGTCTTAAAATGCAGATGATCCACGTCGACGAGTTACACCTTTGAATATTGTAAATCTTTGAATGCAACTTGAATGCAACTTCGATGTTAAATATAGCAATGCTAATCGCGATAGCCTTTCTATGCCGTTTGTAATGTTAAAATGGATTTATGCTAACAGTTTGTTAGCTAACAACAGTTTGACAGCTAACTTATTTGTCTTTTGTTTTTTTTAAACTATGTTTCAGTTTCACGAAACAAAGTAAAGACCTACTTAAAGACTTACTTGTGTTATATGGAGTCAGACAGGCAAAAGAAGCTTTAATTGTAGTCTGTTTGGCCCGAGTATCACTTTCACTACACGTTTTTCATTTTCTCGCCATGCACTCGTCATGACGAAACAAAACCTGGGTCAGTCAGGAGCACTGCAAAACAGCGGCTTTGACGATCCCAAAATCGTGTTGTCTAAGATCGCGATTTTCGGTCCAAAACGATAGATCGTTCAGCCTTAACCGACATGTATGGCCTGGCTAATTTCAAAGAAAATGTCCCCACACGAAAATGCTGGCACCGGGAAAAGCTGTCAGAGCGATAAAGATTAGGCTAAATATTAGATCTTTACTGTAACAGGCTATAAAACAAATTATTGGATAATAAACTCTGCATTAACTAACAGTAACAACGTCGGACTATAACAAAAGGCTTTCCGACATCAGAGTGATCTATGTACAGATTTATATCAGATAACGTAGTACTTTAACGTGTCCAACTAAAAAGGGAATATATTTTTAACATACCTATTGCCACCTAAATATGGAATACCTATTGTAACATACCTGTTGTCACTTATCGTGACCTCCAAACAAATGCACAATGTTGCCTCTATCCTTGAACCACACTAGCCTACAAGATTCTGTCTGCATGTCCTGCATGTCCAAAGGTGATGATGTCTCCAATGTCAGTTCATGTCGGCAGTCAGGCAAACCGGTTATACATGTAGGGCAATGCAAATTTGCACAGATTACATAGCACACCATATTTGTTCGGGAGGATGTGTTATCGGCATGGTCCAAATATGAGGAAGTCAGCAGTGCTTTAACACAACACAATATAGGCTATAAGCTATGTACTAACGTTTTGGTTTGGCAACATGGTTTTATTGTTCATTTGATACAGGCCTAATAAAGTATTTGTATATTATTGCATTGTTATTTATTTTATTATTATTCATATTTGTAAAGTGTCCATGGCAGTAGCCCTCCTCTTGCCCAACAATTACACCAGAGCCTTTAATTAGAGTCTGTAGTCTGTGAGGCAGAGGTAACCTGGTTGAAAGTGGAAACTTCATTCAAACTCTGTTTTGCACGTCTTAACATGGTGAGCCCAGTTATTTTTGTGATTTATTCTTTTTAAGATCATGTTTTAAACCTTCCACAAAAACAGACTTGGTAACCAGGTATGTATAATAAAATAATAGTGTAAATTAATACTGTAGCCTACAGTACTGTAGCAGACAGTGAACCCAACACCAGAAGCAGCCTATAGGTCATTTGTCAGAGCTCAAAGCAGAGAAATAGCTGTCCAGTGCCCAGGGGTGGAAAGTAACGAATTAGCCTAAGTTACTGTAATTGAGTAGTTTTTATTGATTACTTTGTAATTTTCTAAGTAGTTTTTGAAATAGGTAATTTTACTTTTACTTCACTGCATTTGGTAGCCACCCACATTACTGAGTAAAATAATAGCGTATTGATGGGGGGAAAAAATAAAATGCGGGGAAAAAAATCTGCCGGAACTGAAAGCAAATTCCATTGTTTCACACAATAAGGCGTTGTTTACTTTTATTGTAATGTTGCGAGTTGGATCATATGACCGAACATAGAGTGCACATTAGGCTACCTCTCAACAGTTTGTGAGTGTTCTTGTGTGTGTTGTGGAACACAGAAGTAAGAGCACCATGTTACTGAGATTAGTTATGAGCTGCCAGTTTGCATAAGCACTTTATACGGCTAAAGGTTGATTAAAACTACTTGTGCTGGATTTGGTTTATGACCCATCCTTTTTTACATCAAATAATTGAAAGTAACTAAGTAACTTTTACTCAAAGTAGGCCTACATTCGAAATAAAGTCATTTTTTACTTTTACTCCAATACATTTTCAGATGGGTAGTTTTACTTTTACTTGAGTAGGATTTAAGCAAAGCAAAGATACTTTTACTTAATTACAAATTTTCCACCTCTGCCAGTGCCTGAGACTGTCGTGTATATTGTACTGTACAAGGCTACGATTGAAGCGTCCTGGGCTGGCCAAAATAAACTCTGGATTAACTAACAATAACCTGTCCGACATCAGGCAAATCTATATTTATGCTGGTCTAACGTAGTATTTCTACGTGTAGGCTACAGTACGACTTAAAAAAGAGAAAATCAATTTCTGAACATACCTGTTGCCAAGCGCAGCCTAAGCGACCTTCCAACAAATGCACAGCGTAGCCTATATTCACTCGAACTTTCTAAATGAACAAGTTTCGTTTCTCTGAAATGCCAAAAGATAACAGTGTTCCAAATGTCAACTCACGTGGACCGTCAAGTGAAGCCGGTTTCTTGGACCATGCTGATAACATCCAGAACAGTGTGCTAGGCTACAGAACGTGCGTAGCGCAATAGAAATGTGCACATTCCGTAGCAGTGTTCTGGATGTTATCAGCATGGTCCAAAACACGTGAGGATCACCTAGGAAACCATATAGTGCTTAAGCACAATAAAGTATGGACTTGGCGACATGGTTTTATTGTTCATTTGATATTACAATAGTATTAATTGTATTTTATTGTATTGTTATTAGCCTATATATTACTTATTTTGTATTCATCTGCATATTTCTATTAGAGTCTGTGATGCAAGCTATTTTTTGTGTGGTGTAATCTTTTTGAGATCATATATTTAAGCCTTCCATAACGGCAATACAATTCCATGGGGTTTAATGAATGCGAGCCATTACATGCACTGCCAGCATACTAGCATAAACATACTACACTGTGCATGTTCAGTAATCTCAAAAGATTTAAAGAAACTGACAACGTCTAATATTTCTTTTTTTCCTGAAATGTTAAACTTTTTAAATATTTAAAATTTTTAAAGCAGGGGAGACTGGATGAGTGACAGGCATGTGTAATTGATAAGTGGGCGTGGCCGGGGGAGTCTGGTGGAGAGAGAGGTGCTGCTGAAGAACCTGGCAAGGCTGTGACAATTTCCTATCATACTGCAAGACTGCAAAATTATACTATATACTATACAAAATAATACTACACCTAATACTATGGCAGACTCTCAATCTTCAACATAAAAAGGTGTATTTAGCATTCCCTTGATCCATTACTACAGAAACTCACCATCATGTGTCAAGCAGATAGGTTTGACCTTTCGATGATTTTGAGTTGATTCAGATATTAAGTATGTGACTAACCTATGGTGAGAATTCAGCTGACAAATATTTGTTTTAACTCAACGAAGGGGCATATACCCTTGTTAAATTTAAATGTGAGCACAATGACTGTTGTTAAAAAAAAAAAAAAAAAAACACATGACAAAGTTTCACAGTTCCCAAAAGTTGCATTTTGTTGGATTCAGTGAATCATAGAAGTGAAGGTAACACTCAAAGCCTCAACATTATTGAGTTAGTCTAAAATGCATTATAAGCCTTTATGAATGTGGTTATAGACCCTTATAAATACAAGCTTCATAGAAAGTGTTACCAGGAAATCTTCAAGGACAACAAAATGTTAATGTCGTGTGATATACTGTATAATTTCTGTAGATTACATTTATGTATGTTGGCCCATGTTGGAGTTATAAATACATCACATGTGGGTTAATATATAACAACACAAGCTGGTTGTGACAGGTATATACCTGTAATACATTAAAGGAGCCATATGTAAGAAATGTATTTAAATGAATCATAAAATGACCCTGATATTGTAAAGTCCAGCCAGGATATTCTCATTTCAAAAAGTAAGGTCCAGCCCGCAACTGATGTTGATGCTGTTATTTTCTGTTTAGGCCCGATGCACCAGCCTCCCCCTCGGCCCATCAACTCTAGTCTGTGGGGAGGACGAGGGGATTACAGTAGGCCTAATCTAAATGTGGATCTTCTATGCTCTCTTGCTTTTGCTTAAATTGTATCTGAAAGTATTGACACATAAGTTTTTTTGACCTGACTCTTGGTGCTTACTATAATAAATCTGCTGGACTGATCTGCATTTGCTTATAAATAGTAAAAATAGTATAATGCACTACAATTTGCTTTTTACAAGTGTATAAGTCATATGCTTAAACCAAAGCAAAAACGCCATGGTAACTAATGCTAATGTTATTTGGCTCTCTTGGCTAATGTGGTAGCACTGGTGTCTAATGCCAACGGTAATGAGCTCTGGTGGCTAATGCTAATTGCCTCTGGAGGCTAATGCTAATAGGCTAAAGCTAATGCTAACTAGCTCTGGTGGCTGATGATATTGAGCTTTAGTCACTAACACTAATAGGCTTTGTGGCTAATGCTAATAAGATCTGGTGGGTAATGCTAATGGTCTCTGATGGCTAATGTCGTAGCACCGGTGGCTGAAGCTAACGCTAATGGGGTCTGGTGGTTAATGACTTCGGCCTCTGCTTGCGGCAAGCATACTAATAATAAAGAAAATAGCCTACTATGTTTTAATGTTTTGACTGAGGGGGCTGGACAGTCCTTGTGATGACGCAGTGAAGTTCACACTAGTAAGCCCTAAGAGTTATGCTAGTAGCACTGTGAAGTCACAGGTTTGAGTGGGTGAGATAATGTTTTTTGCAATGTTATAAATAATGCCTATTCCCTATATTAGTTCAGGATTGAATGCATGCAGACTTTACATGTGTTCTGTTTCATTCATCATGTATTTTATACAGCTTTTAGGAGGGATTCCAATGCCACTAACACAGTCGAGAGCAGTAGCACAAGGGCATGCAGTATAGCAGGGGCAAGATGTATCCAGGCATCATCTTCAGACACCTCAGTGGACAATAGCTCTGACTCATCTGATTCATCTGCCACATCCTCATCAGAGGAAAAGAAAAGGAAGAAGGGGAAGAAGAAAGCAAAGAAAGGCAAAATACATGCAAAGAGGTAAAACAATAATATCAATCATACCTCATTTTTGTTCAGTTTATTCTTGCTGAGCTCTTCTGAATGTCCTTCCATCATTATTTTTATTCATATTTCTGTGTCGCCACTATGGTTGAATGCACTGTGCGTAATTTCTGTGAAAAATGATGTCCTAGTTCTCGTTTGACGCCGTTTTCTGTAAGCTAGAACAGGTTTAGTGGTTGAACGACTGGCTTTTCTGGTGTCCCTCGTGAATATCCATGACGTGTTAATAAGGCACCTCTGATTGGGCAAATTCTCTGTCTTTCGTTCACCTAGCTTCTGTCCACTGTTCTCAATGGATGTGAGCGTGCCATACATGGCACTGGGTGGGGCTTACCACCTAGTGACTTAGATAGGTTTAGCCTGCTCTGATCCGCTCGTTCTGGTTAGCTTGACCCTTCAATGACCAGTAAAACCATGAGGAACGAATTTCACGTCTTGGAATGCTGCGTGCATATACTGCTTGTTGTGACCCACCACATTGTAAATAGAGCTACTAAAAGTGTTTTTTGATGGAAGGACCCCTTTAAGCAGTTATAACCACTGAGTTAATCATAATCTAGCCATATTAAATCATGTGATAATGTTTAGTAAAGCATTAACAAATCTCCCTTTAGAAGAACATATTACACCCATGTAGGTGGGAGTCATATGGTAGGTGTAAACACCTCTAGCTTAACTTATTCCAACTACAATGTACAAGTGCTCAGTAATGACCAATACTGAGAAATAACCCCATTAAGAAATGAATAACAAATCATTAGTTAGGCATTTGGGTTAAAAAACTGATACATTTGGGTATAACATAATGCTTTTAATAATAATAATAATAATAAATTAGTAACAATAATGATGACTCAAAACATTGCATAATGTATTTATTAAGGATTAAATCATGAGAAAAATTTAAGAGGTAAGTGTTTAAAAATGATGTGTACAGGTTTAATGTAAATAAGCAATAACATATGTTTATAAATGATTAACCAATGAGACATAATTAAACAGTAAACAGTTTACTAATGATTACCAAATGTGTTAAATTATGCTTAATAAATGTTTAATAACAAGGAGTTATAAGTGCTACCCAGATGATTTCTATTTTGTTCTCTCATTTGCATATGAACATATTACAAACAGTTATGGCCGATCATTGTGCTGTGCACACAAAACCACAACAGAAAAAAACCCCACAAAGATTAATGCACCCACATTACCCAAAGGGAAAGCAACAGAAGTCAGTTGACGACATCTTTTTTCAAGGATTGCTAAAGTTCAGTGTTAATTAGGATTGAACATATTCTCTTTGAAATGCACAAAAAACTTCCAAGATGACACATATCTATCTGTACCAATCACAATACAACCCCATACACCATACAATACAGTACACAATACAACCCAACAATTCGGTTTTCCCTGACGTATTAACATTCAATCAAGCTATACATAGTTATTGTGGATTAATAAGCATTATTATTAATTGAAAGAGAGCATAAGAACCTTTAGTGAACCCAAGTTAACAAAAAAAATTCAAATTTTAAACACAGCTTAAACTGTAATCCTAAACCTCTCATGAACTTTTTAATCTTTTTGTACTCCATCTGTGATTCACTTGATGCTAAAGGACTCTTTAAGGCTATTCTCAGCCTGTTGTTTTGTGATTGCTTTCCATGCACGAGGAATGTTACATGGTTTTGCTTGATATATTTTAGCAAATTTTTTGTTGAATTTTGCCATGACATGCTTCCAGTAGTCTGAAGCTTGAATGCTGGGGTCTGCGGGAATGTTCCAGTCAGGGAAAATCTCTCTGTAGTTTTTATACGGGTGATACGCATACTTTGTCTCAAAGCAGCGGAATTTAGCTTCACTGTGCACAGCTGAGGAGCAAATGTCAGTTACAAGTTTACCTGATTGTATAAATCTGTAAGTGCCAAGTCCTTGAGGCCTGTGAATCGAAGCACAGTGTTCTGTGTGGACATCTCCCCCAGCCTCGCATGGTGCCTTACAAAATGGACACTGCTTGCCACATCCAAAAACTCGTTTGAATAACTCATCCTGTGGTTTCATTTTGAGTGTGCCAAGTCTTGTGTCAATATTTTGTTCTAGGAACTTCTTTTTCAATGACTTCTCAATATCCTGGATGATCCCTGTAAGGGAATGAGCAAATGGCTCCACCTTTGCATTGTTAAAAGCCACAACTGCATCACATGCATCCCTAGGAATGGCCAGTTTCCCTTCAAGTTCTCTGCAAATGTTTTGAATGAATTCCTTAACGGCTGCGTTTGGATCTGTTTGCTTTTGGGCAGTCTCAATAGCCTGCAGTATTTCTGATGAGAAATACTGAACCAATAAGTCTTCGAATTAAACTTTCTTCGGTAACCGTAAAAGTTGTTTTGCCACATTCTAACAAATTGGCATCGATGATGCGTTCATTCACTGATCTGCTTTTCCATTTCATATTCACCCTCAGGTGGCGAGATACATTGTTTTCAATGCTCATACTCTTTAATCCATGGAATGCTAGTTCAGCAACAGCTTCTTCCCACACTTTTTCAAAGTCGTTCTTCAGTTCCTCGTCTGTCTTTCTTGAGCTGCTGGTCTTACATTTTTCAAGTAGTGCACGAACATTCGTTTCCATCTGAGCAGTGGTTTTTTTTTTAAACTTTCTTTAATTTATTCATAGCCTGACTGATAGAAACAGCAAGTTCAAGTTTGCTAAACACAGAGTTCTCCAATTCCCTTCTAAGACATTTTGCACTGTTGACAAATTCCTCATGGTACCGCTCCACAAGGTGCACATGCCCCTCTGTCTGCTTGAAGTACTCTGTCAGGTTGCTGACAATGATTGTTTCCCCTTGGTCAAGTTCTATGATGGCATTTGTTTTCAACTGACAAAGAAAGGCACTGATGTCTGACTGGTCTGATTCCATCCTTGTAACCTCAAAGTTGGAGATTTTGGTTTCAGCACTGGTGAGCCACTTGTACATGTCCTTCTTGAAAGTCCACTCCCATTTGTTATACTCTGTACAGAGTTGCATGTAGGCATCTGCAACCAAGCTGTTTCTGAAGCTGAATATAAAATTTTCATACTTTACAGCATTCCACAGGCTCTTTGTCCACTCCAGAAAAGCACTGATGTTTCCAGATGTTTTACAGTTTTCAAACAATTGAATCATGGTCTTTTTGAAATCATTGACAGCCTCACTGTAACCTGCATTGACAGGAGCCATAGGGGGATTGCCATGCCACAATCCTGGAATATACCAGTTTCCTTTCTCTGGATCATACTCCATTACATCTGTAAACTTCTGGTTCTCCTCTTTGCCCTCCATTTTGGCAGCTGTCTGAGTCATTTCATCTAGTTGTTCCAGAAGGAGTTTTCGGTCCCTCAAGTTTTTGTCATGTGCTGAAACATCTGCCACATTCTGGTGCACAAACTGACAAATTGGTTTCTTTCCCACCTCCTTCATCCTTAAAAATGCATGTACCACAATCTGGAGAATGTCCTTCATCTCCGTGGAGTTCTCCATGGCGATGTTGATTATTGTGACATCACTGAGTCCAATCACAAGAGTGGCCAACTCATTGTCATGTTCGTGACTCTCATCTAGCTGTGCCAGCTCAGGGGACTTCAGTCCCTCTGTGTCAATAATCACCAAGTAATCACAATTCATCTTATCACAGAGGTCATCACTGACCTTTATGAGTAGCATGAATGCTCCCCTGGTACATCTCCCGCTGCTTACCGCAAACTGTACCCCAAACATTGTGTTCAGCAGAGTGGACTTGCCAGTGCTCTGCACTCCTAGGACGGTAACCACAAGAAGCCTGTTTCTGGGTTGTACCAGGTGATCAAGCTTCAGCAGAACATCCTTCACCCATTTCAGAGGCATGTTGGAGGCATCCCCATCAACGAGTTCCAGGGGAAAGCCATCAAGCAGTAACCTGGCACAGAGTTCAGGCAAGTGCATCATTTGTTGCCGTGCTGCATTATTTTCTTGAATGGTACATGTAGACTCGTACAGTTGACCCATCTCTCGCACAAAGTGCTCAATTCCCAAAGAGCTGTTGGAAATTTGCTTGTCAAGTTCTTTGATTTCTTCCCTGTTTTCAACAGAGCCCTTTTTCTTTGTACTGTTCTCTAAGTCCTATAAGACTTCTACGAGACAAGTTATCCAAGTTCATCCTCATCCATTTCAAGAAGTAAAACTTCTCTAATCTAGACGTTGATAATGCATTAATGAAACAGGCCATTGCATCTGACATGTCATAGCTAAGTTGCTCTTTCCTCAGGTTTTTCTGTTGTGTCTGAAGTTCACTCTTGTAGTGCTCAATATTCTGATCCCCAGCTTTTCTCAGTCTGCACTCCTCCTTCTCAAGTTTTGCAAGCTCCTTCCAGATCTTCCCTTGTAAGGGGAGTTGGGTCTCTTTGAACTGTGATGTGTCCTTAATTTTTGAGGTAATTGCGAACGCGTTTACTTTAGCTTTCTGACACTCCTGGTCATCTTCATCCACATGGATGCCAAGCTCATGGGCAACGTCAGCCATTTGTTCCAACTGCATTTTGGATGGGTCACTGTTTAGCCAATTTGTCAACATTGAACGCAGATTTTTCACAAAGTCTGCATCATTCATTTGTTTGCCTTTCAGCATGACATTGTTTTTCTTTAAGTTCAGCTCAGAGGCTACCTGTTTCAGAGCATCCATGTTGAAATTCTTGTTTTGTGCATTGCCCACCAAAAACAACTGTGCTTTGTGGTGCTGTGTTGTCAAAATGTTGTGATCTGTGTCCAAAGTGTCAAAAAGGACAAAAACAGCTGAAGATGTCTGGCACAAGAAAGAGTACTGTGTTTCAAATGAGCGAATGTCTCCTCTCAAGTTGGCAACAGCCACCGGCTCAGGAAAGATGTCAATGTTTTTGTTTCCACAAGGAAGGTACCAGCTAATCTCCACCAATCCATCAGAGATCTTGCGTGGACTGTCCCCACAGTCCATATCGTGGTGAAGGAAGGTGTCGTGGTATTGCTGGGGGTTGCTAAGCAACTTGTTGAGGATCTGTGACTTTGAAAAGCTGCATTCGCCTAACCTGACAAATGACACCATTGGCAGATCAGAAAGGACAATCCTCTCCTCTACAAATCCTCTGGAATCTTCCAAGGAGTGTGGTCTGAACTTCTTAATAATATCCCTCAACGCCCACAGCATAAACACGGGCTGGTTTTTGTTACAAGATGGGAGAAGCAGAGGCACTGAGAATTGACACATGGACATTTTCAAGGCCATTTCCTGCTGGAGAAACGCATCGGAACACAGGAAGAGAGCTGTCACTATGTCTAAAGGGTTTACCACAGTTTTAGTGTCCTGGCAATTCACCAAGCTGTCTAACTCACTATACATGTCACTATCTACACTGTCTATGCTTGCATCAACAGGTAAAGACCACTTAACATCTCTGGCTGTCATATTGACCATCATTAACCTCTTTAGGAAACACCATGGCAAGGACGACAGAGATGTAGCTGGTTCATCAGTAATGGTCTTCTCGCTGATCTCCAGGACATTGCTGAGAGTAAGCTTGTTGGTATAGTAGTTCATCAACCCCAAGTCACTCAGAAGGCCCTCCAGAGTGGTCTCTGAACAAAACAGAGTCAGCATCAGCACTCTAGCTCTTCTAACTCTATTTCCCTAAAAAGAAGAGTGCATATCAAAAAGTAAAAAATAAATATAATGCATATGTGTATGAAACTCTGCATTATATGTATTTTTTTATTTTTTGATGACTACAGCTAATGAGGACTCAGTGTATCCAGTCTCTCAAACAATTTCAATATTATGTCAGACCAATAAAAAAAGGATTTTGGAAAGGACATTAAAATAAATGCACTTTTCCACAATATTGTTAATCATTAAGATGCACCTCTACTTAAAGGTTCTTTTATTAGTCTTCGTTAATGAATCTTTAATGATAATGTCTAGTTATAGAGTGGACTTTTTAACAGCTGTTTCTGTGATACATCCTTATTTATTCCTGTTAAAATGAAGGTGATGGCTTGATAGGTTTAACCACTCTCAAACGTCTATGGTGAACTGGGTCTGGCCATACTCCTTTAAGGATTTTATTTTAAATTATATTTTATATTTTATTTTCCCCGGTTGTCACATTGTACATTACATCAAGCTTTACCTATTAGCACTAGCATGTTTACACTATGATTCTAGCAAAACCTGAGCTGAGAAGGATAGTTGGGTGGAGTCAGAATTGAGGCTGGGCAATTAATCGTTGCCAAATCGAGACTGTGATAAAATTCATGCCAAATCACGATGATTAAGCTTGGGCATGTTTGATTGATCCCCTGAAGCTGATGTCATTGTTGAAAAAAAAAAAAGGGTCACAAATCAGTTGGCAGTTGTATGGTGATGGTTTGTGACTAAAATTTATAATTGAAAAGCAATGAGACATTAAATAAAAAAAAATTTTTTAACAAATAATGGAAATACTCGTGTTTGGGTGTTTGCCTACCATTTGATAGTGCAGGTTTTTCTTTGCAGTCATCTTCTAATGACTGGGATGTCAAAGACATGCATAAGCTGGCTTCATCACCGTCTAAGTAGTCACTGGCATCCTCAAATGCCTTTGGAATAGTACAAAAATCAATAATTAAATCAGATCAAATGAAAACAAAGGTTTGTGCAGTGAATTATATAAATCTGTGGATGTATATAATATATTCACTAATGCTGTACACTCAGCACCATTGCATTTGATGCAGAGATGGAAAATGCAGCTTGAGAGTAAAAAAATGTACCACATATTTCTTCCATTTCACAAAACCTAGTTCTAATCTAACTAAAAATAAAACACTGGATTCCAGCACCACTATTCAGTCATTAGGTAAGCAAATAGTAAATTCAATTGTGTTAGATGAATAGAAACAACCAACACAAAAGAGACTTTTACTCTATAATGCCAGAACTATGGTAGCCTATTTAGTATGATGTCACTGTGGAGGTAAATAAAAGTCACTGAGAGCTGGGGAAGGCAAACGGCTTATGCTAACTAGTGCTAATTTACACAGAGCTAAAGTATTTCAAATCGATATCCAGCAGTCATATCTCAGCCCATCTTCTGAGATATCCGCCATGGGGTACGCAGCACTGACAGTCCGGTTATCAGAGGCCAAAAACCTTACAGATCTGAGAGAAAAATAAATGCGTCAATAATGAGACAATCAACCTGGTAAAACCTAATTAGGGTATATAAACAAAAATCTACCGGTTACCAGTTGCTTGTAAGTATATGCCTTTGAAGGTCTGTGTGTCCTCTACTGCAAGTTGATTTAGATAAAAGCGCCTGTCAACTGTAATGTCGGCTAATGCAATGTAATCTACACTCGTGTACTGTTATAACTAATGCTCAGAGATGGCAGGTTAGGTTACAAGCAGTTCTAGTAATCGACTTTAAAAAATAATAGGTTTTGTTCAGGGTCAGTTTCGATTCCATTATGTTCTACAAACCTGGAAGACAGTCCAGATTTTAAATCTGACCATCATCAATATCACTGACGTTAGGGCTGAATGATTTTAGGAAAAAATTAAATTGAGATTTTTTTTCTGGCAGATATTGTGATTTCAATTTCACCCACAATTTAAAATCAAGATTCAGCACACATCAACATTTGCAAACTTAACATAAACTTAGGCTACATCATACCATTCAAACACTAAATTCCATAACTCTAACACAAGAATGAAAACTAAAGTAAAGGATTGATTTCAAATGTAGTCCTATTTATTATATTATATTATATTATATTATTATATATATTATTATTATAACTGAAGAACTAAAAAAAAAAACATCTATGACATAACTTAAAGTAAACTTAAACATCCCATCTACAATTTATGTCACTTTAAAATATGGCGTTTCAATTTTGCATTATCAATAACTTATAGCAAAAACGGTGAATGCCTTTTTAAAACAAAGACTTGCACCAGAAGTCAAGGTAAAGAACAAACAAAATTGACAATAGTAGGCCTCCCTGACATCTCATCAAGATGTTCTATCAAGAACAAAAAAGGACATCCAAGAAAGCCATTTTACAGACAACCATAAAGATATAAACTAATTTCATAACACAGTATTCATAATCAACGATTGATGACAATCTGTTATCATCTTGTATTTGTAAGGGCTTCAAGGAAAAGCATTACGAGAAAAACAACTGTTCTGCCCCTGCGACAATTGTGTTGCGTCTCTCTAGGCCTGTCGTTGCTAAGCTGTTGCCTTAGAGGCACAAAGTAAAAGGGTGATGTTTTCTCCCTATATAGTTCGCTTCTCTCATAACCTATCTTAAAATGCAGATGATCCACGTCGACGAGTTACATTTTGTACATTGTAAATCTTAGTATTCTTGTTGTATTTTATGACAAATGCAGTGTTCTCAAGTCTCACTCTTTGAGAGTGTGACACACGCATCTCAACGAGTTCACACGCTCACACGCCACACATGGTATTTCTCACTCTCAAAATTTGTCACCTCTCAAAAATAAATAAATAAATAAAAACCCTTCTTTAATCACCGCTAGGGTTGCACGGTATACCGGTACTGACTTTGTACCGCGGTACGGAGGCATTTGAAACGGTACTATATAGATAGTGGAGCACGAAGGAGAGAATGGCTGCTGCCACCACACTGCAACTTGTGGACAAACCACGGGCGATAAGTGCCACATGGCAGTACTTCGGCTTAAAACCAAATGAGCAAGACGAGGGAATTGACGCTGATCCATGCACCATTGTATAAACGGTGTTTTAAAACATGCATGGCTAAACACCTCCAATTTAGCCACCCAGACCTGCACACTGAGTTCAGGGAACGACAGGTAATTTACTCATGACATGTACCCTTTTCAAAAGTAATAGTTCAATCGTTTTAAGTGCAACACATGATAGAGTCCTTACCAAACAGAAAAAACATGCAGCGACCACCACATTTCACGTTTTGCAATATATTGTACATCCCAAAAGTTCGTTTCAGTTCATAATAGTCTTGCAATACACCACCAAAACCCAACACCCTAGCAGGCAAAGGTTCAAAGACGAGCTAATAGTCATTAAAAAATATTCAGTCCGAGATTTAAGCAGCGAGCAGCAAACTTTCTCCAGCGTAATCCGTTTCAAAAATTAGAATTATCCGTATGAGTTTGTTGATCTATTGCACATAATGCATTCAGCACAAAAAGGCGACGGTAGTGTCAGCTGGTGAGAGAAAACAACACGCGCACGATAAAGCTCTCCAGAGACATTCAACTGGATACTTGACTCCGCCATGTTGCTAGCATGTAGCATCCACGTTCGGATATAAACAAAAAAGGAGAGGCCAATTAATGAATTAGCGCCATACTGCAAAATGGCCACACTAGGTATTACACCTAATAATAAGGGAAGACAGAGAGGGCTTCGTCTGGAAAGTATTTAGACAGAACATACAAAAAAACTCTAATAAACTGACATATTCAAAGGTAAGAGGTTGTTACAATACATGCATGATCTTTATAAATAACATACTTTTACATACACATTTAGCCATTTAATATGTTAGAAATACTGGTAACATACCATTTAAAGACACTGGTCCTAGTTAAGACAGGCTGTATGTGATGAAAATATTGTTTAGGTTATGTATGTCAATGTAAATCAGGCCTTAGCTTGTATGACAAATGTATCACCTTATTTATTTGAAAAAAAAAAACACCTTTATTTGAAAAAGTGTCAAAAAGTACCGAAAGGCATCAAAATACATGTTGGTACCGGTCCCGGTACCAAAATGTTGGTATCGTGACAACACTACTGCATTCATAACTATTAGTACTAATGAGTGGTATTGTGTTATTATTGTTATTATTATTTGTCATAGAATAAATAAACACTGAAATTTGATCGAATCAAATTTGTTCTTTTTTTAAGTAGCTGTGTGATGGGTTCGATGGTTCGATGGGTACGCTGCCACACCCCCCCCCCCCCCCCCCCCCCTTTAAAAAAAAAAAATCTCACTCCCACCACACTTCAAAACTTGAGAGCCCTGGACAAATGTAACATTAATGCAACTTAAATGTTAAATATAGCGATTGCGTTTGCCTTTCTATGGCGTTTGTAATGTAAAACTAGATTTATGCTAACATCTACAGATCAATATCAGATAACGTAGTAATTTAACGTGTCCAACTAAAAAGGGAATACATTTTTACTATTGCCACCTAAAAATGGAATAGCCTACCTATTGTAACATACCTGTTGCCACCTATCGCGACCTCCGCTCCAAACAAATGCACAACGTTGCCTATATCCTTGAAGCACACTAGTTTCCGTCTGCATGCCCAAAGGTGGTAATGCCCCCAATGTCAGTTCACGTGGGCAGTCAGGCAAACCGGTTATACATGCAGGGCAATGCAAATTGGCACAGATTCCGTAGCACACCATATCTGTTCGGGAGGATGTGTTATCGGCATGGTCCAAGTGAGGAAGTCAGCTATAGGAAACCCCATAGTGCTACAGTGTAGAGGAGACCAATTAATGTTCCATCTATAGGCCTACTGATGATAAAGAATCATTTGAAAATAATCCTGAATCCAGACTGTGATGGGGATCACCACCGAAATGCACTTCTGTGGTCTTCTCAGGTTTAGCTGCATCCATCAATAGGCTACATACTATCAGTTCAGTACTTTTTTGCATAAAGTTGCTGAGAACAGAGAAACAAACACCAACAAAAACATAAATAGAATGTTCTGTTGTATTATGGAAATGATTATCACTTACCACTCTAATGCATGGGCGTGCTTAGATTGACTCAGCAGGTGGATATGGACACATGCTGCCACCCTTTGGCAATCAACTGTAGTAGCTGATCATCCTGTAATGTGTCTGAGAGAAGTACGAGTGACGCATGAGGTTGCAAGCTTCTCTTCACAGTGAGTCACAGGGAGAGCATTTTAGATGATCAAAGAATGTACTAAACAGTGAAGTGTCAAGCCCCCCTCCCCCTCCCCTTTCACCCCAGGGGTGACCCGCCACTAAATTGTCCGCACGCCAGACAATTGTGCAGTAGCTAACTCAAAAGAGCTGTCTCGGGCCCAACCTTAATGCATTGTGGGCCGCAGCACCTAGCCCAGGATGCTGTAATTGTAGACTTGTACAGTCTGTGGGGACAGTATGAAAATACACGACAGTCTCAGACACTGGGCAGCTATTTCTCTGCTTTTAGCTCTGACTAATGGCCTACAGGCTGCTTTTGATGTCGGCTTCACTGTCTGGTAGGCTACAGTGTTCATACTCTGTTTTTGTGGAAGGTTTAAAATATGATCTCAAAAATAATAAACCACACAAAAATAGCTAATTAGCTAATTGATAATTAAGTTATCATGTTAAGGCATGCAAAACAGTTTGAATGAAGTTTCCACCTTCAACCAAGTTACCCCTGCATCACAGACTCTAATAGAAATATGCAGATGAATACAAAATAAATAATATATAACAACAATACAATAAAATACAATTGTAATATCAAATGAACAATAAATCCATGTTGCCAAGCCCATACTTTATTGTGTTTAAGCACTATATGGTTTCCTAGGTGACTACCTCGTGTTTTGGACCATGCTGGTAACATGCACAACACTGCAACGGAATGTGCGCATTTCTATTCTACAATAGGCTCGCCAAGAAACCGGCGTTACCTAACGGTCCACCTTTACATTGGGAACACTGCCATCTTTTGGCATTGCAGAGAAACGAACTGTGGGTGGCAACAGGTATGTTCAGAAATTGATTTTCTCTTTTATTAGTCGTACTGGACACGTGCAATTACAACCTTAGATCTGCATAGATATAGATCTGCCTGCCTTTGTTGGTTAATCCAGAGTTTATTTTGGCCAGTCCAGAACGCCCCGATCGTAGACTTGTACAGTGTATGGCTACAGTATGAAAATACACGACAGTCTCAGACACTGGGCAGCTATTTCTCTGCTTTTAGCTCTGACTAATGGCCTACAGGCTGCTTCTGCTGTCGGCTTCACTGTCTGGTAGGCTACAGCGTTCATTTACACTATTGTTGTATTATACATAACTGTTGGTTATCTACTTTGTTGTTGTGGAAGGCTTAAAACATGATCTCAAAAAGAATAAACCACACAAAAATAGCTGAAGTTACCATGTTAAAACATGCAAAACAGTTTGAATGAAGTTTCCACCTTCAACCAAGTTACCCCTGCATCACAGACTCTAATAGAAGTATGCAGATGAATACAAAATAAATAATATATAACAACAATACAATAAAATACAATTGTAATATCAAATGAACAATAAATCCATGTTGCCAAGCCCATACTTTATTGTGTTTAAGCACTATATGGTTTCCTAGGTGACTACCTCGTGTTTTGGACCATGCTGGTAACATGCACAACACTGCAACGGAATGTGCGCATTTCTATTCTACAATAGGCTCGCCAAGAAACCGGCGTTACCTAACGGTCCACCTTTACATTGGGAACACTGCCATCTTTTGGCATTGCAGAGAAACGAAACTTGTTCATTTAGAAACTTACAGATGAGTGTAGTTCAAGAACATATGCTAGGCCTACGTTGTGCATTTGTTGGAAGGTCGCTTAGGCTGCGGTGGCAACAGGTATGTTCAGAAATTGATTTTCTCTTTTATTAGTCGTAGGCTACTGGACACGTGCAATTACAACCTTAGATCTGCATAGATATAGATCTGCCTGCCAGTTTGTTGGTTAATCCAGAGTTTATTTTGGCCAGTCCAGAACGCCCCAATCGTAGACTTGTACAGTGTATGGCTACAATATGAAAATACACGACAGTCTCAGACACTGGACAGCTATTTCTCTGCTTTTAGCTCTGACTAATGGCCTACAGGCTGCTTCTGCTGTCGGCTTCACTGTCTGGTAGGCTACAGCGTTCATTTACACTATTGTTTTATTATAGCCTACATAACTGTTGGTTAACTACTCTGTTTTTGCGGAAAATACGATCTCAAAAAGAATTTAACCACACAAAAAATAGCTTAAGTCACCATAAGACATGCAAAACAGAGTTTGAATGAAGTTTCCACTTTTAACCAGGTTACCTCTGCCTCACAGACTACAGAGTAGACTCTAATTAAAGGCTGTGGTGTAATTGTTTTATTGTTGGGCAAGACGAGGGCTACTGCAACCCATGTACAAATGGAAAAAATATGTAATACAATAAATAACAATACAATAATGCGGAAATAATTCAATTAGGCCAGTATTAAATGAATAATAAAACCATGTTACCAAGCCAAAACGTCAGCACATAGCTTATAGCCTATATTTGTTGTGTTGTGTTAAAGTGACATCATCACCTCTGCACATTTCAGGAAAACGAAACTTTTGCAGGCGGAAACTTGTCGGCTAGTGTGGTTCAAAGATATAGGCAACGTGCATTTGTTCGGAGGTCGCGAGGCAACGGGTATGTTACAATAGGTATTCCATTTTTATGTTAAAAATGTAGCCTATTCTCTTTTTAGTTGCACACGTTAAAATACTACGTTATCTGATGTCTGTAGATGTAAATCACGCTGATGTCGGATAGCCTTTGTTTTAGTCCTACTGTTAGTTAATGCAGAGTTTATTATCCAAGAATTTGTTTTATAGCCTGTTACAGTCCTAATATATATATTTATATATATTTATTTATTTATTTATTTATTTATATATATAGCCTAATCTTTTCCCGGTGCCAGTATTTTCGTTTGAGGTCATTTTCTTCGAAATTAGCCAGGCCACATAGCCTACGTCGGTAATATTGGTGATGGTCAGATTTAACATCTGGACTGTCTTCCAGGATTGTAGAACATAATGGCATCGAAACTGACCCTGAACAAAATATTATTTTTTTTAAGTTGATTATTAGAATTGCTTGTAACCTAGCCTGCCATCACTGAGTATGCCAGAGGCGTTGTAGTACTTGAAATCATATGTTGCGGGAAACCCCGTCTCTAGTTTTGCAAAAAACATGTTTTCTGGTAAAACGAAACACGAAACTTAAAGTAGGCTACCTTCAGCACAGGCTTGCATCCTGTTTCTGGAAAAAAAGGTGTAGGCTTCGTAAGACTATAAGCGGATTGCATTAATAACTTTGTGATGGGGACAAAGGCAAGACTAAGTAAGACATCGATTATCATCATAGCAGCCCTTGGTTATAACAGTACACAAGTGTAGATTACAGTAGCTGATATTGGAGTTGGCAGGCGCTTTTATTTAAATCTACTTACAGTAGAGGGCACAGAGACCTTCAAAGGCATATGCTTACAAGCAACTGGTAACCGGTAGATTTGTGTTTATCAGAGGCGATTGCTCTAAGACAACAAGGGAGGCTCAGCCTCCCCAAACACTCACGGAGAAAATAGTTTACAACTACTATATTGTAGGCTACTATACTGTATTGATATTTACGTGGTCAACTTAGAAATATTCAACTACAAAATCGTTATTTATATTTACGTGTTCAACTTAGAAATGGTCAACTTCAAAATCGTTTAGCAATACGTTGTCGCAGTTGGCAGTT
Organism: Setipinna tenuifilis; assembly: GCA_030347295.1. Classification (NCBI taxonomy): domain Eukaryota; kingdom Metazoa; phylum Chordata; class Actinopteri; order Clupeiformes; family Engraulidae; genus Setipinna; species Setipinna tenuifilis. The sequence continues at coordinate 5,338,417 of CM059284.1, read as the reverse complement.
TTTTTTTTTCATAGTGACAGCGCGATCCAGTCCAGCCTCACTGGACTTCAATGGTACTTGTTGAGAATACGCTTTAACTGTCAAAAAGCTAGACATTTATTGGTCCAAAGCTGAAAAATCGTCACTTCCAGTGAGGCTCAGCCTCACTGGGAGTCAATGGAGAGGTGGGCTGAACCGTTTCCGAGGGGAGGCTGAGGCTCTTTGTGGTGATTGGAGGAACTGTTAATGCGGCCGGATTGACAGTTTAAAAAAATATATATATAGACAGGTAGCGGTGGATTTAATGCTCAGTCCCATGCGGATTTGTGATTAGGGAAGTTGTGAGAAATCTCAATTCTTGTTGCCTCTTGTTTCTTTGTATATAGTTTTCTAAATAAAGTGTAAATATAGTGTTATTACGTTTGCTACCTGTTCTCATTTCAGTTCGAATTAAAAGTTTATTTAAGACTGTAGAGGGGGGAACTAGCCAGCTAGCAAGAAAGCTGTGCATTCTGGCGGATAGCATTGTTGATTTGTTAGCCATTTGTTAGTCTTCTTTACCAGGAAAAAATCTAAATGGAAGAACAGAGCAGACCAACGCCCAACATTGATTTAGTGAAAAAGGTAGGGGAAAATGCTCGTTTTTTCAGCTCTCCTAGTAACCCACGACAATGTTAATTCAATTGGCTAAGTGCAGCCGTAACGCAATGGGCCAAAGCCAACTAGCAACCTTGCTCTGCTTGCCATCTAGAGTCTCTAGAAAAGACTTCCAGCTTGTATGACAGGTTAACACAAATTTCGAGAAAAGAAGAGGGCAGAATTGTCTTGTAAACAGCTATGGTGGTGGTGGTTCTGCGTAAAGCAACAAAGGTCTTATTATTAACAGTTTATAATACAAAAAAACATAAATACGTAAAATACAAACAAATACTGCAAACAGAAGTAGACTAAATACTTTTGCAGCAAGATGTCAAAGTATATTGGCCAGTGCCAGGCCAAAAGAACCAATAAGAGCCAGTAAGTCATTTCACAATAAGTGGGGCAGGGACCCAGGTGACACTCAGATGGCAGTCATATCAGATGCACAGCGTGTGGGCCAGATTTAAGTCAAAACAACCAATAAGAGTCATTGTACAGTGTGTGGGGGCATTCTGGCCCAAGGACCCAGCCAAGAGTGGGCCGACTCAAAGGCAAGGTTGTGGGCCACACTTGATCCTACTGACCAGCCTCCCCTGTTTGAAAGACTACCAGCCGCCACTGGTGTTTATATACCCTAATTAGGTTGATTGTCTCATTAATGATGCATTTATTTTTCTCTCAGATCTGTAAGGTTTTTGGCCTCTGATAACCGGACTGTCAGTGCTGCGTAGGCTACCCCATGGCGGATACCTCAGAAGATGAGGTAGGCTGCTGCGGATAGTGATTTGAAATACTTTAGCTCTGTGTAAATTAGCACTAGTTAGCATAGCCATGTTTACCTTCCCCAGTTCTCAGTGACTTTTATTTACCTCCACAGTGACATCACACTAAATACCATAGTTCTGGCATTATAGAGTAAAAGTATCTTATGTGTTGGTTGTTTCTATTTACCTCACACAAGTGAATTCACTATTTGCTTACTTAATGACTGAATAGTGGTGCTGGAATCCAGTGTTTTATTTTTAGTCAGATTAGAACTAGGTTTTCTGAAATGGAAGAAATATGTGGTATGCTTTTTTACTCTCAAGCTGCATTTCCCATCTCTGCATCAAATGCAATGGGGCTGAGTGTACAGCATTAGTGAATATGTTATATACATCCACAGATTTATATAATTCACTGCACAAACCTTTGTTTTGATTTGATCTGAATTAATTATTGAATTTTGTACTATTCCAAAGGCATTTGAGGATGCCAGTGACTACTTAGACGGTGATGATGAAGTCAGTTTATGCATGTCTTTGACATCCCAGTCATTAGAAGATGACTGCAAAGAAACACCTGCACTATCAAATGGTAGGCAAACACCCAAACACGAGTATTTCCAATTATTTGTTACAATTATTTTATTTTTCATTTTATTTTATTAATGTCTCATTGCATTTCAATTATCATTTTTCTGCCAACTGATGTGACCCTTTTTTTATCAACAAGCTTTAGGGCTTTACATCAGATTTGACATGAATTTTATCACAATCGCCCAGCCCTTGGTCTGACTCCACCCAACTATCATTCTCAGCTTAGATTTTCTAGGATTATAGTGTGAGCATGTTAGTGCTAATAGGTAAACCTTGATGTAATGTACGATGCGACAACCAGGGAAAATATAAAAAAGTATAAAATATAATTTAAAATAAAATATAAAATCCTTAAAGGAGTATGGCCAGTTGACCATAGAAGTTTGAGAGTGGTTAAACCTAGTAAGCCATTACCTTCATTTTAACAGGAATAAAGGATAGGAATAAGGATGTATCACAGAAACAGCTGTTAAAAAAGTCCACTCTATAACTAGATATTATCATTAAAGATTCATTAACGAAGACTAATCAAAGAACCTTTAAGTAGAGGTGCATCTTAATGATTAACAATATTGTGGAAAAGTGCATTTATTTCAATGCAATGTAAAATGCTATAGCAGGCCCAACCAAGTACCCAGGGAATAAAGATGGACATTTTTTTCAGAAGGCTGGTATTTATATATTAAAAATCCTTTTTTTTATTGGTCTGACATAATATTCAAATTGTCTGAGAGACTGGATACACTGGGTACACATTAGCTGATGAATTTCATATACATATGAATTATATATATATATATATATATTTTTGCAGGCTCCTTTTTAGGAAAATAGACACATTTTTCAACTCCCTAAAAGGATTCCCTAATCCATTCAACTAATCTCTAGAACTGGCTGTAGAATATCTGGGGCCTCATTTATCAAGCGTTCTTACGAACAGAAATGTGCGTAAAGGGTGCGTGCGATCATTCCTGCGCAAAGTGTGGGATTTATGAACTCGTACTTGAACGTAGGAATGTGCCTAAATATACGCACAGCTCTGACCAGTCGTACGCACAGGAACCTAGTGGTAGAATAACGAAACTGCAAATAGTATTGATTCTAGAGCTTCGTTCGCTGCACAGGAGCATATATTGGACCTACAATGTTGCTTATTTTTGTATGACAGTGTGTTGGACGGTATTTGGGTCCTTGTGTCTAATTCAGTAGGCCTACTGTGGTCTTAAGCGTGCTGAATAAAGCGCAAATAACATCACAGCGTAAAATATAATTTTTTGCATTTAATTTAACATCACACCACTTCTTTTTTTTATCTCGGTCACAGTCCGTGGTTCCGATCATACAGCATTTACGCCGCTTGTCACTTTTTCCCACGCCATATTTTTTCTTTTGTTTGTAACCCACCTCCAACGTGCCAAATATGATTTTTTCATTTTGTTGGACCGTGTCGGAGAAATTGCGTTTCTTCGAGCGCCTCTCCATCATTCCACCAAGGCTCAATTAGGAATTCCGGTGGCTTTTAAAGGGATTGTTGATGCCATATATGGGTAACTGGGGGCGTTGTGGGATGTAAATTAGTCTGCTCGTGCCCGCGCAAGGTGATCTGGAAGGTGTGGAATTTATCATTGCAGGTTACCTACCGGTGTGCGTACGCACGGTTGATAAATGCCGCAATTTCCGTGCTTACGAACATTCTAAATTTCATTCGTACGACAGATTTTAGGAGGAATTCTACGAACTGATGATAAATGAGGCCCCAGGATCTTGCAGTAGCATTTTAGCTATTAGCTTAGCATAACTCATTGAATTGGATTAGACCAGTAGCATGCTAAATGGACTTAAAAATGGTAGCACTCAATTGTCTAAGGGCGCCTAAGGACATTAAAAAGTGAGTGTATTTGCCACAAACATGGAATGTTTCATTAAGCTGAGCCTAGGCTAGTGCATCTCATGGCAACATTTGCATTTGTGATAGCACATGTCTCAGACACTGGACAGCTGATAGCACGTGGTCCCTCACAATAAAACTAATAATTAATAAAATAAAAAAGTATGTAGACATGATGTATGTATGTATCTATGTATGTATGTCCATTTCTTTAGGTGTCCCAGCACCTGGTGACCTCACAGTCCAGAGTGTCACCACCCACTCTGTTGGTCTTATCTGGGACCCTCCTGAAGGCATAGACACCTTTGAGCTGAGTGTCACTGCCAGAGGACAGCAGCCAGACCACAGGACCACCACCTCCAACAGCGCAGAGGTGGAGAAGCTGCAGCCCGGGACGGAGTACACCTTCAGTGTTGCCTCTATTTTGGAGAATGGCTGCCGGAGTTTGCCTCTTACTATGACCGCATTTACACGTAAGACTGTGGTTGGATTCAACCTAGCTGATGGCACCGAAATTGAATTATGATGGATGAACATGCTGTTTTAACACCTATTTGGATTGTTGTTATCAATGGCTTGGCTACGTTAAAGGAAGATGTTCAAATGTGGTGTTGTTATTAATAATGAAGCAAAATGAATTATGTTCACCTCATTGCAGAACCAGTTCCTCCAGAGAGAATCAAGGTGAGCCATGTCAGTGAAGACTCATTGTCCCTCACCTGGGAGTCACCTGACTTCCCTGTGTGGCAGTATCATGTGACCTGCTGTCAGGGCGACAGTCTGGTCCAGGAGGAGAAGACCACATCTAAGACCGCTGTGTTCAGCAACCTCTCGCCAGGCGTGCGATACTCCATGAGGGTCACGTGTATTCTTCAGAATGGCATGGAGAGCAAAACGGCCATTAGATACGGACAGACAAGTAAGTGAAGTTTCCAATGCAGTTGACATTTTTTCTGCCGTAGACTAAACAAACGATTTCAGTGATCATAGAAATGATAGTGAAGAGGTTGGCTTCTTAAAAATTAAACCTCAGATGCCAGAAAAAGCGTAGAGGCAGTAAGCATGTACGCTGAAATGTTGTAAGCACTGGTGGAAGAGCTAGAGTGCTGATGCTGACTCTGTTTTGTTCAGAGACCAATCTGGAGGGCCTTCTGAGTGACTTGGGGTTGATAAACTACCATACCAACAAGCTTTCTCTCAGCAATGTCCTGGAGATCAGCAAGAAGACCATTACTGATGAACCAGCTACATCTCTGTCGTCCTTGCCATGGTGTTTCCTAAAGAAGTTAATGATGGTTAATGTGACAGCCAGGGGTGTTAAGTGGTCTTCACCTGTTGATGCAAGCATAGACAGTGTAGATAGTGACATGTATAGTGAGTTAGACAGCTTGGTGAATTGCCAGGACACTAAAAATGTGGTAAACCCTTTAGACATAGTGACAGCTCTCTTCCTGTGTTCCGATGCGTTTCTCCAGCAGGAAATGGCCTTGAAAATGTCCATGTGTCAATTCTCAGTGCCTCTGCTTCTCCCGTCTTGTAACAAAAACCAGCCCGCGTTTATGCTGTGGGCGTTGAGGGATATTGTTAAGAAGTTCAGACCACACTCCTTGGAAGATTCCAGAGGATTTGTAGAGGAGAGGATTGTCCTTTCTGATCTGCCAATGGTGTCATTTGTCAGGTTAGGCGAATGCAGCTTTTCAAAGTCACAGATTCTCAACAAGTTGCTTAGCAACCCCCAGCAATACCATGACACCTTCCTTCACCACGATATGGACTGTGGGGACAGTCTACGCAAGATCTCTGATGGATTGGTGGAGATTAGCTGGTACCTTCCTTGTGGAAACAAAAACATTGACATCTTTCCTGAGCCGGTGGCTGTTGCCAACTTGAGAGGAGACATTCGCTCATTTGAAACACAGTACTCTTTCTTATGTCAGACATCTTCAGCTGTTTTTGTCCTTTTTGACACTTTGGACACAGATCACAAAATTCTGACAACTCAGCACCACAAAGCACAGTTGTTTTTGGTGGGCAATGTACAAAACAAGAATTTCAACATGGATGCTCTGAAACAGGTAGCCTCCGAGCTGAACTTAAAGAAAAACAATGTCATGCTGAAAGGCAAACAAATGAATGACGCAGACTTTGTGAAAAATCTGCGTTCAATGATGACAAATTGGCTAAACAGTGACCCATCCAAAATGCAGTTGGAACAGATGGCTGACGTTGCCCATGAGCTTGGCATCCACGTGGATGAAGATGACCAGGAGTGTCAGAAAGCCAAAGTAAACGCGTTCGAAATTACCTCGAAAATTCAGGACACATCTGTGTTCAAAGACACCCAACTTCCCTTACAAGGGAAGATCTGGAAGGAGCTTGCAAAACTTGAGAAGGAGGAGTGCAGACTGAGAAAAGCTGGGGATCAGAATATTGAGCACTACAAGAGTGAACTTCAGACACAAAAGAAACACCTGAGGGAAGAGCAACTTAGCTACGACATGTCAGAGGCCATGACATGTTTCATTAATGCATTATCCACGTCTACATTAGAGAAGTTTTACTTCTTTAAATGGATGAGGATGAACTTGGATAACTTGTCTCGTGAAAGTCTTACAGGACTTAGAGAACAGTACAAAGAAAAATGCAAGGGCTCTGTTGAAAACAGGGAAGAAATCAAAGAACTCGACAAGCAAATTTCCAACAGCTCTTTGGGAATTGAGCACTTTGTGCGAGAGATGGGTCAACTGTACGAGTCTGCATTCACGATTCCAGAAAATAATGCAGCACGGCAACAAATGATGCACTTGCCTGAACTCTGTGCCAGGTTACTGCTTGATGGCTTTCCCCTGGAACTCGTTGATGGGGATGCCTCCAACATCCCTCTGAAATGGGTGAAGGATGTGCTGCTGAAGCTTAATCACCTGGTACAACCCAGAAACAGGCTTCTTGTGGTTACCGTCCTAGGAGTGCAGAGCACTGGCAAGTCCACTCTGCTGAACACAATGTTTGGGGTACAGTTTGCGGTAAGCAGCGGGAGATGTACCAGGGGAGCATTCATGCTACTCATAAAGGTCAGTGATGACCTCTGTGATGAGATGAATTGCGATTACTTGGTTATTATTGACACAGAGGGACTGAAGTCCCCTGAGCTGGCACAGCTAGATGAAAGTCACGAACATGACAATGAGTTGGCCACTCTTGTGATTGGACTCAGTGACGTCACAATAATCAACATCGCCATGGAGAACTCCACGGAGATGAAGGACATTCTCCAGATTGTGGTACATGCATTTTTAAGGATGAAGGAGGTGGGAAAGAAGCCAATTTGTCAGTTTGTGCACCAGAATGTGGCCGATGTCTCAGCGCATGACAAAAACTTGAGGGACAGAAAACTCCTTCTGGAACAACTAGATGAAATGACTCAGACAGCTGCCAAAATGGAGGGCAAAGAGGAGAACCAGAAGTTTACAGATGTGATGGAGTATGACCCAGAGAAAGGAAACTGGTATATCCCAGGATTGTGGCATGGCAATCCTCCTATGGCTCCTGTCAATGCAGGTTACAGTGAGGCTGTCAATGATTTCAAAAAGACAATGATTCAAGTGTTTGGAAACTGTAAAACATCTGGAAACATCAGTGCTTTTCTGGAGTGGACAAAGAGTCTGTGGAATGCTGTAAAGTATGAGAATTTTATATTCAGCTTCAGAAACAGCTTGGTGGCAGATGCCTACATGCAACTCTGCACAGAGTATAACAAATGGGAGTGGACTTTCAAGAAGGACATGTACAAGTGGCTCACCAGTGCTGAAACCAAAATCTCCAACTTTGAGGTTACAAGGATGGAATCAGACCAGTCAGATATCAGTGCCTTTCTTTGTCAGTTGAAAACCAATGCCATCATAGAACTTGACCAAAGGGAAAAAATCATTCTCAACAGCCTGACCGAGTACTTCAAGCAGACAGAGGGGCATGTCCACCTTGTGGAGCGGTACCGTGAGGAATTTGTGAACAGTGCAAAATGTCTTAGAAGGGAATTAGAGAACTCTGTGTTTAGCAAACTTCAAGTTGCTGTTTCTATCAGTCAGGATATGAATAAATTAGAGAACGTTAAAAAAACAAGCACTGATCTGATGGAAACGAACGTGCGTGCACTACTTGAAAAATGTAAGACCAGCAGTTCAAAAAAGACAGACAAGGAACTGAAGAAAGACTTTGAAAAAGTGTGGGAACAAACTGTTGCTGAACTAGCATTCCGTGGATTAGAGCGTAGGAACATTGAAGACAATGTATCTCACCACCTGAGGATGAATATGAAACAGAAAGGCAGCTCAGTGCATGAATCGATCAACAATGTCAATTTGTTAGAATGTGGCAAAACAACTTTCACGGTTACCCAAGATAGTTTATTTCGAAGAATTATTTGTTTGTTTTCTTTTGAAGATCACAGAAAGAACACCCAGCAAATGGCAGACAGTCTGATAAAAAAGTGTTTGGCATTTATTGAAGGAAAACTTCTTGAAAAAGGCGATTACCATGAAAATTACATTCAAGAGATTCTGCACATGATTGATAATGCACTTCGTGGCAAAAAGCTTTCTACCACTAAAACATTCGAGATTTCGCTGAAACTCCACATTTGTGGAAATGCTGTCAAAAAATTTCAGGAAATGCATGACCGCTTCATAGAAGACAATGACCCTTGCAGGTGTATTCAGGAGTTAAAAGGAAAGTATTTTGCGGACTTCAAAGACCTGTACAATGAGCGAGACCAGTGTAAGAGGAAAGCAGAGGAGTTTGCAGAGTTGTGCCTCAAACCTGCTGTGGAGAGTTGGGTAGCTGCTAGTCTAGGTCCAGACGTAGTCGATGAAATGTTGGTTGGAAAGAACGCACTTCAGTTTAGCACCAGAACATTTTTTCAGTATTCACTCCTGAAGCAGCTGCTTGTGGAATGTAACTTTGAAAAATATGTGAGGTACATTTGCTCTTACGAAGATTTTGTAAAAGACTGGATCTATGACCAGATCCTGAACCACTTTGCCAATGGAAATAAAATGTCTCAACTGGAACAGAGATACCTCAAAACAATCTCATCAGAAATACTGCAGGCTATTGAGACTGCCCAAAAGCAAACAGATCCAAAGGCCGCTGTTAAGGAATGCATTCAGAATATTTGCAGAGAACTTGAGGGAAAACTGGCCATTTCTAAGGATGCACTTGATGCGGTTGTGGCTCTTAACAACGCAAAGGTGGAGCCATTTGCTCAGTCTCTTACAGGGATCATCCAGGATATTGAGAAGTCATTGAAAAAAAAGTTCCAAAAACAAAATATTGATGCAAGACTTGGCACACTCAAAATGAAACCCCAGGATGAGTTATTCAAACGAGTTTTTGGATGTGGTGAGCAGTGTCCATTTTGCCAGGCACCATGCGAGGCTGGTGGAGATGCCCACACAGAACACTGTGCTTCGATTCACAGACCTGAAGGACTTGGCAGGTACAGATTCGAACAATCAGGTAAACTTGTAACTGACATTTGCTCCTCACTTGTGCACAGTGAGACTAAATTCCGCTGCTTTGAGACAAACAATGAGTATCATCCTTTTAAAACATACAGAGAGATTTTCCCTGACTGGCACATTCCCGCAGACCCCAGCATTCAAGCTTCAGACTACTGGAAGTATGTCATGGCAAAATTCAACAAAGAGTTTGCTGAAAGATATAATGCAAAACCAGGTGACATTCCTCTTGCATGGAGAGCAATCACAAAAGAACAGGCTGAGAATAGCCTTAAAGAGTCCTTTAGCATCAAGTGAATCTCAAATGGAGTACAGAACGATTAAAAGGTTTAAGATTACATACTTTAAAAGCTCTATTTTAATTAATAATGTATAGCTTGATTGAATGTTAATGGGTAGGGGACAACCGAATTGTGTGGTTGTATTGTGTACTGTATTGTATGGTGTATGGGGTTGTATTGTGATTGTTACAGATAAATGTGTCTATCCTGGCAACTGATAAGGTTTCATCATGCAAGTTTTTTGTCGTTTCAAACAGAATATGTTCAATCCTAATTAACACTGAACTTTAGCAATCCTTGAAAAAAGATGTCGTCAACTGATTTCTGTTGCTTTCCCTTTGGGTAATGTGGGTTCATTAATCTTTGTGGGTTTTTTTTCTCTTGTGGTTTTGTGTGCACAGCACAATGATCAGCCATAACTGTTAGTATCATGTTCATATGCTAGTGGGTGAACAAAGTAGAAATCATCTGGGTAGCACTTATAACTCCTTGTTATTAAACATTTATTAAGCACAATCTAACACATTTGGTAATCATTAGTAAACTGTTTACTGTTTAATTATTTCTCATTGGTTAATCATTTATAAACATATGTTATTGCTTATTTACATTTAACCTGTACATAATACATTTGTTAATCATTTTTAAACACTTACCTCTTAAATTTTCTCATGATTTAATCCTTAATAAATACATTATGCAATGTTTTGAGTCATCATTATTGTTACTAATTTATTATTATTATTATTATATTTAAAAGCATTATGTTATCCCCAAATGTATCAGTTTTTTTTAACCCAGATGCCTAACTAATGATTTGTTACTCATTTCTTAATGGGGTTATTTCCCAGTATTAATCAGTTACTGAGCACTTGTACATGGTAGTTGGAATAAGTTAAGCAAGAGGTGTTTACACCTACCATATGACGACCACCCTTCATGGGTGTAATATGTTCTTCTAAAGGGAGATTTGTTAATGCTCTACTAAACATTATCACATGATTTGATAAGGCTGGATTATGATTAACTCATCGGTTATAACTGCTTACTTAAGTATTTTTGACAGCTCTTCTAGTGAAGCTTATCTATGCTCTACTGAACATTTACAAATGACTTGTTAAGGCTCACTCATGATTAACTCATCAGTTATAACTGCTTACTTAAGTATTTTTGGGAGCTCTTCTAAAGTGAGAATTGTTTATGCTTTACAAAACATTTACAAGTGACCTATTAACGTTTGTAAAAATTGCAGATGTCATAAAACCACAACATAGAGGACCACAACAGAAAAGAATATGCATCCATTTAAACTTAAACGTTTAATACAAAAACAAATATGTATACTTTCAAAGTATTCTAACCACCCAGCTACCTGTGCTGCATCACTTCTTTTTTAATGGTAAGAGTTTGTGTTTAGTTTTGAACAACGTAAGCCTTTCAGCCAGATCCTGACCTCCCTGAAGTTTGGCCAACCAATCAACAGCAATGTACAAAATATATCGCAATGGCCAACCAATCAACAGCAATGTATAAAATATATCGCAATGGCCAACGAATCAACAGCAATGTTTTTCACCACCTCATTGTAGGTGTCTGGTGCTACAATAAAGAGCTCTGTGATCAGAGCATTTTGCACAACGGTATTGCGGTGAATACCAACACGCTTGAAAGCACCAGACATGGTCCCCAGTCTCTTGTAAAGGTGCAGGATCTTCTTGTACCTTTCGATGACTTGGATCAGACTTCTGTGCTGCATTTTAGACAGTAAGATTGAGATTTGGCATATCTATTTCAGCACAGATTCCAAAGATCCATCATTTTCCACAATCTCAAAAAGTGCTAATATTTTTTCATTAAAATTCATTGCTCTGCATGCAATAATAACATTTCAAATGAAAGTACAGTGCATTTCTATGCACTGCATTAAGTGGACCCATCCTAACCCATAGACTGACAATGTCACATCGCAAAGGAGGAGCCAGCCTGGAGAATTCAACATTCAGAAGAGCCCAGCAGGAATAAACTGAACAAAAATGAGGTATGATTGATATTATTGTGTTACCTCTTTGCATGTATTTTGCCTTTCTTTGCTTTCTCCTTCTCCTTCTTCCTTTTCTTTTCCTCTGATGAGGATGTGGCAGATGAATCGGATGAGTCAGATAAGAGCTATTGTCCACTGAGGTGTCTGAAGATGATGCCTGGATACATCTTGCCCCTGCTATACTGCATGCCCTTGTGCTACTGCTCCCGACTGTGTTAGTGGCATTGGAGTCCCTCCTTAGAGCTGTATAAAATACACGATAAATGGAACAGAACACGTGTAAAATCTGCATGCATTGAATCCTACACTAGATTAGGCAATTGGCATTATTTACATTGAAAAAAACATTATCTCACCCACTCAAACCTGTGACTTCACAGTGCTACTAGCATAACTCTTGGGGCTTACTAGTGTGAACTTGTCGTCATCACAAGGACTGTCCCGCCCCCTCAGTCAAAACATTAAATCGTAGTAGGCTATTTTCTTTATTATTAGTATGCTTGCCGCAAGCAAAGGCCGAAGGCATTAACCACCAGAGCCCATTAGTGTTAGCATTAGCCACCGGTGCTAACACATTAGCCATCAGAGACCATTAGCATTAGCCACCGGATCTTATTAGCATTAGCCACCAGATCCCATTAGCATTGGCCACAAAGCCTATTTGTGTTAGTGACTTAAGCTCAATATCATCAGCCACCAGAGCTAGTTAGCATTAGCCACCGGTGCTAACACATTAGCCATCAGAGGCCGTTAGCATTAGCCACTAGATCTTATTAGCATTAGCCACCAGATCCCATTAGCATTGGCCACAAAAGCCTGTTAGTGTTAGTAACTAAAGCTCAATATCATCACCCACTAGAGCTAGTTAGCATTAGCTTTAGCCTATTAGCCTCCAGAGGCAATTAGCATTAGCCACCAGAGCTAACTACCATTGGCATTAGACACCAGTGCTACCACATTAGCCAAGAGAGCCAATTAACATTAGCTACCATGGGGTTTTTGTTTTGGTTTTTACATTATAATATTTTTATGTTTCTTAAAATAAATATTTTGTGAGATTTCAGAGAACCAAATGCAGATCAGTCCAGCAGATTTATTATAGTAAGCACCAATAGTCAGGTCAAAAAAAAAACTTGTGTCAATACTTTCAGATACAACTTAAGCAAAAACAAGAAAACACAGAAGATCCACATTCAAATTACTATAGTCCCCTTGTGTCCCCTTGTCCTCCCCAGAGACTAGAGTTGATGGGCCTAGGTGGAGGCTGGTGCATCATGCCTAAACGGGAAATGACAGCATCAACATCAGTTGGGGGCTGGACCTTACTTTTTGAAATGAGAATATCCTGGCTGGACCTCTATTGTCAGGGATACAAGTATATGAGATGAATATGATTCCTCATGTCTGGCGAAGTATCAGGGTTATTTTATGATTATTTAAATACATTTCTTACATATGGCTCCTTTGATGTATTATGTATATACCCGTCACCACCAGCTTGTGTTGTTATATTAACCCACACATATTATAGTATTTATAACTCCAGCATGGGCCAACATACATAAATGTTGTCATCTACACAAGTTATACATTGTATCACACAATGTTTGACATTAACATTTCGTTATGTACATATTTGTCCTTAGAGATTTTCTGGTAACACTTTTTATGAAGCTTGTATTTATAAGACTCTATAACCACATTCATAAGGGCTTATAATGCATTCATAAAATATGTAAGTGTTCATGACTATTTATACATACTCATTACTGTACTAAGGCATTATAATGGTATAAGCCCTATTCCCTATTCCATAAGCCCTATTTCAACTTCAAGTGACACAGTGATTATTGGTTATAAAGCATTACCTGCCTACGAGTGTAGTCCCGAGTAAGTATAAATAGTTCTGAATACTAATTTCGACCATTATAAAGGCATTATAACCCTTTATGAATGTGTTTGTAGAGTCTTATAAATACAAGCTTCATAGAAAGTGTTACTGATTTTCTCAGGGTCTAAGGCTCAGGCAGGTGGACATGATGCAAGACAGCGTAGCAGCTAGCTCTACCAGTCTTACCAAAATGTCCAAAAAGTTAAGGGACACACGTGTCTTTGCAATGGAGCGGATGAGAGCCCGAACAGGCAGTGGCGGTTCTACAGTGTTTTACTCCCCGGGGCGAGACCACCTCTCAGCACCCCCCACCCCTTACATTTAGGGGGCGCCAATTTGCTGATTGTAGCTGTATTTTTTTTTCCCCTCACAAAATGGTGCCCCGGGCGGCTGCCCTGTTCGCCCGTGCCTAAAACCGCTACTGCGAACAGGCCAGCGTATTGGAGGGAGAAGGGAATTTGTTGTAATTGACGAGTCATTTTCGACACAAGAGAAACGTGAGCAGTAGTAATAATGGAAGTGTCCTAAATATTACACTGTCTACACTGTAAACCCCAACATGTTCAGTGAACTCAAACTGATTACTTCTAACATTTCAATTTTAACTTTTAAAAATCAAAGTACATTTTCCCTAAAAATAAAATCCGTTCAGACTAACTCAATAAATTTGAGGTTTTTATTGTTAAAATGTTCAAAATACATGGTTATCACGTGAATACATGTTTAATTCAGTCATTACATGAAAATAAGCATGAACACAGACAGGTTTTAAAAGCATTAAGAGAAATACACGTCACACTCATCATGAGTTCAGGTGGACCGTTTATGAGGACCTTCATGCAAACACTAAGCTATGAATGTATCCATGACATGATAAAAATATTATTTATTAAAATGGTCCAACTAAAACTACTCAAATTAAAGTTTACATTATCAAGAGTAATGATTTCAGTACGCAGCAAGACCAACAGGCCAACAACAAAGAGGTCACTGCATTGTCTGGAAGGGTGACAGCAGGAAGTTATTTCTATGCAGGAAAACAGCTTCATATTATTATCTAGGTGAACATGGCATTACAAATATTGTTTTGAATACAGACAAATATTTTAACAATATTTTAATGCACTTGATATCAGTATCCATACTCCTTAGTAACCGCACTGCATTGGTGGTCTTAGTAAAATGAACATCTTACCATGATCTGAGTCTTAACTCCACCTTGGGCATGGCACTGAGAATTCATTGAATTCAAACAGCATGCACATACTGTAAGTCTAGGAGGATTGCATTCTGGGTAATCTGCAGACCAGCACAACCAGAAGGCAGTCTGCCATCACCCATAAACTACTGATGGAGGAGCACATAGTTGACAGCACTGCGTCATTTCCAAACAGAAACGATTCAAAAGGTCTATCCCTGACACCATTTAACAAAGGCATTGCTACTGCCAGAAGGCATGGGCCATGAAGAATTAAGTAACTGATGAAGGACTCAACCAGCACCGTTTTCTCTGTTATGCCTCTTCTGGATGCCTGATGAGGCTTTGCCTTTGTGCAAATCAAGATGCACATCACAACATGGATTAGCACTGGAACTGCTACAGTGACTATGAAAAAAGTCAAACAGTAAAAAAAAACGAGATGGACTGTAATGGCAAAGAGCAGCGTAAATGTAATTAGGGGGACAGAGCAGGGCACAGAAGAGAAGACCGCAGCAAAGCGAGGGTGTGTCACAGAAGCAACTCCCTCTAGCGCCACCAACTGGTGAAAATACAGACTTAGCAATCTCGATACCATAGAAAAAGTAAAGCCGATTAAACCAAAGAAAGGCAGTGTGCAAACTGCTACCAGCTCTACTGCATCGATGAAGAGGAGGATGGTGATGAAGACCGAGTCTTTGCCCCCGAAACGTCGGTACTGATGCAGGGTCCGGGCAGCCCAGATTAGAGCAGCCACACCTCCAACCAGGCCAAAGCAGTGGAACATGTAAACCCTGATCGTTCCATCATAATCTGCCATTGTTGTTGGGTTCCTGCAGTTTCTGCTTAATAGTAAACACGGTGAAATCAGATTCTAGCAGCTGCAGGTACAATCACACATGGACTACATTACCCATGATTCCCTTAGCCACACTTCACGTGATAAACCCTTCTCACATTTAACCCCCTTTAAAACCTCACTCTCTCTGTCATGTGGACCATTGGACCACGCATGTGTGAGATACATGCTTCCTGCTCTGCAAACCACAGAGCCAAGCAGGCAACAAAGAAACCTTCGTCAATATGCTTGGCTAAGTAGACAAACAATATAGAATATTATTAGAATATTACTTAGCACAGCAAGAAAGTATTAAACTTATGTCTGATGTAAACATGCACATTGTTTTCATGTAGACTTTGAGATTTGAGATGACCATCTTCCATCTATTATGTTTTTTTATTTGCTACTTTGGTGGACAGATCATGCATGATTTCTCTCCCCCCCACTCTGGTGTGATCTGGCACAAGGGCAATGGGGGGGGGTGTAGGGGGGTAATTATTGCTTTTCTTTCATGTTAGAGAAATAGGTCACAGGAACTGACGGGCAAAGATACTTTGTGGGTTCGCTCTATCACACCTCTGGGTAATTTTTTCTACAATTTTAAACTTGGGCATAGCCACAATTAGGTCAGTGACCTCTACCACACAACATTTGCACAAGACATGTGATCGCTTGCTCGTGTTTTTTTTCTTCTTTTTAGTGAAGCATAGAAAAAAACCTTAACGATAAACTCTTCACATACCTCTGTATTCATTCTATGTTGGCCTGTACCATCATGATCAGGTCAAACATACAGACAGTACATTTTGATGATAGCTTGTTTACTTAGCCATTAGCACGCTACATGTGTACTAATATCCCTTTATATGCTACAGATTTACTTTCAGTTTATTTAATAATTTATAGGTGTTACGTACAATATTCAAGTAAACATACTTACTAATTTACTACGAAATTGTTCAGGTTTTTCAGACATAACATTCAAAATTCTGTTCTGTTTGACATTGTAACATGTTAAGAATCATGGACAACGCTTACCTCTTTGAAGACTGAGTTCAGTGTGTAAGTGGATGAAGATGTGCGATGAAAAGGTCTAAGAATGTTTGGAAATGAACAAGAAAGACCATTAGCTATCATTAGCTTATTGCTAAGTCATTAGGAGCAAATATCCCGTTGTATGTTACAGGTTTGCTTTGAATTCATTTTCTGTTTTTATTTCCTGTAACAGCTCAGCCAAAACCAAGACACTACTTAACCTATTTTATAGTTCTCACAGACAGTCTTAATGTACTTCATATGTACTTAAATGTACTTTAATTAAATAATTATGAAATTGGTAAATAATGTTTTATGCATAACATTCACAATGTTGTTCAGTTTTATACTGTAACTGAGTGAAGGATAGTCCTATTCAGGAATTTAGTTAAATATGAAGTTTTTGTCTTTATGTTTATGCTAAATACAGATGTAAATGACCACTTCCCTTCTCTCAAAGCAAGATGGCAAGTTGTGTCATAGCATTCATTAAAATATTAAAAATATATATTTTTTACAACAGAGCATTTATGTTATTTTATAACACTTAAGTGGAACCTAACTATTCTATTGTCTAATTATACAATATGACATGGATCAAAGTTAAGACATGTACTGTTCAGTTTTCTATATTTTTGAAAGCATACATCATCCTTACCTGACTAAGAGCAGCACACGTGTACTGCACTATCAACGTGCATCTGTACTTGTCTTTCTAATGCTCTCTCTCTCTCTCTCTCCTCCTCCTCTCTCTCTCTCTCTCTCTCTCTCTCTCCTCCTCCTCCTCTCTGACTGGCTAACAGTCACTCTAAATCCCCCCACCCTACAGCTAGAGCGAGAGCTACGAGGAAGTTAAAAAAAAGGTTTGTGTGTGTGTGTGCTCTTCTCTCTTTCTCTGTGTGTGTGTGTGTGTGTTTGCATGTTTGTGTGTGTGTATGTATGTGCCCTTCTGTCTTTCTGTGTGTGTCTGTGTGTGTGTGTGTGTGTGTGTGTGTCCATTTGTGTGCGTGCGTGTGTGTGTGTGTATGTGTGTGTGTGTGTATGTGTGTGTCATTGCGTGGAAGAGCTACTTGCTGTATAAGATGGTGTGTTGTGCTGTGATGGCTGTTATAACATTGTAATCCAACATCACACTGCCCCCTACTGTCCAATGGTGGTATTTTATGTTTAGTCCACATTCACATGGAAATGGGCCTCTTCACACAGGTGTTGCATGTCCTGGTGATCTTTACTGTGTAAAAATGGAAGTGTGTGTGCTTGCATGTGCATCTTGTTTGTGTGTTTTGTATATGTGCAGTCACTGAACAGTAGAGTTACCACAGGGTGTGCTGCTCTCTCCATTTAGATGCTGTGTGTGTGTGTGTGTG
Organism: Setipinna tenuifilis; assembly: GCA_030347295.1. NCBI lineage: Eukaryota > Metazoa > Chordata > Actinopteri > Clupeiformes > Engraulidae > Setipinna > Setipinna tenuifilis. Next base: position 5,320,383 of record CM059284.1, on the reverse strand, counting down.
TATGCTTGCATGTGCATCTTGTATGTGTGTCTTGTATATGTGCAGTCATTAAACAGTAGTTACCACAGGGTGTGCTGCTCTCTCCATTTAGATGGTGTGTGTGTGTGTGTGTGTGTGTGTATGTGTGTGCGTGTGTATGCTTGCATGTGCATCTTGTATGTGTGTCTTGTATATGTGCAGTCATTAAACAGTAGTTACCACAGGGTGTGCTGCTCTCTCCATTTAGATGCTATGTGTATGACTGTGTGTGCGTGTGTGTGTGTGTGTGTGTGTGCGTGTGAGTGTGTGTGTGTGTGTGTGTGTGTGTGTGTGTGTTGCCATGTGGCCAGTATTACCAGTCAGTCGACATTCAGTGAGCTCTCTGACCCCCACTGACTTAATTTATTTATTTAAAAAAACACATTTTTTCTCAGGCTACTATTTGAGAAAACTGTGTGCAATCTTGGCTCTACAATATTCAAAATACATGTTTATCACGTGAATACATATGGGCCTGAGTGAAATAATATCAGATTAAAGATTTTATGTACAACATGTTGGCACGACTTAGTAGGAACAAAACACAACAACATTGTTTTTGTGCATTGTGCTGTTTTTAATATGTTGCCAATCCAGTTATTAATATATTATTAGTGAACAAAATTTGTGAAGTGGAAACAGTTTTCTTTTACTTTGTGCAGAAGTCAAGGCTATTCAGTCATTACATGAGAATAAGCATGAACACAGACAGGTTTTAAAAACATTAACTCATCAAGATAAATACACATCACACACATTATCATGAGTTCAGGTGGACAGTTTACGAAGACCTTCATGCAAACACTAAGCTATGAACGTATCCATGATATGATGGTACATAAAAATATTATTTATTAAAATGTTCCAAGTAAAACTACTCAAATTAAAGTATACATTATCAAGAGTAATGATTTCAGTATGCAGCAAGACCAACAGGCCAACAACAAAGAGGTCACTGCATGGTCTGGAAGGGTGACAGCAGGAAGTTATTTCTATGCAGGAAAACAGCTTCATATTATTATCTAGGTAAACCTGGCATTACAAGTATTTTTTTGAATGCAGAAAACGTGCACTGTAGGCAACACGTGTAGGCAACTTATCTCACATTTGCAACATTTGCTAAAAGTCATCTCAAGTTCAATTTTACTGAGGCCCGCATGCCTTCAATGTGTTGCAAAAAAAACCAGACAGGGTACGGTAGGTCAGACTGCACGAATTGTTACATTGTACTAAGCTGACAGACCACAGTGGTGTAGTGGCTATATATGTAGGTTTTGTCTAGGTTTTGTCCTACTTAACAATTCCGACAGACTGATAACATGCCGCGACAACCATTGATCGACACGGCCGAGGAGTTCCCTCTGAATGGACATTTTAATATGTCGCGCGATTATCTTCAACTCGGGGCAGTTGTGGAACACCTCGGACAGGGTGTAATGCAGGAGGTTAAAGCACAGGACTTTAAACAGCGCCTACCGGCGGTGCATATCCAGCAGCCTGCACCGCCCTCGAACGACCGGAGACGCATCACGCCGAGCAGTTCTGGAAGCAGCATCTCAATCACCAACAGTACCTGCAGTCGAAGCTCACGTGACGGTTGTGGATTTTGTAGACACAACCGCGAAGCGCCTGATATCTATCTCAGCCACAGACTAAAAGCAAGAGATGGCAAGGTACTCTGCCCGATGTTAAGAAGCTACGTCTGTCCTACATGTGAGGCAACAGGAGATAAGGCTCACACCCGTCGTTATTGCCCTTACGCAAATGAGTGAAAGTGGACTGACGGCACAAGCCGCACTGTGTGTAGCCTACAAATGTTCTAAGTTGTCTGAGTTGTTCTTGTTATTGTTCGATAGTTCTGTTTTTACTGTACGAATAGCCAATGGATAGGCTATATACAAAAGAGTATTTTCGTAGCTGTGTTTTGTAGATGACAAAATAATTAAAAGAACCTTTCATAATATTTTTTGTGTTTGTGTAAGCTTCATGACAATCAACACATGCCTGTAATAAGAAAGCGTGTAGTCAGCAGGGAGAAGGGTCTAGCTATCAATCTGTAGGCTAACTCTAGAAACTTAGGTGGCACTGCTAATGTGTGAACTGAATGTGCAGTACCTTCACGACATGATGCACATTTGTAGACTACTCAAGTATTGTAATACTGAAAAGTGTGATTATCTTCCGGAGGCAAATATAGTTAGGACTGCGTTGCAAAAGGCATGGCCACATACTTTTGGATTTGATCTCATGTATGCATAAACTGCAAAACAGAATTCTTTAAGACCATGGCTTATATTCTAGCTGAAGCAGAGATGGTCAGTTTCACATGGTATGATAAAGCGGTCTTAAAATGTTGTAGCCATTTAGGCTAATAGAATTGGTGCAACTGAAAAAAGGTAGGCTATATTTAGGCTACAACAATACAAACTCATTAGGCAGATGCAGGTAGTAGTATGGACACGTTCCTTACTTGATTATCTAACTGGGCATATTGCTGTGTTTGTCCCTGTTCAAAAAAATGCAATTATTTATAAATGGACAGAGTTACTGTGTTCATTTTAGACAACAAAAAACATCCGGTCTCAGGCGAAAAGGCATTGACTAGCCTAAAAGTCATCAGGTCTCAGAAAAACCTACATCTTCACACAAAAATGCAAATAAAGAGAAGAATGGATAAGAGTTATCCTTACCTGGTGACAGAAGGTTCTTCTTGGATGACTTGTCGAACTGTAACGTTTATGTATAGGCCTATGTTTGGAGGCTACTTCGGGTAGCCTATTTAGTTTTTTTTTTTTTTGTTATAATACTCTCACACAGCAAAATGAACTTCGCCACATAGGCTTGGAATGAATATTCGTTTGACTCCCAATATACAGAAATTATATTTTTATTATTTGTTTGTTTCAAATACATGAATTTTCTAAGTGACCACTTTAATCCTTTAATCCTCTAGATAATTGGGCAAAATGTTGAACATGCTATTGAGGAGAGGCGGTTAGAGCAAAAACTGTACTGTCCTGTTGCAGCTGTCTCGTGCCACTGAACATATATCATAAAGACGGTTTGTGCACAAATGTTAATTTTGCCTGCACAAACGTGCACAAACGAAGCACAAACGATTCCGACCATTTTCGAGTTATTTTGATGTTGATGGGGTGCTGGGTGACCCGAGGTCAAATATTTAGATATTAAATAGCCTATCATAAAGACGGTTTGTGCACAAATGTTAATTTTGCCTGCACAAACGATTCCGACCATTTTCGAGTTATTTTGATGTTGATGGGGTGCTGGGTGACCCGAGGTCAAATAATTGCATGCTAAATATCATAAAGACGATTTGTGCACAAATGTTAATTTTGACCAGATGCTAAAATCGCCCCTGGACAGTAGCCTAATCTGTCCCGACATTTCTATCATTTTCCTTAAACTAGGCAGGTTATGCAGAAAACGTGCACTGTAGGCAACACGTGTAGGCAACTTATCTCACATTTGCAACATTTGCTAAAAGTCATCTCAAGTTCAATTTTACTGAGGCCCGCATGCCTTCAATGTGTTGCAAAAAAAACCAGACAGGGTACGGTAGGTCAGACTGCACGAATTGTTACATTGTACTAAGCTGACAAGCTGACTGTGTGTGTGTGTGTATGTGTGTGTGTGAGAACAAGAGAGAGATATATAACTATCCAAAATGGTGTGCAAATGTGGACCTGTAGTAGAATGATGCATTTACCTTTTTAAGGTCATACGCTGAAAGACAGAGCAGGATTGGGGCTGTTTAATATACAGTGGTATCGACTGAAGGTGTGTGTGTGTGTGTGTGTGTGTTTGTGTGCACATTGTTAACCATAATTTAATCCATTATTAAAATGAATAAATAGATCATATCATTGAAGTGAAGACAGTTCGATTTTATTTATTTATGTCCAAATACCAATGCTGCTTACTCATTAACAAATGCATGTACACAGACAGGTCTTAAAAGTAAAACTCAAAAACAAGTGCAGGTAACAAACATCCCTGCAACCAAAACAAATTGCAACCGTATAAGTAAAGAGTTTATTTATAAGACCATAGATAAAACTTGGTTAAAAACCTGGTCAACAAACCGTACATCAGACTACTACAAAGGGTTAAAATACTAAGAGAATAATATTACTACTATTAATGGAGAGGAGTTTAATATTATTATATAGGTTAAATGGCAAGGGACAATAATTAACCTGAAAGCAAACATTTATTCATAATGTTCAACATTTAAACATAAAATATCAGTATGCATCCTCTGTAACTGTATTATTACTGGGTTAAATGAAATGTACATCTTGTGATCTGAGTCTTAACTCCACCTTGAGCATGGTACTAGGAGGATTGCATTCTGGGTAATCTGCAGACCAGCACAACCAGAAGGCAGTCTGCCATCACCCATAAGCTACCAATGGAGGAGCACATAGTTGGCAGCACTGCGTTATATCCAAACAGAAGCCCTAACAAATGTAGATCCCTGACACCATTTAACAAAGGCATTGCTGCTGCCAGAAGGCATGGGCCATGGAGAATTAAGTAACTGATGAAGGACTCAGCCAGCACTGTTTT
>CM059284.1:5280772-5310772 GCA_030347295.1 Setipinna tenuifilis | reverse complement strand
CTTAGTAAAATGAACATCTTACCATGATCCGAGTCTTAACTCCACCTTGAGCATGGCACTGAGAACCCATTGGATTCAAACAGCATGCACATAGGTTTAGGAGGATTGCATTCTGGGTAATCTGCAGACCAGCACAACCAGAAGGCAGTCTGCCATCACCCATAAGCTACCGATGGAGAAGCACATAGTTGGCAGGACTGCTTTATATCCAAACACAAACCCTATCAAATCTTTATCCCTGACACCATTTAACAAAGGCATTGCTGCTGCCAGAAGGCATGGACCATGGAGAATTAAGTAACTGATGAAGGACTCAGCCAGCACTGTTTTCTCTGTTATGCCTCTTCTAGAGGCCTGATGAGGCTTTGCCTTCAAGCAAATCAAGATGCACATCACAACATGGATTAGTACTGGAACTGCAGTGACTATGAAAAAAGTCAAACAGTCAACCACTGTAAGGAACAAGATGATAATGACCAGGATAAATGTAATTAGGGTCAGGGGGACAGAGCAGGGCACAGAAGAGAAGACTGCAGCAAAGCAAGGGTGTGTAACAGAAACAACTCCCACTAGCGCCACCAACTGGTGAAAACACAGACTTAGAAACCTCAATACAACACAGGAAATAGCGCCGATAAAACTAAGGAAAGGCAGTGTGCAAACTGCTACCAGCTCTACTGCATCGATGAAGAGGAGGATGACGATGAAGACCGAGTCTTTGCCCCCGAAACGTCGGTACTGATGCAGGGTCTGGGCAGCCCAGATTAGAGCAGCCACACCTCCAACCAGACTGAAGCAGTGGAAGATGAAGATCCTGATCAGTCCATCATAATCTGCCATTGTTGTTGGGTTCCTGCAGTTTCTGCTTAATAGTAAACACAGTGAAATCAGATTCAAGCAGCTGCAGGTACAATCACACATGGACTACATTACCCGTGATTCCCTTAGCCACACCTCACATGATAAACCCTTGTCACGTTTCACTCCCTTTAAAACCATTGGCGTGCTATAGCTCACTCTCTCTGTCATATGGACCATTGGACTACGCATGCGTGAGATACACGCTCCCTGCTCTGCAAATCACAGAGCCAAGCAGGCACCAAAGAAACCGTCATCAACATGGGCATCTAAGTAGACAAAGAATGGGCCTTTGCACAAGGTCAGAAAATAGTTTCACTCCAGTACGTTAAGTTTCACTGCAAAGGCGATCGCCTTCCTTTCCTAGGTGTCTAGTCGATTACAGGGTGACCAGATTCCCCTATGGGCTACCTGTTGCCCAAGCAACATTTTGTTTGAGTTTGAATGGAACAGACTGCTTGTAATCCACAGGATTTCCAGCCAAGACACTGAAGAAGTAGTTCTATAAAATGTCTATGCTTTTCTTTAATGTTAGAGTGATCCCACAAAGTATCTTTGCACGTAGTCGTAGTTCCTGTGACCTGTTTTTCTATCACACCTGTGGCTAATTTTTTCTACAACTTTAAACTTGGGGATAGCCACAATTAGGCCAGTGACATCTACCAAACAACATTTGCACAAGACATGTGATCGCTTGCTCATGTTTTTTTTTTTTTTTTAGTAAAGCATAGAAAACCCTCAAAGATAAACTCTTCACATACCTCTGTATTCATTCTATGTTTGCCTGTACCATCATGATCAGGTCAAACATACAGACTTCGTACATTTTGATGATGGCTTGTTTACTTAGCCATTAGCATGCTACATGTGTACTAATATCCCTTTATATGCTACAGGTTTACTTTCAGTTTATTTAATAATTTATAGCTGTTACGTACGACATTCAAGTAAACATACTTACTAATTTACTATGAAATAGTTCAAGTTTTTTAGACATAACATTGAAAATTCTGTTCTGTTTGACATTGTAACATGTTAAGACTCACGGATGACGCTTACCTCTTTGAACACAGAGTTAAGTGTGCAAGTGGATGAAGATGTGTGATGAAAAGGTCTAAAAATGTTTGGAAATGAACAAAAAAAGATCATTAGTTATCATTAGTTTATAACTAAGTCAACTAAGTTATAGGTTTGTTTTAAATTCATTTTCTGTTTTTACTTCCTGTAACAGCTCAGCCAAAACCAAGACACTACTTAACCTATATTATAGTTCTCACGGACAGTCTTAATGTACTTCATATGTAGCTAAATGTACTTTCATTAAGTAATTGGTAAACAATGTTTTATGCATAACATCATTCACAATGTTGTTCAGTTTCATACTGTAACTGAGTGAAGGATAATCCTATTCAGGAATTTAGTTAAATATGAAGTTTTTGTCTTTATGTTTACGCTAAATACAGATGTAATTACCACTTCCCTTCTCTCAAAGCAAGATGGCAAGTTGTGTCATATAGCATTCATTAAAATATTAAAAATATATATTTTTTACAACAGAGCATTTATGTTATTATATAACACTTAAGTGGAACCTAACTCTGCTATTGTCTAATTATACAATATGACATGGATCAAAGTTAAGACATGTACTGTTCAGTTTTCTATATTTTTGAAAGCATACGTCATCCTTACCTGACTAAGAGCAGCACACGTATACTGCACTATCAACGTGCATCTGTACTTATCTTTCTAACGCTCTCTCTCTCTCTCTCTCCCCTCCTCCTCCTCCTCTCTCTCTCTCTTTCTCTCTCCCCTCCTCCTCCTTTCTCTGGCTGGCTCACACACACACACTCTCTCGCTCTCTCTCTTTCTTTCTCTCTCCCCTCCTCCTCCTCTCTCTCTATCTCTCTCTCTCTCCCCTCCTCCTCCTCTCTCTCTCTCTCTCTCTCTCTCTCTTTCTCTCTCTCCTCCTCCTCCTCCTCTCTCTGCCTGGCTCACTCAGTCACTTCTGGTTCTCACAGTCAATACCCCCACCCTAGATCTAAAACGAGAGCTACAAGGAAGTTAAAAAAAAAAGGTGTGTGTGTGTGTGTGTGTCACTGCGTGGAAGAGCTACGTGCTGTACAAGTTGGTGTGTTGGCTGTTATAACATTGTAATCCAACATCACACTGCCCCCTACTGTCCAATGGTGGTATTTTATGTTTAGTCCACATACACATGGAAATGGGCCTCTTCACGCAGGTGTTGCAGGTCCTGGTGATCTTAACTGTGTAAAAATGGAAGTGTGTGTGCTTGCATGTGCATCTTGTATGTGTGTCTTGTATATGTGCAGTCATTGAACAGTAGAGTTACCACAGGGTGTGCTGCTCTCTCCATTTAGATGGTGTGTGTGTGTGTGTGTGTGTGTGTGTGTGTGTGCTTGCATGTGCATCTTGTATGTGTGTCTTGTATATGTGCAGTCATTGAACAGTAGAGTTACCACAGGGTGTGCTGCTCTCTCCATTTAGATGGTGTGTGTGTGTGTGTGTGTGTGTGTGTGTGTGTGCTTGCATGTGCATCTTGTATGTGTGTCTTGTATATGTGCAGTCATTGAACAGTAGAGTTACCACAGGGTGTGCTGCTCTCTCCAGTGTGTGTGTGTGTGTGTGTGCTTGCATGTGCATCTTGTATGTGTGTCTTGTATATGTGCAGTCATTGAACAGTAGAGTTACCACAGGGTGTGCTGCTCTCTCCAGTGTGTGTGTGTGTGTGTGTGTGCGCTTGCATGTGCATCTTGTATGCGTGTCTTGTATATGTGCAGTCATTGAACAGTAGAGTTACCACCATCCTTACCTGACTAAGAGCAGCACACGTATACTAGACTATCAACGTGCATCTGTACTTATTTTTGTAACGCCCTCTCTCATTCTCTCTCCCCTCCTCCTCCTCTCTCTCTCTCTCTTTCTCTCTCCCTCCTCCTCCTCTCTCTCTCTCTCTTTCTCTCTCTCTCTCTCTCCTCCTCCTCTCTCTGACTGGCTAACAGTCACTCTAAATCCCCCCACCCTACAGCTAGAGCAAAAGCGAAAGCGAGAGCTACAAGGAAGTTAAAAAAAAAGTTTGTGTGTGTGTTTGTATGTTTTTGTGTGTGTATGTGTGTGCCTCTCTCTCTCTCTCTCTCTCTCTCTCTCTCTCTCTCTCTCTCTCTCTCTCTCTCTCTCTCTCTCTCTCTCTCTCTCTCTCTCCCTGTGTGTGTGTGTGTGTGTGTGTGTGTGTGTGTGTGTGTGTGTGTGTGTATTAATGCTCATTTCCACACGATAGGCCTTAGTAGTGATATACTGCATTGGCAGCCTGCCGTTGTCTTTTCCCAAAAGTTTTATTGTATGAAAGCCATGAAATGAAATGAATTGAAAGCCACGTTTAACATTTACAGGTAATGGTGAAGCAATAGCAGTAATATCCATTACATTACATTACATTACATTACACTTAGCAGATGCTTTTAACCAAAGCGACTTACAAAAGGAGGACATAATAATCTAACAGAGGTGTAGATGAACACTGAGTAAACAGACTATCCACACAATGCGCACACAAGGAGATAGGCTACACATGCCTTAAGATAGATAGATGGATAGATAGATAGATAGATAGATAGATAGATAGATAGATAGATAGATAGATAGATAGATAGATAGATAGATAGATAGATAGGCAGGCAGGCAGGCAGGCAGGCAGACAGACACCGAGAGACAGACAGGCAGACAGACACAGAGACACAGGCAGACATAAGAGTTTTAGCTAAGCTAACTGGTTTTGTGAAATGACTGGAACAAATATGTGACTGGACTTTTAATTTCTGAAGCCAGGTTGTCCGCCTCTAGCCATATATATATTTATGTATGTATATATAAATCATGAGTGCCGAGCTCTCGGTATTTCACTGCCAGCCAGCGCACACAGCAGAGGGTCTGCTACGACCCGTAGACTGGAAACGGACAGAGCCATGGCTCCCCATGGAGAAGCGAACATGTCCGAGTGGCGTCTCCACACGAACACCCCGTCGCCTGGCTGCTGTAGAGCTACGTACACACCCAGGGGGCCGTACAGGAAAACCACAGCGAACAGATACACACTGAGCAGCATCAGCCCCCGCTCTCTGACCGCCTGCCGTTCAGACTTGCGCATATCACACAGAGAGATGAAGAGGCAGGCGGTGGTAAATATCAAGGAAATGATTACAAAAACAAAGTTGAGGAGGTCAAAAGAGCCAGACAAGCCAATTGTGACACCCGGGATGCAAATTACTGCTAAGCACGCAGTACAGTATTGGGAGAAGGACTTAGAAGAGGAGTTCTTTAAAGGTAAAGCGCCCTCTAGTGCCACCAGCTGGTGAAAGTACAGGCTGACCAATCTGCAGACCAGCAACATGTTAGGAGACTGTACGGAGCTCACGGAATCCTGTCCGCAAAACACCCAACCTTCCATTAGCTCCCTGAGACTAGACAGCATCACAGTGAGATCAAATAGGTCACTGAGGAGCAGGGGGACGATGAAAACTAAAAGTCTCTTTCTTTTGCTAACGCTGATGGAAGCCATAGCCCAACCCGAGAGGGGAACGGCCACAGGCAGAGCGACAACGAAAAACACTATCACACGGGCTGCATGGGTCACACTGTCAGGCCGAAGGTCTTCCATGGTGTTTCTTTGTCTCTGATGTTGTTTTTTCTCGGTCTTGGCCAAGGTACTGAGAGAGTGAATGATGAAGTGCAGTGGAGATTCACAAGAGTCAGTCACCACCTAAAAACAATACCAACGATGGCTTTAATACAAGCATTTGCTATCCTTAAAATGCTGTTTTAGAGCATTGTGAAATTTCTGTAATTGATGTAAAGTGTGTCCGCTATGACAGAGTTCCAGCAGTATCTGTCTATCTGTCTATCTATCTATCTATCTATCTATCTATCTATCTATCTATCTATCTATCTATCTATCTATCTGTCTATCTATCTGTCTGTCTGTCTGTCTGTCTGTCTGTCTGTCTGTCTGTCTGTCTGTCTGTCTGTCTCTGTATGGACCCTAAAGGTCTGTAAATCATCCTAACCTGAAGATAGTGTAACCCAATGACCTCACACATGTTTTTGTATCTGCGGCTAAGACGCTGCACAGCTCAGGGATACACCACTTCCTGGAAACTGTGTGTTCACTGTGGCCCCAGTAAGAGCCGTGACCCATTTAGACAGGCCTCAGCAAACACTTGATGTCATACATGTTTAGTCTTATGCACTAATATACCCACTGCAGTAATTATACTGTACACTTTAACAATTATCTAGGGACAGAAACGGTAACTTTTGCTAAAACCAGAAGACTTGTATAAACTCTAGTGCATTTCTTGAACATTACACTATGTACTGTAACATTCACCAGGTATTTATTTGCCCCAGGTGATTGATTGGCTAGTGAGGATTAATACTCAATTAAGCCACAGAGTAGCGAAGAGGACCGAGAGGTCAGTGCCAAACAACAGGCTGTGTATCTCATGTCTAACAGGCTGTACTGTCCTTGTAATGTCTCAAAAACGCTGCTGTACTGTCCTTGTAATGTCTCAAAAACGTCAGCATTGGTTATACTGATATGAAATGTTAACCTGTTCCTTATTTGCATGTATGATGAGCAAAACCACTTTTTATTGTTTCACACGTTTTTCCTTTTGTCCAAGCAGCTCTTCATCTATCTATCTATCTATCTATCTATCTATCTATCTATCTATCTGTCTCTCTCTCTCTCTCTCTCTCTCTCTCCCTCCCTTCCTCCCTCTCCACCCAATATCCCCAACTGTCTAAACCTGAATGCTGGCACATGTATCTACACAGGTAGGTTAGAAATCAGTATTTGAAACGTACCTGGTCACCTCTCGTACTCGTCCTCTGGCAGGGTTAGTGGCAGTGGCAATGGCAGTGGCCGTCGGAAAGTGTGCCTGTCACAGGCTGTGCCACACAGGTAGATAGATGTGAGGCCAGAGTGACATGTTGGTAGTTAGGGGAGGGGCCAGAGTGACATGTTGGTGGTTAGGGGAGGGGCCAGAGTGACATACTGGTTTGCTAGGGGAGGGGCCAGAGTGATACACTGGTGGTTGGGGGAGGGGCTATAGTGACATGCTGGTGGTTAGGGGAGGGGCCAGAGTGACATGTTGGTGGTTAGGGGAGGGGTCAGAGTGACATACTGGTGGCTAGGGGAGGGGCCAGAGTGACACACTGGTGGTTAGGGGAGGGGCTATAGTGACATGCTGGTGGTTAGGGGAGGGGTCAGAGTGACATACTGGTGGTTAGGGGAGGGGCCAGAGTGACACACTAGTGGTTAGGGGAGGGCAGCGTGACCTCATTTGGGGGCAGCGTGACCTCATTTTCCTCCAGCAAAGCCGCTGCTCTCAGTCTCAAAGTGCTGCTCTCAGTCTCGAAGTGCTGTTCTCAGTCTCAAAGTGCTGCTCTCAGTGTCAAAGTGCTGTTCTCGTTTAAGTCGTTTCCCCAAACTGTGATAGCCCTGCAGCTCTTCACGCCGGGGGCAGAATGCAGTTCCACAGTTTAACAGCTTTAGAAATGTAAGCCTGCGCAAGTTCCGCCAGGAAGACTCTAATGTCATGGAAGTGCATACTGCCTCTGCCACCCACTTTGTAGTGACTTGTCTAACTCATCTCTTCCGCTGCCTCAGGTGCTAACATAACCAAACCTCCTCCTCCATCCTCACCACCGCCACCAGTTTGGTCCCTAGCCTACCTATCTGCCTGGGGGAGATTGCGGTCCCTGCTGTCCTTCTGTGTGTGTGTGTGTGTGTGTGTGTGTGTACCTATCCGCCTGGGGGAGATTCCGGTCCCTGCCCTACGGCAATGGCCGGCTCTGTCGGATCCATCGATGCAAGACCTGGGCTGGTGACGGGGCCTATGCCAACGGATATCTTTCCTGCTGAACTACTGTCAAACTCTGTTTGTATTAAATCGCTTAAATCATACTCCTCTGTCTGAGTCTTTCTGGCTAAAATGAACCAAGCAGACAGGAACACAAGTTGCCACAGCCACAACGTACACTGCTAGAAGCTAGTAAGGCCAACACAGGCGCACACATATAATGTACACACACACACACACACACACAGGTGCTCAGACCTATATCCCCCTATGGCCTACGCAAAACAAAAATGAAGACAAGTTAGTGAATGTGACATCAGTAAGTCTTTCTGTCTTTCTATCTTTCTCCTTGTCTCTCTCTCTCTCCATTCCCTTTCTCTCTCCATCTCTCTGTCTCTCTCTCTTCCTGTCTCTCTTTCTCTCCCTCTCTTCCTGTCTCTCTCTCTCTCCTTGTCTCTCTCTCTCTGCATGAGATGTGTTAGTGCTGTGAGTGTGTGTGTCTGTGGTGTCTGTGGTGTAGTGTCTATATCTGTCCCCGCGTGCTGACTTCCTGTGGTAAGAGGCTCGCTGTGTGTGAGATGAGAGCTGCAGTGCTGTTTGTGTAACCTGTTTCATGGCCTTCACGTAGTCTCTCCTCATAGCTCTAAACCAGCAGTGGCCAAACTTAGACCCACAGGTCCACCAGGAAGATGTCATTCATTGCTTGTGCAATCACTTGCTTACACCTGTCTATAAATGTCATGTCTTTTCATACCTGCTTTGCTGGCATAGACGCCGTCCACCTGAAATGACCACCTCCATCCCTGCCACTGCCAGCTGGGTCTCCTGTCTCGGGTAGGCTCACCTGTCCAGGGTAGGCTCACCTGTCCTCAGAGCTGGGCACAAATACATCATAAAGTATTTTGATACAAAATACAAATACTTGGTCAAAAAATGTATCAAAATATAATACAAAAATACTGGTCTAGAAAATGTATCATGATAAAATACAAGTATTTTGTATTTTGAAAATACAAAAATACACATGAAATAATGCCAGAATGTTCTTTTATTCTTCTTATTATCACAACAAAACATTGCTTATGAATGGTGGTACACCTTCAAGTTATTTCTCAAAAACAGTACTCTTCAAGCTGAATTTTGTTTGCTTGCACTGAACTATGAGTACAATGACATGTAAAAGTCAGTGTTTCGGTCTGCATTTGAAACTGAGGAGCATACAGCAAATAAAAATGGAGGTTGCTAAATTGAAATCCAAAAATTAAAAAAATTAAGCTACAAAACAGAAATCACAGACCGGCTCGCGAGTGTCAAGAAGAGGGCAGGAGACTATCTGACAAAAGTTACCCTTTCAAGTGTATGTCGAGTTACAGTTGATCAAAAACAACATCGAAGACGACATGTTTACGAACATAGTTGAATAATTTTAACAGCTACACTAACCACCATCTTAATTTAGGCTGTCCTCGAGGCTCGAATGTGATGTGCAGTGAAACAACGTCATACATTGTTGTTCTACTATTGGCTAGCCGCGTCCGTTTGGACGCCTTCATTAGCATATTATTCGGCTCTGCTCTACTTTTGGTCACGCCGCGCCACTCGTTCTGGCCGCGCCGCGCCCCCACAATGCTTTGCCGGTGCGGAAATAACGGTCATTCGCCTCCCATTGAAAAGAATGGGGTGCCGTGGGGCGGAGTTCGCATCGCTTGCCAGTGGACATCGGCCTTCAAGCCTCAATGGGCGTGTCACGTGATTTAGGCCTATGTCTTGGCCCAAAGACCTGTGGTGATTGATTCGCTTATCTTTTACTGATTCAATAACCTCTTAATACACACCGTCCCATATACGGTACGGAAGTGGGGGTGGGGGGTGGCACACATTCTTCTGTCATTCTATTCCAGAATGACTGACATCCAATCCAAAACCCATGCAAGAAACCTCAAGGTCTTGGTTTTCAGTAGAGACCAATATTTTGTTTCTAGACAAAGGGGTTCTCAAGTTATAGAGGTTTGATTCTGGTTATACAGATTTCGGAACCAAATATCATATAGGAATTTCCAATAGGGAATAAAGAAAAACGCATGGACATACCTATTGATAAAAATCTACAAAAAAATCAGGTTTTGCCTCCAATTTTTTACTGTGTGAAGGTAAGACCTGTGTCTGTGGCCTCATTATGCCTTTGTTTGGCCAACAGGTTACTGAAATTATAGGTCTCAGTCACTTTACAGGCTCACATGTTGGACGGAAAGTAAAACCTTCATTCTAACCTATGTACCTCTGTGTCAGTGCATCACAGAATCACCCAGATACTTTATAAATAAACCCAAGAGTGTTACCTTTCCACTGATACCAAGACATGTCTGAGTCTAAAACTATGTAAGAGCTGTGCTACTTACAACTTGGGCATACCATTTTTTAGCAAATAAACTTAAAATATTAGGTGTGTCTTAAGGGGTCAATAATAATAAATAAAAAAAAGTATTTTAGTATTTTAAATACTCTAATACAGTACCTCAAAGCATTTAAATACAAAATACAAACTACTTTTTAACAAACTTGTAAAATACAAATTACAAAATACACTAAAGTATTTTAAATACGTATTTAAAATACTTATATTTAAAATACTGCCCAGCTCTGCCTGTCCTCACCTTCACTTCATTTTGTACAGAGGGTCTGGCTGTAGTTTTACTGACATGGTTGCCTGAGACGAAATAAAGTGAAGTATGAGGGGCTGGTTGGCCAGGCTAGGGGTGTGCTGCAGTTGGCTTATATATAATATAATATAATATAATATAATATAATATAATATAATATAATATAATATAATATAATATAATATATATCTGGAGACTTTGGTTCAATCACAACCCAAGGACATTTCACAATCCCACCCACTCTATCTCTTCTCTGTAGCACCTTCTGCAGAGGCACCATAGAGAGCATCCTGACCATCCTAACCAGCTGCATCACTGTGTTATGGCACTTGCCATGTGTCCTGCCGAAAAAAAGCTACACCAGGTGTCTCTCTTCCCCTCCCACCAAGTCATCTACCACATCCGCCTCACCCATAAAGCCCTCTGCATTACAGGTGATTCCCCCCCCCCCACCCCCACCCACCCACCCATCCAAACGCTTCTACAATCTGCTGCCATGAGGAAGGAGACTGAACAGGCCATAACCAGCAGACCCATAGATGGCTTTGGCCACCAAGCTGTCAGGATGCTGCACTCGCTCCCCAGCACACTTGAACTCCTTCACCCACCCAGTTTAGTGCAACACTGTGGGCCGAGGAAGCACTGAAATGTCCAATCCTTTGCATGACCTGTACATATGGTATTGGCAATAAAGCTGACTTTGACTTTGACTTTAACATTTGTCCTGTAATGCTGCAACACCCTTTAGTTTGTCCAGAAAACAAAAAAAAAGCCTGTCCAGCATCCCATACTGTGGTAAAGCACACGGCTATGTGGAGTATTTAATGCAGTGTGTGCTAGCCTCCACAAGAGGGCGTTAGCGTTTAGGACACGAGCAATAGAGGAAATGCAGGAAAGGTTTTTTTCTTTTTTTACACTGGTGGAGGATTCTGTCTATGTAAATGGTCCACAGTTATGCACCATAAACGTAATACAGATAGACAGACATAACAAGGGCCTCGATGCAGTTGAACAGGCAGACAGATGGAGAGACAGAGTAAAAGTCTGCAAAGGTCAAACGCAATAAGAATTAATGAAAAAAGGTGCTGTAGCACACTATACACTACAGTAAAATGCACAGTGAAATAAATAAGCTTTTCCACTCTACAATCATTTTGGCTAACGAGGCTAGACTTAAAACACCCTGGACATGAAGGCCCTGCCAAAGTCGGCCAGTGAGACTCCTGCTTCTGTTTTACCCATGTTCACGCAAGAGCCCGCATCAACGGGGCATTGGGTTGTTGTGACATTGCATTGTAGTGTCAGGCAAGAGCCATCAACAGGGCACTGCGTCATTACGCCATTTTGTTATTGTGTTCAACTGCTCCAGTGCCACTGGACTGCAAGAAATGTTGTCTTGTTGTGACCTTGCCAAACTGTGAAGCACTTTGAGCTGCATCTTGTATGTATGAGTTGTGCTATACAACTAAAGATTATTATTATTATTATTATTATTATTATAGTTGAGAAAGAGAAAAGGGAGGGCATGAAAGGCTGTGCATCCAGGAGATGAGCAAAGGTAAAGGGCGTGGTCCTGACTGAAGGGCTGGTAAAGGGGAGGGGCATGACTCCAAGGAGAAAGTTGAGCAGAGGGTGCCAGTCTTCCCCATCCTCAAGGTTGGCGGTTCAAGTCCCGGTGTTGGCTTGGGCCTGTTGTGGAGTATGCTTTTCTTGTCACATTCTCACCATGCTCCAGAGAGTTTATGTGTGAGTATCGGAACGAAAACTGCACCAGCAGGAGGAGGTGGTGGTGCAGCAGGAGCACTAGAGATCACCATCCTCAGGGTTGTCGGTTCAAATCCCAGCAGTCCTGGAAAAGGGGGTGCCCAAGGACATGAAAGCCCATGCAAAGCCGGAAGAGGGCGTGTACTTGGTTCCACAAGAAGAGTGGAAACTCTGAAGGGGGAGGCGCCCCAAGACATGAATGACCAAATGTACAAAAATCCACCTGGGAAAGGTGGTGGCCAAGGACGTTGACATGGAAGGTCATGCAAAGCCGGAAGAGGGTTGGTTCCACAAGAGAAGGGGGAGGTGCCCCAAGACATGAATAACCAAATGTACCAAGCCATGGAAGATGAGGAGCAAAAGTGGGCCTGTGGGGGTGGGCCTGACTCCAAAGAGAAAAGGCAGGGCATGAAGGGCTGTGCATCCAGGAGACGGGTAAAGGGAGCGGTAATGTGGCTGTGCACAGGAGATGCCAAGGGGAGTGGTGTAGAAGGGCTGGGCAGAGGAAAATGGAGTAGGTGTTCCAAGGGGAGGGGTGTGACTCCAAGGGGAGGGGTGTGACTCCAAGGAGAAAGTCCAACAGAGAGGCTTATACACTTTTGAACCAAAATGCAGAGATTATTTGAGAAGTTGCTCCTACCTCTTTTTCCTGCCTCCACCCCCCCTCTACCCAAGTCCCTCCACCTTCTTTTCCCTACCCCATCCACATCCTTTTCCCCTAACCCCTCAGGCGCTACTCAGCTTCCAGCTTGTGTCTCCAGTGCGGGCCAACACCTCATCAAGCAGTGCAGGGCTTTGAACCATCAATCCTGAGGATGGGGATCTCCAGTGTTACCACTACACCATCACCTCCTCTGATTACAGCTCCTTATTTTCTCTCATACATACATATACTCTCTGATTTGTGGTAACAAGATGATCAGGAATAACACATGCAGGTTAGAACACATTCATCAGGACTCAGTGGCAGCGCTGGGATTTGAACCAGCAACCCTGAGGATGGTGAGCTTAGATGCTTCCACTGCACCATCACCTTCTACACCTGACTGTTACAGCTTAAAAATCAGACAGACTATAATGAGACCATCAAAGCTCTAGGACAAGGTTGGGATTTTAACCATCAACCCAGAGGACAATGAGCACCAAGTCTACCACTACATCATCTCCACCACCAGTTAAGGAGCCTCCTTTTCTCTCATTAATAATAACCTCTCTGGAGGGTGCTGTGAACAAACACACAAACTGAGATGATCATGGGTGTCTCTCTTCCCCTCCCTCCAGGTCATCTACCACATCTGCCTCATAAAGCCCTCTGCATTACAGGTGATCCCCCCCCCCCCACCCACCCACCCATCCAAACGCTTCTACAATCTGCTGCCATCAGGAAGGAGACTGATTACAGGTGATCCCCCCCCACCCATCCAAACGCTTCTACAATCTGCTGCCATGAGGAAGGAGACTGATTACAGGTGATCCCCCCCCCCCCCCACCCAAACGCTTCTACAATCTGCTGCCATAAGGAAGGAGACTGATTACAGGTGACCCCCCCCCCCCACCCACCCATCCAAACGCTTCTACAATCTGCTGCCATCAGAAAGGAGACTGATTACAGGTGACACCCCCCCCACCCACCCATCCAAACGCTTCTACAATCTGCTGCCATCAGAAAGGAGACTGATTACAGGTGACACCCCCCCCACCCACCCATCCAAACGCTTCTACAATCTGCTGCCATCAGACAGGAGACTGATTACAGGTGATCCCCCCCCCCCCACCCATCCAAACGCTTCTACAATCTGCTGCCATCAGAAAGGAGACTGATTACAGGTGATCCCCCCCCCCCCCACCCATCCAAACGCTTCTACAATCTGCTGCCATAAGGAAGGAGACTGATTACAGGTGATCCCCCGCACCCACCCACCCAAACGCTTCTACAATCTGCTGCCATCAGAAAGGAGACTGATTACAGGTGACCCCCCCCCCCCACCCACCCATCCATCCAAACGCTTCTACAATCTGCTGCCATCAGAAAGGAGACTGATTACAGGTGATCCCCCCCCACCCATCCAAACGCTTCTACCATCTGCTGCCATCAGAAAGGAGACTGATTACAGGTGATTCCCCCCCCCCACCCATCCAAACGCTTCTACAATCTGCTGCCGTCAGAAAGGAGACTGATTACAGGTGATCCCCCACCCACCCATCCAAACGCTTCTACAATCTGCTGCCATCAGGAAGGAGACTGATTACAGGTGATCCCCCCCCACCCATCCAAACGCTTCTACAATCTGCTGCCATGAGGAAGGAGACTGATTACAGGTGATCCCCCCCCCCCCCCACCCAAACGCTTCTACAATCTGCTGCCATAAGGAAGGAGACTGATTACAGGTGACCCCCCCCCCCCCACCCACCCATCCAAACGCTTCTACAATCTGCTGCCATCAGAAAGGAGACTGATTACAGGTGACACCCCCCCCACCCACCCATCCAAACGCTTCTACAATCTGCTGCCATCAGAAAGGAGACTGATTACAGGTGACACCCCCCCCACCCACCCATCCAAACGCTTCTACAATCTGCTGCCATCAGACAGGAGACTGATTACAGGTGATCCCCCCCCCCCACCCATCCAAACGCTTCTACAATCTGCTGCCATCAGAAAGGAGACTGATTACAGGTGATCCCCCCCCCCCCACCCATCCAAACGCTTCTACAATCTGCTGCCATAAGGAAGGAGACTGATTACAGGTGATCCCCCGCACCCACCCACCCAAACGCTTCTACAATCTGCTGCCATCAGAAAGGAGACTGATTACAGGTGACCCCCCCCCCCCACCCACCCATCCATCCAAACGCTTCTACAATCTGCTGCCATCAGAAAGGAGACTGATTACAGGTGATCCCCCCCCACCCATCCAAACGCTTCTACCATCTGCTGCCATCAGAAAGGAGACTGATTACAGGTGATTCCCCCCCCCCACCCATCCAAACGCTTCTACAATCTGCTGCCGTCAGAAAGGAGACTGATTACAGGTGATCCCCCCCCCACCCATCCAAACGCTTCTACAATCTGCTGCCATCAGAAAGGAGACTGATTACAGGTGATCCCCCCCCCCCACCCATCCAAACGCTTCTACAATCTGCTGCCATCAGAAAGGACACTGATTACAGGTGATCCCCCCCACCCATCGAAACGCTTCTACAATCTGCTGCCATCAGAAAGGAGACTGATTACAGGTGACCCCCCCCACCCACCCACCCATCCAAACGCTTCTACAATCTGCTGCCATCAGAAAGGAGACTGATTACAGGTGATCCCCCCCCCCCACCCATCCAAACGCTTCTACAATCTGCTGCCATCAGAAAGGAGACTGATTACAGGTGACACCCCCCCCACCCACCCATCCAAACGCTTCTACAATCTGCTGCCATCAGAAAGGAGACTGATTACAGGTGACACCCCCCCCACCCACCCATCCAAACGCTTCTACAATCTGCTGCCATCAGACAGGAGACTGATTACAGGTGATCCCCCCCCCCCACCCATCCAAACGCTTCTACAATCTGCTGCCATCAGAAAGGAGACTGATTACAGGTGATCCCCCCCCCCCCACCCATCCAAACGCTTCTACAATCTGCTGCCATAAGGAAGGAGACTGATTACAGGTGATCCCCCGCACCCACCCACCCAAACGCTTCTACAATCTGCTGCCATCAGAAAGGAGACTGATTACAGGTGACCCCCCCCCCCCACCCACCCATCCATCCAAACGCTTCTACAATCTGCTGCCATCAGAAAGGAGACTGATTACAGGTGATCCCCCCCCACCCATCCAAACGCTTCTACCATCTGCTGCCATCAGAAAGGAGACTGATTACAGGTGATTCCCCCCCCCCCACCCATCCAAACGCTTCTACAATCTGCTGCCGTCAGAAAGGAGACTGATTACAGGTGATCCCCCCCCCACCCATCCAAACGCTTCTACAATCTGCTGCCATCAGAAAGGAGACTGATTACAGGTGATCCCCCCCCCCCACCCATCCAAACGCTTCTACAATCTGCTGCCATCAGAAAGGACACTGATTACAGGTGATCCCCCCCACCCATCGAAACGCTTCTACAATCTGCTGCCATCAGAAAGGAGACTGATTACAGGTGACCCCCCCCACCCACCCACCCATCCAAACGCTTCTACAATCTGCTGCCATCAGAAAGGAGACTGATTACAGGTGATCCCCCCCCCCCACCCATCCAAACGCTTCTACAATCTGCTGCCATCAGAAAGGAGACTGATTACAGGTGATCCCCCCCCACCCATCCAAACGCTTCTACAATCTGCTGCCATCAGAAAGGAGACTGATTACAGGTGATCCCCCCCCCCCACCCATCCAAACGCTTCTACAATCTGCTGCCATAAGGAAGGAGACTGATTACAGGTGACCCCCCCCACCCACCCACCCACCCACCCATCCAAACGCTTCTACAATCTGCTGCCATAAGGAAGGAGACTGATTACAGGTGATCCCCCCCCCCCCCCACCCACCCATCCAAACGCTTCTACAATCTGCTGCCATCAGAAAGGAGACTGATTACAGGTGATCCCCCCCCACCCATCCAAACGCTTCTACAATCTGCTGCCATCAGAAAGGAGACTGATTACAGGTGATCCCCCCCCCCCCACCCATCCAAACGCTTCTACAATCTGCTGCCATCAGAAAGGACACTGATTACAGGTGATCCCCCCCACCCATCGAAACGCTTCTACAATCTGCTGCCATCAGAAAGGAGACTGATTACAGGTGACCCCCCCCACCCACCCACCCATCCAAACGCTTCTACAATCTGCTGCCATCAGAAAGGAGACTGATTACAGGTGATCCCCCCCCCCCCACCCATCCAAACGCTTCTACAATCTGCTGCCATCAGAAAGGAGACTGATTACAGGTGATCCCCCCCCACCCATCCAAACGCTTCTACAATCTGCTGCCATCAGAAAGGAGACTGATTACAGGTGATCCCCCCCCCCCACCCATCCAAACGCTTCTACAATCTGCTGCCATAAGGAAGGAGACTGAAGAGGCCATAACCAGCAGACATAAAAGCCGTGGCAAAGTCGGCCAATGAGACTCCTCTTTCTGCTTCAGAGGAATCAGGACGTAGATGCAGATCACCTGATTCCAATTAGTTGTTGGGATTTCAACGACAGGTGATGGTGTCTGAAGATAATGTGCCCTCACACATGAACTCTGGGCCTTCACCCACCCAGTTTAGTGTAATACTGTGGGCCGAGGAAGCACTGAAATTTCCAATCCTTTGTATGACCTGTAGATATAGTTTTGACAATAAAGCTGACTTTGACTTTGAGCTCTCTCTCCTATTGACTTTCTGTCTTTCTTCACCTTCCTATCCATGTGAAGACAAAAAACGAACACCTATGTAAACCCGGATTGTCAATACAACTCAAAACTTTTGATGTAACTGATTACGTCAATAGTTTTGAGTACATTAACTATATATTTTAATTAAAGTTAATTTAAAAGTTTAAGTACAAAATTCATGTACTTAAACTTTTAAATTGATTTAATGAAAATATTTAGTTAATGTACTCAAAACTATTGACGTAATCAGTTACATCAAAAGTTTTGAGTTGTATTAACTTATCCGGGTTTACAGTGTATGAGCACAACGTTAGTTCAGGTATCTGCTCTATAACTGCCCAGAGAGGCCTGTAGAGAGGCCCAGCCCCTTCACCATCATGAGGACAACTGTAGCTGTGTTCCTGTAATGTGTGTCTATTCATCTGTGTGTGTGTGTGTTTTGTTTTTTTAGATTTGCCTGATCGAGAGCCTTGTTGCCTTGGGGACGGGCATGCTGGTGCTGGTGGTCATGCCGCAGTTCGACATCCTGACCAACCTCTGCATCACCGGCGGCGTCAGCCTGGTCTCCTCCCTGCTGCAGGTCTTCTTCCGGCTCCAGTTCCGGTCGCAGGAGAACTGGAAGATCATCTTCCCCATATGCTCGGTCTTCCTGGTCCTGACCGGCTACGCGCTCCTGGGCATGGACTACTACGTCCGCGTGACCTCCTACGTGGCCGAACAAAAGTCTGTGTCCTACTATTACGTCGCTCTCGCCATCTTCTCATGTCTGTTGGTGTCGCTGAACTGGTGGGAGAATCCGTTTCAAGCGAGCAACAAGATCGAGCATCAGCTGGCGGACTTGGACACCTACAGGGACTTTGTGATGGTGTTCTCCAGCTTGCTGAGGGTCTTTGTGGTTGGGGCAGTGTGGGCCGTGTATTACACTTTCATAGCAGCAGAGAAGATCGTGTGGGACGACTTCACGAATATCACCAGTGAGATGCGAAACCAGGGCCTCAGCCTTTTCATCCTGCAGGTCATCTGCTCGGCTCTCTGCCACTGGTTTGGCGTGGTGGCGTGCAAAATCCACGCCGTGAGAATGAGCTTTGCCCTCCCCGTGTTCCTCACTGGGCCTGCCACCCTCTTCCTGGGCCTCATCCTCTTCGTGGTGCGGGCCAGGACTCTAGACGTGACTGAGATCTCCGGCTTCACACACTTTTGCTCCAGCTTGCCAGCACTGCAGGACAAAGATCTGAATGCCACATATTTGCTGCTCGAAGTGTCCAGGAGCATCTGCCGCACGTCCCTGAACAACAGCTATGCGGAGTGGCCCTTCTCCATGCTGGCTCTGGAGGGCGTCTGCATGTGGCCGGGGCTGCTCTGCGCCACGCGATACGTCTGGAAAATCAAGGTCCAGAGGATCGAAAGAACCTCCCAGCTGTTCGTGCGTCGCCTGTATGAGGCGGCCTTCGTAGACCAGTCTCTGCTGCTCAACACCAAGATGAAGGTTGTTCGAGCACTTAACCAGGACAGGTGAGAGCTTATGTGGTCTTTTGGGCTTCTTTTTATGTAATGTATGTAAGCCAAAATATGTGGCTATATCTTTATGTCATGTGTCTGTATCTTTCTTTGATATTGGCCAAATCCAAGGCCAAACACCCACCAGAGACTCCAGACCACACTGCCAAGACAAGCTTTTCCTACAGTCATTTAGACCTTATAACATTAGGGATCAGCTTTTCCTACAGTCATTTAGACCTTATAACATTAGGGATCAGCTTTTCCTACAGTCATTTAGACCTTATAACATTAGGGATCAGCTTTTCCCACAGTCATTTAGACCGTATAACATTAGGGATCAGCTTTTCCCACAGTCATTTAGACCATATAACATTAGGGATCAGCTTTTCCTACAGTCATTTAGACCTTATAACATTAGGGATCAGCTTTTCCTACAGTCATTTAGACCGTATAACATTAGGGATCAGCTTTTCCTACAGTCATTTAGACCTTACAACATTAGGGATCAGCTTTTCCTACAGTCATTTAGACCTTATAACATTAGGGATCAGCTTTTCCTACAGTCATTTAGACCTTATAACATTAGGGATCATTTGTGTTTGGGGTAGATGGTAGTCTTTACATTTTGTCAAGTTCCTCTATTTAAAAAATTATTTGCTGTCTATTTTGAATGCAGGAGGATACCGAAGAAATTATAGAAAACATCATGGCGAACGGTCTCGTGGTCACCAGTGACGACTGTCTGCACTGAGGACTGCCTTGGTTACGTACTTCAAGACTCAAAAAACACAATTTACTGTATGTTCTGCACCAGGGAAATCACACTGCTTTTCACTTATTGCTCAAGTCATGATTGTATAGGCAGCAAATGAATGTCACACATATTCTCAGGAACATCATGTTAGTCTTTAGTCTAATGTTAGTCTTTATATATTTATACTGAAGATGTTTATATTTGTGTTAAATGTTTTTGAAAGATGTACTGATAGTGAAGAGTAAAAGTGGTTGAATTGCCTAATGAGGAATTAAAACAATACAGAGACAAATGGATTTAACATTAACTGGGGTACACGTACTTGTAACAACAGCTTATTTAATGAACATAATAAAATAATTAAAATAAAAGCTTGAGGGCTTGGTTGAGCGCTCTTTAATTTAAAATCTAACACCCAAAGAAATGCAGGTTACTCATAGATGGTAACCCACCTTATTAAAAAAAAAAAAACTAATGAACCTAGACAGCGTCTGGCTGGAGGGCACACCTGGCCTCGGTCACTACCTGGTCACCAGGTCTGCTCTTAGTCAGCAGTTTAGGGGAAAGTGTTAATTCCTTGTTTTTTTGTTTGTTTTTTTTTTTTTTTTTTTTTTTTTGTTTTTTGATGAATTGTTTGTCCAAGTGTTACGCACAAATCATGAAATGGATGAAATGTAAATATGCCTTGAATGACAACTTTTTAAACAACTGTTACAAACATTTCTGTTTTTAAACAAAAAGGATCTCCCATCATGAAATATACACACCGTACATTGTTGAAACAATGGTACTGTAATTTTGACTAATTTACTCTAAATAATAGTGTGTCAGTCACTGAACGAACACAATAAACACTGTAGTAAAGAAAGAGCGGGTTTGTGGCTTAATAACCGATAGTGCAGAAGCCCGCTGCCAGGTCTTCTGTGCCAGGGGAGTTCCTCTCGAGTCCGTTACTTGGCCAACTTCTTCTCCATGCTGTGTGTGTGTGTGTGTGTGTGTGTGTGTGTGTGTGTGTGTGTGTGTGTGTGTGTGTGTGTGGAGTGGGGTGGGGGGGGTGGGGGTGGGGGGGCAGAAGAGAAGGAAAGAAGGGTGTGAGAAGACAAAACAGACATATTACCTTTATGAAATAAAAGAAGGAATCGTCAAGCACGATCACATCGAACATAGTGCCGAGAAACTACCAAGGAGGTGCAATACTCCCTACTGCCACTATGTGGCGTCATAAGCTAATAAACCACATTCATTGTAGAAATCTCTGCACTCTGTAAGGCTACTCACATTTCAAGAGAGCACACTGGCAATAGTTAAATACTCACACACAGCCCTGCTCAGCTGTGTTTTGGAAGCAAAAGATACCACCAGGGCCTCACTGTCCCAGCTGATTGGTCAACACACACACACACACACACACACACACACACACACACGCGCACAAACACGCGCACACACACACGCGCGCGCACACACACACGCGCGCACACACACACGCGTACACACACACACGCGCACACACACGCGCACACACACACTTCTCACTCTCAACTGCCTTGCAATACTTGTCCTCTCCTCTGAGAATACTGCCTCTTTAAACCTTTGTCTTGCAGACCTAAATCAGCTCCTACCACTGAGCTCAAAGAAGAAGAAGAAACAAATGAGAATTCAGAACTTATTTTGTTCTGTGATGCAGAGACAAGACTGTTGTAAGCAGTAATATTGTCCTTGAGGAAATCATTGTGTACCTCCAGAAGAACAAACAAACCAAAAATACAAAAAAAAAAAAAAAAAAAACCAAACAACAAAAAAAGAAAACCAACACTTGAGCAGTTTTGTCCATGTCCATGTAAACTCTGTGTGGCAGACACTACAAACTGCAACAATAACATGTCAAATGGGGAGCCGTTTAAAACTGCAGGGATACGCTGATGTTTGCTGTAGTGTTACCAATAACTGTATACAAGATACACAGTCTTTGAGTGCAACTTGTCATGCGTCGCATTGCATCACAAGGTATTGGCTGTTCTTTCCTGCAGTTTTCAACATATCCAAAGGTCACCACACAAACAGGACTTATTTAGAAGTCATACACTTTAGAGATAGTACACACATCTTCAGGGAGCACAAGTCTATAAATGTATTTGTCCCAGCAAGTAAAAAAACAGCTGATTGTCACTGGTAAGACCAACTATGTGACATTACATTACATTACATTGCATTGCATTTGGCAGACGCTTTTATCCAAAGCGACTTACAGAAAAGGTGGACATAAGCAAACAGAGGTGCAAAGGGACACAGAGTAAGCAGACAACCTTTATACATAGAGGGAGGTGCATGTGTCTGAATACATGCAGGTACACGCTTCAAACAAACACTCACTTGTACTTGATGAGCCGACTCCCTTGTATCAGTTGGGCTGTCTCATTGGTCAAGTGACAGGCAAACAGGAGCCAGTTCCTTGGCTGCACTTTGTAAGCAAACCTCATGAAGACCAGGGAATAGCACGTCAGAGCTGAAACACACACACACACACACACACACACACACACACACACAAACAAACATGTACTTATCAGATAACCTTCAAGGTACCTGTTCTAGCAAAACCAGCTTCCCCCACCACAAGCGCAAGGCCTATTGGCATACTGGCGGCAGCAATTTTAAGTCATTGCAAACACCATGATTAAGAAGTCAGCACGTATGAATTACCAAACGTCATTCTTCCGCTGATAATCTCGGGACTTTTCTTCATGTCAGAAATGGCAGCAATGGGCAGACCCCAGTTTGCCACCGGACCCCAGAAATGCTATAGAGGAAGTAAACAAACAGCACAATTGGTCTAAAGATCAGGGGGGTGTTCCAGAAAGCAGGTTTAGTCACTTACCTGGGTATGTTAACTCTGAGCAAGTGGTAAATCTAGTAATAGAAGAACCCTGCGGCTTTGTTTTGATTGAAGGATGAACCTCTAAGTCTCTTCTATTAGGAGGTTTACAACTCACTCTGAGTTAACTTAGCTTGGTTAGTAACTAAACCACCTATTTGGAATATGCCCCAGGCTGTCCATCACAGTCAGGCCAAAGCAGCACAAGCCCCACGACTGTCACTTCATGTCATGAAAACTAGGTGGTTATGGAGATGTTACTTGTCACTATGTCACTTACCGTGCTTTGGTGGGAAAGATGTCCAGACAAGGATGCACAAAAACAAACAGAAATCAGCCAGTGATTATATACATAGGAGAAAAGGAAAAACAAGTCTTAAATACATGTCTCTGACACGTCTAGTAACAGCTGTTCAAACTTTTAAAATCCCAGGTAAGCACCTATACACCTGTAATGTCAAAGCAGGCGTAGCAATCTAGCCTAGTTAGCTTGTTGCAGCATAGCTAGTGTCTTGTCCTTCAAATGCAGACAGTAAGGTCAGGGCTCTCAAGTTTTGAAGTGTGGTGGGAGTGAGAGTTTTTTTTTTTAAGGGGGGGGGGGGGGGTGGGGGTGGCAGCATACCCATCGAACCCATCAAGTGTGTTCAACACAGCTACTTAAAAAAAGAACAAATTTGATTCGATCAAATTTCAGTGTTTATTTATTCTATGACAAATAATAATAACAATAATAAGACAATACCACTCATTAGTACTAATAGTTATGAATGCAGTAGTGTTGTCACGATACCAACATTTTGGTACCGGTACCGGTACCAACATGTATTTTGATGCCTTTCGGTACTTTTTGATACTTTTTCAAATAAAGGTGTTTTTTTTTCAAATAAATAAGGTGATACATTTGTCATACAAGCTAAGGCCTGATTTACATTAAGATACATAACCTAAACAATATACAGCCTGCCTTAACTAGGACCAGTGTCTTTAAATGGTATGTTACCAGTATTTCTAACATATTAAATGGCTAAATGTGTATGTAAAAGTTTGTTATTTATAAAGATCATGCATGTATTGTAACAACCTCTGCCGTTTGAATATGTCAGTTTATTACAGTTTTTTTGTATGTTCTTCTGTCTAAATACTTTCCAGACGAAGCCCTCTGTCTTCCCTTATTATTAGGTGTAATACCTAGTGTGGCCATTTTGCAGTATGGCGCTAATTCATTAATTGGCCTCTCCTTTTTTGTTTATCCGAACGTGAATGCTACATGCTAGTAACATGGCGGAGTCAAGTATCCAGTTGAATGTCTCTGGAGAGCTTTATCGTGCGCGTGTTGTTTTCTCTCACCAGCTGACACTACCGTCGCCTTTTTGTGCTGAATGCATTATGTGCAATAGATCAACAAACTCATACCTAATTCTGCTGTCTAATTTTTGAAACGGATTACGCTGGAGAAAGTTTGCTGCTCGCTGCTTAAATCTCGGACTGGATTATGGATCTTGTAGGCTCCCTGACTGACACTGAATATTTTTTAATGACTATTAGCTCGTCTTTCAACCTTTGCCTGCTAGGGTGTTGGGTCTTGGTGGTGTATTGCAAGACTATTATGAACTGAAACGAACTTTTGGGATGTACAATATATTGCAAAATGTGAAATGTGGTGGTCGCTGCGTGTTTTTTTTGTTTGGTAAGAACTCTATCATGTGTTGCACTTAAAACTATTGAACTATTACTTTTGAAAAGGGTACATGTCATGAGTAAATTACCTGTCGTTCCCTGAACTCAGTGTGCAGGTCTGGGTGGCTAAGTTGGAGGTGTTTCCGCCTTTAGCCATGCATGTTTTAAAACACCGTTTATACAATGGTGCATGGATCAGCGTCAATTCCCTCGTCTTGCTCATTTGTTTTTAAGCCGAAGTACTGCCATGTGGCACTTATCGCCCGTGGTTTGTCCACAAGTTGCAGCGTCGTGGCAGCAGCCATTCTCTCCTCCGTGCTCCACTATCTATATAGTACCGTTTCAAATGCCTCCGTACCGCGGTACAAAGTCAGTACCGGTATACCGTGCAACCCTAGCGGTGATTAAAGAAGGGTTTTTATTTATTTATTTATTTTTGAGAGGTGAAAATTTTTGAGAGTGAGAAATACCATGTGTGGCGTGTGAGCGTGTGAACTCGTTGATATGCGTGTGTCACACTCTCAAAGAGTGAGCTCATAGAATGTCATTACGCTCTTTATGCATACACAGCTGCAAGAATCCACAAGGCTTATACGGGCTAACCTTTAGTGGCATCCAAAATAACGGGCTTTCAGGAAATTACAGCGAACATAACTTCGGTCAGGTTACCTTGCCTACCAGATAACCATTACTTCGCTACCAGCGTTTCCCCATTGCACGTTAGCATCGCAGGCAATCACCTTGGCTGACAGACAAATGTTTTACCTCATCAGATACTCTCTGAACTCCTTGCTTTTCAGGTGGTCAACAGCTTTGCGTGCTAAAGTTCCACCCATGGTGATTACAGGTGAAAAGCTTGTCTAGTGTAGAACTGACACAATAAACAACTCAACTTAGCCCACACACACACCCCAGCTACGAGTAACCGTGGTATCCGGCTGTATCCTAGCCTCCTAGCTACGCATGACCCTAGTGACGCCAATGGCCTACGTCCTGTTACGCATGCGCACAACGTGGCCATTGTAAAACATATCTCTTGCTTTAAAAAAAAAAACCTAGATATTTCACTTATATGTTGTTACAATTAAATGGCGATTTCTGATTGTAAGAACTTTCATACTAAGCGGTCCAGTTTGATTCATTCTCTTAGATCTCTTATCTTGTTTAACATGTTGTTCCAAGTTAAAGCTTGGAATTCATATTTTAGCTGTTGTAATGCTGCAATACATTTCAGCTACTCCAGGAAACACTGAAAGCCTTGCCAGCGTCTCCCACTGTGGTAAAGCACACGGCTATGTGGAGAATTTAATGCAGTGTGTGCTAGCCTCCACAAGAGGGCGCTAGCGTTTAGGGCACAAGCAATAGAGAAAATGCAGAAAACTTTTTTGCACCATAAATGTAATACAGATCTCTAGACATAACGATGGCCTCAATGCAGCTGGCAGACAGCCGGACAGACAGAGAGACATACAGATGGAGAGACAGAGTAAAAGTCTGCAAAGGTCAAACACAATAAGAATTAATTAAAAAAAAAGGTGCTGTAGCAGACTATACACTATAGTAAATATTGTAGACTTTAGAGATGTATTGGAAAGCACAGTGAAAAAAAATCTTAACCACTGTACAGTCATGTTGATTAAATAATTAAAACACTCTGAACATACATGAAAGCCTTGAAAAAGTCAGGCAATAAAACTCCTGCTTCTGCTTCAGAGGAATCAGGACGTAGACGCAGATCACCTGATTCTAATTAGTTGCTGTCGTTTCCACTAAAGGGGATGATGCCTGAAGAAGAACTCAAGGTCTCCTGGAGAAGGCAGCGGTGCAGTGGTAGTGTTGCAGTTCCCCAAACTCAGCAATTCTAGTTCAAATCCTCATACTGCCAGCCGCCCCCCCACAAACAGATGAAATCTATGAGGAAAGCAAAGCAAAGCATTACAGGTGGAGAGAAAAGTAGTGATGATGTTGTCAAAAGCTTGTGGTTGCAGATTCAACTACCAGCATTACCAGAGTAATGCGATGGTCTGTATGTAACCTGGTCCTAACCTGCATGTATGAATGAGGGAAAGGAAGACCTTCTAATTGGAGGAGGTGCTGGTACAGTGGTAGTGTTAATTCTCCCCATTCTAAAAGTTGGCAGTTCAAGTCTGAGCCTTGCCACAAAGCTGATTTTCTTGTCACAGTCTCACTGTGCTCCAGCGAATGTATGAATATCAGAACGAAAACTGCACCAGCACGAGGAGGAGGTGGTGCAGCAGGAGCACTACAGATCACCATCCCCAGGGTTGTCGGTTCAAATCCCAGCACTGCTGGAGAAGGCAGTGTCAAAGGAAGGCCATGCAAAGCTGGAAGAGGGCGTGTACTCCAAAGGTAAGGGGAAGTCCTCCAAACCATGAATGGTTAGGAATTACTAACCATAGAAAGCTGGAAGGCCTTGAAGATAGGTGACACCATTCCAGGAGAGGAGTGGAAGTGGGTATGCCAAGAACAAAGTCAGGTGGGACTGACTGAAGGGCTGTGCTGAGGAGAGAAGCATGAGTGGGTGCTCTAAGGAGGAAGAGGGTCTGACTCCCAAGACAAAGGGGAGGGGCATGAGGAGCTGTCCAGGGTGCAGCACAGGGGCTAGGGACATATCATCTCATCTCATCTCAAAGGGGAGGGACATCTCTTCATGGAGAAAGTCTATCAGAAGGGGTTATACACATTTAAACAGAAAGTAACATTTGACAGAGGTTAATTTACACTTCCCTCCCTCTGTACCCCCTTCCCCTCACCTCAATTCACTTCTACATGCCTCTTCCTTTCCCCTCCACCCTACCCATTCATCTTCTTTTCGCAACCCATCCCCTCTACCTACCCCCTCCAACTTCAGCTACTTTTTCACTACCCCATCCACCCCCTCTTCCCTAACCCCTCCCCAGCCATTACTCACCTTCCTCATTGGTCCAGCGCTCTGAGCCAACCCAGCTTGTGTCTCCAGTGCGGGCCAACACCTCATCAAGCAGTGCTGGGCTTTGAACCATCAATCCTGAGGAGGGGGATCTCCAGTGCTACCACTGCACTATCACCTCCTCCTCTGATCACAGCCATTTACTTTCTCTCATACATACATATACTCTCTGATTTGTGGTAACAAGATGATCGGGAAAAACACACACAGGTTAGAACACATTCATCAGGACTCAGTGGCAGCGCTGGGATTTGAACCTGCAACCCTGAGGATGGGGAGTTCAGATGCTTCCACTGCACCATCACCTCCTACAGCTTCAGCTTTATCCCTCTCATTCATACTCACCCTCTCTAGAGCATGGTGCCAAAACCACACAGAGTAGAATGACACCACCAAAGCTCTGGATTTGAACCATCAACCCAGAGGACAGTGAGCACCAATTGCACCACTGCACCATCACCTCCACCAGCTAAGCAGCCTCCTTTTCTCTCATTAATACTAACCCTGCCTGGAGGGTGCTGTGAAAAAACCAGCAAGACCAACAAAGGATATGACAACACTGGTACGTGAACCACCAACCCAGACAATGGGGGCCGCCAATGCTACCACTGCACCATCACCTCCTCCTGTTGGAGCACCTTCGTTTCCTGCATTCATTCACCCTCTCTGGAGCCAATTACATGAAGGTGACAAACACACAGCCTCGAACGGGACCACCTGAGCCCAGTGGCTATGACGGCATGCAAACTTGCGACCACAAGCACACAATCCCACATGAGTGTCACTGCATCACTTTCTTTCTTTCTTTAGTTCCATTAAATACTGTTCTCTACTATTCTCTTCCTCTTCCGTTCTATTATGGTACGTGACACCATCCACAAGTGCAGTAAGTGGCCTACTGAATGGGCAGCAACTTGCAAATCATAACCAGGGCATAAATCCATTAATATGGATTAAGGTCTACTGTACATTTGTCAGTGACTTTACTCCACCTGAAGTCAGATAAGAACCACACACCTTAGAGACTGCAGTCCTGCACTCTACCACTGTACCGCCTCAACATGCATGAAGCCAAACATACTCAGGGGGCATTGATGGGTTGGTTGACTGATGAACTGTCACTATTGCATGCTGTGCTGGCAGTGTGCTACTATTCTCTATCTCTTCTGTTCTATTGTGGTACTTGACACTATCCACAAAGTGCAGGGCATAAGCTAATTAGTATGGATCAAGGTCTACTCTCAATTTATCAATGACTTTACTCTACCTAAAATCAGATAAGAACCACATACCTTGGAGACTGCAGTTCTGCACTCTTCCACTGCACCACCTCAACATGCACGAAGCCAACCATACACACATTGATGGGTTGGTTGGGTAATAGGTTGACTGACTTTGGATGAACTGTCACTATTGCATGCTGTGCTGGCAGTGTGCTGAATGTGGACTCCATGGCTGCAGTACAAACTATCCACACTTCTGCCTCATGAGTGCAAACACCTGGACACCTGTCTATAGACACACCTTAATGTCACCTGACCCATGTGACCTCTAACATGTCACGCTCGCCGCCTTGAAGCGTAAGCAACATAAATGGGAGACCACGCTCAAGACCCTCTGTACAAAATGAAGTGAAGTACAAGGGGCTGGTTTACCATGCTAGTAGAGCAAGACATCAGGTTGAGAAAATGGAGATGGAAAGAGTTAAACAGACTATATGATACATGAAGAAAGAGAGAGAGACTTTTTTGACTTTCAAAACGTCGTTTATTACAAAAATCTTAAAAGACGTACAAAGAAACACTTTGTTATTTTAAAAGCATTTCAAGTGCTTGCCAGAATGTATAAATAAATAAATAAGTAAATAAATAGGTGGCACACAGACATTTAAAAGAATCAGAATAAAACAGGTACAGAAACTATAGTAAAATATTGAATTGCACAGTATTATCTCTGACTACACACAAAGCACTCTTTTGACACCATATATCTTCAAAGGTTTTAACATCTCTCATTTCTTTATAAAACCGAAAATCTATTAAGATCCTTGATTTCACCAAAGTTGTAAAAGCTAAAACAATGTCAAACCCTGAATTATGTTCCTCTTTCTCCTGCTGACACAAATAGACATTTTAGCCTGCCCAATAATGAAATTCAGCAATTGACACTTATGCCTTTGCTTCCTTGAGTATTTAAAACCAAAAAGGAAAGTTCCCATTCCAAAGTGTTCATTGAAACAACTAAATAATTTCCTTAAAAGTGAAAATAAAGGCTCCAAACGTGTACAATACATGAAAGCATGAAAAACAGTTTCCCTTTGTGTGCAAAATTGGCAGTCATGTCTCACTTCAGAATTTAACACACAAATAAAATAATTAACAGCAATTGCACCATGTAAAATCCTCCACAGTAAATCCACAACCATTTTAGTTAATGGTGACTCGTAAAATGCTCCCCAACATGGTTTGACATGTTGTTCTACTCGTTCATTTGGGATAAGTGCACCCATTTTATACTGATCTAACAGCATGAAACTCCCTTCTGTCAAATAGGACTTTAGTGATAGTAGAAATCTTGTGACTACACGAATAGATCTAATATTCAGGTGCTCAGCCACAGCTATAGAATTCCTGAATCCTGGTCCTGTCAGGTTCAGCAGATCCCCCAAAGTAATGACCCCAGCCCTACAAAGCATGTCAGAC
>CM059284.1:5265772-5275772 GCA_030347295.1 Setipinna tenuifilis | reverse complement strand
ACAATGTGTAGCAACACTTCCTCTAAAGGTGTCTCCATGAGAGTGGCAATTTTTGTAAAGTTTAGTTTGATATTTGTTGAGAAGCAGACATAGCAAAAACCAAACCATACTTAATTACAACAGACATAAACGTGAATGAAGTGTCATTAATGTTGACGACGTGTCATGTAATGTTTATAAAGGGCTCATGTCACCCTTATGTACACACTTTTAAATAAAGTGCTACCAAATGTGTTTTTTTCAGTACCCCCATGCATTGACACACAGGTTTGGTTGGGTTAAGCATATTGAACATTATCAAACACTGCCCAGTGCTCGCAGAAAAGGTTAATACTGACCACCAGAGGGCGCCGTGGGAGCAGAGGAAATGGTTTGATCAGGATCATGAAACTGTTGTCCAGCATATGCAATGATGACGCTTGCTACAGAAGGAAAGGATAGGAGTGCTAAAGCAGACAGAGGAGGTGACAGACAGACAGACAGAAAGATAGCAGAGACATAGACAGCAGATAGCATAAAGACACACTCAAGCATACGGACAGATAGCCAACCGACATCAAGACAGATCTGTGTCAGTATGTTTATAAATAATTTACTGATGAGTAATTGTGTAAAAGCAATGGTTACCAAACGATGAACAAAGTGTAGGAGAAGTACATGTTAACAGATGCAAAATAAATGCTTCTTAGGAAGTACTAATTATAGGCTACAGTGCCAATCACTTCAAAATCACTGACATCACTTTTAAATCTTTCTTCAACGTCCCATTTCTGTGCAGTGACATTGGCTACCTGACTGATAGGACGCTCTGGGACCTGTGCCGGTACCCGGAAAACATAGTGTCGTGGCACGTGAGGCTGTTTGCCACGCTGCTGTTCCTGGGTTTTCTGCAGACTTTCCTGTGTGGCATACAGCTGATCAACGGCTTCATCGGCTGCTTCGATGATCTCCCCAGTCTATGATGAGAATGAGGAGGATGATCATGTCATTTGGCCAAAGTAGAATAGAAAAAACACACTTGGTGTGCTGCCATTGGACATTGCTACGTTGATCCAAATAGAAGTCTACTTGACAGCAATAGATGACCTCTTGTGGACAGCAAAATATAATCCTCATGTAATCCTCAGGGGTATCATTTGGACATAGGAAGGAAGGAGAAAGGGAGGAGGAAAGAAAGAAAGAAAGAAAGAAAGAAAGAAAGAAAGAAAGAAAGATACAAGGATACAAAGATACAACGAAATAAAATGATAGCATGGCATGAATGAATCTATAAATGAATGTAATATTGTACATTAGTCTAAGAAAGACAGTTACCTGTGTCTCGTTACTATGGTAACACAGCGGCCTGTAAGAAGCACTCCCTTCACTCTCACTCAGCCAACGCCATACACCCCTGCCATCCCCTCCACACCCCTCTCCCCTACCCCCTCCAACTTCATCTGGCTACCCCTCCCCTCCACACCCCTCTCCCCTACCCCCTCCAACTTCAACTTCATCTTGCTACCCCTCCCCTCCACACCCCTCTCCCCTACCCCCTCCAACTTCATCTGGCTACCCCCTGACCTCTACACCCCTCTCCCCTACCCCCTCCAACTTCATCTGGCTACCCCCTGACCTCTACACCCCTCTCCCCTACCCCCTCCAACTTCAACTTCATCTTGCTACCTCTCCCCTCCACACCCCTCTCCCCTACCCCCTCCAACTTCATCTTACTACCCCTCCCCTCCACACCCCTCTCCCCTAGCCCCTCCAACTTCATCTTACTACCCCTCCCCTCCACACTCCTCTCCCCTACCCCCTCCAACCATCTTACTACCCCTCCCCTCCACACTCCTCTCCCCTACCCCCTCCAACTTCATCTTCCTACCCCTCCCCTCCACACTCCTCTCCCCTACCCCCTCCAACTTCATCTGGTTACCCCTCCCCTCTACACCCCTCTCCCCTACCCCCTCCAACTTCATCTGGCTAGTCCTCCGCTCCACACCCCTCTTCTTACCCCCTCCACACCCTTTGGCCCTTTTTACGACCAACTTCATCTTCATCTCGCTACCCCATCCACCTCCACATGCTTTTGGATGAACTGTCACTATTGCATGCTGTGCTGGCAGTGTGCTGAATGTGGACTCCATGGCTGCAGTACGAACCATCCACACTTCTGCCTCGTGAGTGCAAACACCTGGACACCTGTCTACAGACACACCTTAATGTCACCTGACCCATGTGACCTCTAACCTGTCACGCTCACCGGATCGAAGCGTAAGCAACATAAATAAATGGGAGACCTTTAACCTTAAGACATTTAACATCATTTTATGAAATACTTCAGAAAAAATGTTCAGTGTCATGGAAATAAAGAAAAGTGTTGTGCAAGTGTGTCGTCTGCAAACCAAGACTCCTAAAATGACGGAGGAGGAAGCTGTAGTCCTTGTGGCCAGGAAGCCTTTTGTACACCAGGCCCCATTAGCTAGAACCCCCCCCCACACACACACACACACACACCTGGCCACCGATTCACCTGCTAATTAGGGGAATAAAGAAGAACAGGGACACTCCTGTGATGGATACTGGCTGGCTCATATTCACAATCCGCCCCCTAGTGGCTAAACAGAAGTAAGACTACCCAAGATAAACTAAAAGGTGACTATGGCATTTTTCATTTATGAAGAATAAAAACAAGCAGAGCAGTTGACATAATCCTATAATCATTATCTTTTTTTGATTTATACATGTTTTGTTTATTCAGTTTTTTTCCAACTTTTACATAAAGAAATATTTTTTATAGACATCTAGATTATATGCCTTATTCATGTCTGTATATATGTACACCTTAAATAAACATTACATACAATACCATTGGAAGCTAACAGTGCAAGCATGAGTGTCTGCAGTTGAGCCAATAATTCTGTCTTGGTAACACTACTGTCTGGTCCGAATGCTTACATGCCCGCACGAGAATCACAGGCGTTGTATGTTGTGTGCAGTTGCGGCCCGAGAAAATGTGGGCCCACTAGAAAATGTGGGCTTCCGGAAATAATTTCGGTTCCCCTGTGAAGCCAGTTATTCATGAAATAAAATGCTAGCATGTTGAAGTTCAGAGTGTGCCACAACACGTTTTTCTTGCACCTCACAAGGTCTGCGTTGATGATTTAAAAAACAAAAGTTCAACTTCCAACACTGCCTAACAGGCCAATTATCCACTGCACACAGATGATACACACAGACAATATCTTCGAGGAAGGCAAGGCATCACAGGTTTAGAGAAAGATCTCTCTTCTGCCTACAGGACAGAAATCAAGCTCTATAGATTAAGGTCAACTCTAGATTTAACAAGGACTGCACTCTCTTTCTAACTGGATCTGAAGCAAGATGTGAACTGCTCACCTTGAAGACTGCAGTACTGCACTCACTGGACCACCTCACCATGCAGAAATCCAAACATACACATGGCGCATTGCTTGACTGATTGGTTAGTTGACTGATTGCTTGATTTCTTGCTTGCTTGCTTGATTGATTGATTGATTGATTGATTGATTGATTGATTGATTGATTGGTTAGTCGGTTGGTTACTTGGTTGATTGGTTGACTGATTGGTTGTCTGTGGTATGCACTTATGTACCTCAGTACACTTCAGCTATAAGGTAAACATCATTGTGCTACTAGCAGAGTGAAGAAAGGTGATGGGGGGGTCTATAGTGTTTGTAGAACATCATGATAATGTCCTCATAGAACGTAATAATGGGGTCTATGGTGTTTGTAGAACATCATGATAAGGTCCTCGTAGAACATACTGATGGGGTCTATACAGTTGTCATAGAACATAATAATGGGGTCTATATGGTCCTCATAGAACATAACGATACGGTCTATATGGTCCTCATAGAACATAAAGATACGGTCTATATGGTCCTCGTTGGCTCTAATATGGTGCTCATATGACAATGATAGGCTCGACAGGCATGAATCATTCATAAAACTGTGACATAACAGGGAAGCGTTGTTAAGGTGTGTCACAGGACAATGAGGAAGTGAGTGCTGCATCACTGCATCTTTTTTTCTTTTTTTTTTCCTGGCAGGGTGTGTTCATCTTACCCAGTCTTGGACTGACTGGGCAGACATGACCTGGGTGTTTTTTACTGGCAGCGTGTATTTATCTTACCTAATCATAGACTGGATAGGCAGATATGGCCTGTGTCCAGTCCTGAGCAATTCAAGGAAGACATCAGCATGTTCCTTAGTATGCTTAGTATCCTTCCTGAAACCAAGTGAACTAAAAATATGTTAAAGGCTGGGGGGGTGGCAGAGGGGTTATGTTTTGTTTAGTTTTTTTTGACATTCTATGCATGTTCTATTTACATCTTAAAATATAATAAAATGCATATTTAAAAAGTATGTATCTTTCCTGGAATGTGTCCTTCTTAGGATGTATCCTTGTTGGGGTTAACTAAAGATCACCAAAGGAAACCAGTGTAACCCTCCATAGCAAACCAAATATTTAAATAGGGTAGACTGTAAAGTAACTTCATGAAATTGAAAAAGTAACAAGTTACTTAGTAGAACAAAACCATTTCAGATTCAATAAACAACATCAAACAGGTGGCAAAGGTTAAGGAAGTGGATTAAAAACCATAAAACATTATGTCAACATCTCCTTTCTAGTTACCCCTGCCAAAATGTTATTACCGCCATAAAAAAAGTAAAACAGACGATGTACTGATGGACTTTGCATGTTATCTTGTTTGTCTTACCTCTACCATGACATTAGCACACCTGTTCCTTTCTCTGTTTCAATCATTAGAGGACAGGTCACTCGGCATTCTGTTTTGTGTAGTTTTAGTTGAGGTGGAGGGGGAGGTGATGGGGGAGGTGGAAGTGATGGGGAAGGTGATGGGGGGGGGGGGGGGGGGGTGGAGGTGATGGGGGAGGAGGAGGTGGAGGGGGAGGTAGTCTGGGTAAAGGTAGGTGGGGGATAGGAACACACGCACTGACAGGAAGAGCAATAGCCTGGTAAACCAGCCCCTCGTACCTCACTTCGTTTTGTACAGAGGGTCTGGCACTGGTATCATTCAGAGCGCTGGATGTAGGCAGAATTCTTCCTAGACAAATCAGCGCACAGAACGAGTGTTCATGAGAGTTCGTGAGCATTAGTTGTTAGTCCGTTAGTTTTTCAGAAAGCTTCGTAACTTCCTTCACGTTAATGTTTGGGTAAAGGGAGATCCAATCTTTCAATTTCAGCAGAGTCCACATCTCCAGGAAGAAAAACGTTTCTCAATACAGCACAGCTAGACCCTCTGTACAAAACGAAGTGAAGTACAAGGGGCTGGTTTACCATGCTAGTAGAGCAAGACATCAGGTTGAGAAAATGGAGATATGGAAAGAGTTAAACAGACTATATGATACATGAAGAAAGAGAGAGAGAGATAAAGAGATAGAGAGATAGAGAGAGAAATAAAGTGAGAGAAGGAAAGACAGACAATGTTTGGGGAAAAATCAGAAAGAACGGATAGTAAGTGTGCAAAACAATGACAAACAGAAAAAGAATGAAAGAAAGAAAGAAAGAAAGAAAGAAAAACAGAGAGAGATAGAGCAAGAGATAATCACTTGTTCACATAGGTTCTGCCGAGTAAAGTAAAGTAAATTAAAGTAAAATAAAATAAAGTGTAGTAAAGTAAAGTAAAGTAAAGTAGATTAAAGTAAAGTGTAGTCCCTGTGCGGACGTGTCCTCCCCCCTCCATAAAAGGCAGGAGTGTAAATATGAGAGGGTATCAAAGGGCACGAGAGCCATCGAGGCTGCGGGGTCGATACTGACGGACACTGACATCACACAGTAGCAGCTCGGACACGGGAGGGGACAGGTGGACAGAGAGGAAGCTCCTGACTTACTGGTGAGCCACTTTACAACGAGGAAGAAGGAGATCGAGGAAATACGTTAACGTTTTTTGGGGGGAAGAGAGGAATTTGTTTCTTTTATTTCTGTCCCACCTGGTGCCTCCATACAACCGGCGGTGAAGTAGAGAGAGCGAAAAAGAGAGACAGAAAGGCTGAGAGAGGCTGTGTGTGAGAGAGAGAGAGAAAGTCTGAAAGAGAGAGAGAAAGAGAGAGAGAGAAAAAGGAGAGAGAGGATGTGTTGCACGGGGAAGTGTGCTCGCCTGATCGGGCTGACGTTGCTGCCCTCGGCCTTCGTGTGCATGATCGCCAACCTGCTGCTGTTCTTCCCCAACGGAGAGCGCCTGGACAACGGCCACATCTCCACTGAGGTCTGGCTCATGGGTGGACTCATCGGGGGAGGCCTATTTGTAAGTAATAATATGAATAATAATAATAATAATAACAACAACAATAGCGATGATAATAATAATAATTGTTTAATTATTTTCGATAATAATAATCATAATAATTATTAGAATAAATACATTTACAAAATCATTTGTATTCGTATTTGTATTATCGGCTCAAGTGTGGGATGACTGTAAAAGACCAAAAGAAATCAGGCAAGTGTGAAACTGAGAAAAATGGGGGTAAAAATCTTCTGCTTGCATGTGTTTTCAGGGTTACAGCAAAGGCAACATTGTTGTTCCAAAAAAGACAATTACTCATTTCCGCCCAAAATTGAAGTTACTGTCCTTTGAATTTGCGGGGTAGTGTTGTTTTGACCTCTTTCTGGTGGATTGGGGTGGGGGAGGTTTGTAAATGGCCGTCTGTATTTATGTCATTACAAACCATGCTGTAAACATAAGAGAATTTGCATCATTGTTTTGCAGTTTGAGTATAATATGGAACACAGCAACACAGGGCTGAGGAAACACCCTTAGTCTAAATAAGGAACCCATACAGGCATACACAGGTGCACACACACACACGCACACACGAACACACGAACACACACACATACACACACACACACACACGCACGTATGCACGCACACGTGCGTACACAGGTGCCTGCGCGTGCGTGCACACACACACACACATACACCCGTGCATGCGCACACACATACACACACACACACACACAGGCGTACACAGGTGCGTGCGCACACACACACACACAGTCCAAATAGTCCTTGCACTTTGGAATCAAAAGTCATTTTTAAAAAAGCTGTGGAGTTCCCAAATAATGTATAGAATAGATAGGGAATTAGATAGAAGGCCATTCACATAGACATGAATAAATGATTAGTATTATATACCCTGCACTCTCACACACACACACACACACACACACACACACACACACACACACACACACACACACAGATGTGACATGTGGCATAAATAATGAGCAATGAGTCTAATGCTGTAGTTCAAGTGTAACAAAGACACTCTCTGTGCCCTATAGATAAATATAAACCGGTGCTCAATCTGTTAATAAACTATTTGTTAACACTTTGCTAATTACGATATATGATTATGATTAGGGTTAGATGTTTGGTTAGGTAATGTGTACAATTAGAAAGACTGAAGTGGCATTAATTAAACTATCTGTTAAGTGACTACAGGTTGACTATGGAAGTAAACTCTGGCCAAATAGTCACATTTGTACATAGAATGGATGTCTGCTACTCTATAGGTATAATAACAGTCTAGTTATTTGGTAGCTACATACACACACACACAACGCTGTAAAATCACAGAATTATACCAACAAACAAGATGCCATAGAAATGTGGCAAAGGTCCTCGAAACTTGTTTTTGTCAATTTTAGGGTGTTTAGTCCTCAGGTTCTGGTGAGACGTTTGGGAATATATTTATTAATAATTGGTGTCTTAAAACGTTTATACATAACCCAGCATTTCAAGCCATACATGCAATGGTTCAAGTTACAGAAGTAGAAGCCTTTTGGATGAAAGGTGAAATGTCTTCAAGCTAGTAAAAACAAGTCCAGTTGTTTACTACCTAGCTCATTAGGCTAACATGACCTGGATGAATGAGAATCTTCACAGACATTCAAGTTACAGAGTCATTCAACTTCGTTTTCTTCAGCGAGAGAGACAACATATAAAATGCAGATCATGACGTACCTTGAGTAGGTCTAGGCCTACTTCCTCTTCTTGTATTTGTCCCTTCCCTCTCTCATGATGTCCTAGACAGGCTGGTTTATTGTGCTGGAGATCAAAAGTAAAGATTAAAAACTATAAACCTTCTATTGCTCGCCAAGATACAACATTCAGTTTTGCTCAAGGCCTCATTTCAGATTCAAAGTCAGAACATGAAGCTGTGGTTTTGTTAAACGCTTAAGGTAAAGCACAGATTAAGCTAAAAAGTAAATTAAACATTATGAAAGTTATTTCTTTGTGTATTGTTTATATTTTAATTGAAGTAATGTAATATAAATTTTAATCCTCATCCTCTTTTAGATGCTTTGTCCTAGCTGTTCAGCCATCAGGGCAGGAGGAAAGGGTTGCTGTGGGGCAGGTTGCTGTGGAAACCGTTGTCGGGTAAGTGTTTTTTTTTTTTAGGTTTGCCTGTCACTCTATGGCTTTTAGTGCTCTAAAAAACAATAAGTTAAGCAGAGTTTATTAGACAGAGATATGGTAATAGAGAAGTAGTGGTAATAGAGAAGCCGGAGTGTTTGATTTATGGAAACCTTTCCTAGTGTGTGTGTGTGTGTGTGTGCATGCGCACGTGTTTGTGTCCACGGCCTGCATGTATGTGTGTGTGTTTCCTTTAATGTGTGTGTACACATTTGAAGACCATGTGTAAATTAACCAGTGTTTTGCTTCTTTCTCCTATCTCTCTACATTTTCATCTCAAAACACTCTACTCGCTCTCTCTCTCTGTGTCTTTCTCGCTTAACTGCTAGATGTTGAACTCAGCCTTCTCCTCCGCGTTTGGTCTTATTGGCGCCACCTACTGCACAGGCGTTGCCTCTGCAGGTCTGGCTGTTGGGCCGAAGTGTTTGACCGCGAAAGGAGAGTGGGAATATCCATTTGAGAATCTCCCCAGGTACAGTTTAACCCCCAGAAAACTAAAAAAAAAAAAAAAAAAAAAAAAAAAGTGTCTCTGTAATGCACTTTCCCTAAACAAGCGCTACTCTCTAATCTTACTTCTTTGTCTTTTCCTTGCTGTGGTACGGGTCGCTTAAAAATCAGCAGGCTATATTGTAGTGTTAGCTAAAATATATT
Organism: Setipinna tenuifilis; assembly: GCA_030347295.1. NCBI lineage: Eukaryota > Metazoa > Chordata > Actinopteri > Clupeiformes > Engraulidae > Setipinna > Setipinna tenuifilis. Next base: position 5,266,650 of record CM059284.1, on the reverse strand, counting down.
AAATGGATAGAGTCAAATGTTAGAGGCAGTGCTTTTGCTATACAAATAAAGATTATTATTATTATTATTATTATTATTATTATTGTTATTATTATTATTATTATTCAAAAATAACTGACTGAAATTGCTCTAACTCTGGTTAGCTAGCAAAGCAAATAATGTGGGACCTTACAATAACCCACCAAATGTTACATTTTCACGGAAAAGGCATCATAAGAACCGCTCATACTTTATTTGTATGGTGAGACAGTGGAAACTCTGAAGAGTAGGATCATGGGTTGGGTGTGATTAAGGTGAGAAGTCAGTGAATAATCGGCCAAAACGAAACTGAATTTCAACAGACATCAACATCTGTAACATCTGGGGGTAGACTATCCAAATAAATGAAGTTGTAAGCAACTGACACACAAGTTTAGGTGGGGTGGGGTTCCCTTAAGCACACTGAACATTATCAAACACTGCCCAGTGCTCGCAAAAAAATATTAACACTGACCAACAGAGGGCGCCTTGAGAGCAGAGGAAATGGTTTGATGAGGATCATTAAACTGTTGTCCACCATAATGCAATGATGGCGCTTGCTACAGAAGGAAAGGATGGGAATGCTAAAGCAGACAGAGGAGGTGACAGACAGATAGACAGACAGACAGACAGATAGCATAAATATAAACAATCAGACATACAGACAGATAGCCAACCGGCATCCAGACAGATGTGTTTATATTTAATATTCTAATATTATATATATATTTATACTTATAAATGATTTTCTGATGAGAAATTGTGTAAAAGTAATGGTTACCAAACGATGAACAGTGTGTATGTGAAGTGTTATGTAAGAGTTAACAGATGTAAAATAAATACTGATTTTAAAGTGAGTG
>CM059284.1:5230772-5253272 GCA_030347295.1 Setipinna tenuifilis | reverse complement strand
CCATGCATTCACACACACACACACACACATACACACACACACACACACACACACACACACACACACACTGTGTAGTGTCAAAATACCAGATGAAGGATTGTTTACAGTCAGACTGTACAAACCTTGAACCCTCTCTAGCCAGCACGCACAGCCAGCATGTCTAAGGAAGATGAGTTGGGCATGTTCCTATTTTACACTATATATATATATATATATATATATATGTATTTTACTTAAGGGCCAATTTATAGACCAGGCGACAAGTGTCACTCAACAAAGAAAGATGTTGTTAACAAATTTACACTGGCCAACAGCGCATGTTTATTGACCTGACAAGGAGGTGGCGCTTGACCCACTGACCGAGATGGGGTCAGGTGTCGACTGGGCCCCCTGAATAACTCTGGACCCCGAAATAACTAGCCTCTAAGCAGGGGGGGGCACACTTCAACGTGACACAGACAAACACACACACACACACACACACACACACACACACACACACACACACACGAGACGGCTGTCCTGGTTTAAAGAGGTCCACAAAGGGTAAAGGAAGTCATAGAGAGAGAGAGAGAGAGATAGATAGAGAGAGAGAGAGAGAGAGAGAGAGAGAGAGAGACAGACAGAGAGAGAGAGACAGAGAGAGAGAGAGAGGTACAGATGGGGGAAGAAGGAGATGAGTGAGGGAGAGAGAGGGGAAAAAGAGAGAGAGTGCTGGGAAAGGGGTGTCATCTACATGTGAATGGCTGCAAAAACATGCACAGCAGCCAACAGGAGCTGTCTCTTAGTTGTTTTGCAAACTCCACCAGCGTGGCAGGGGTACACAGGGGTACACAGTTTTAACACTGTGCCAGTGTTTATTTTGTTGTACTAATCTTTGTTGTGTTAATTTAACACTCCTACATTACATATCTGACTCCTTTACAGTAAAAGCAACTTTTGGCAGTGTAATTTTAACTTTACACTCTTAATTTTACACTTACACTTAAATTAACATGTATGCTGAACACTGAGAAGTTAAGTATGAGAATTCTGCTGTGTACTTGTACTTCTGATGCATAAAACAGCTACATTCTACACGTGTGTAAGCCTAGATCATGTTATGCAGTACCACACAAGAGCAGACTTAACATACATGTATTTGAGAAATACAGAGAGGAATAGAGATATTTACTGACATTTCAATTTATAGATGAACTATGAGGAGTCCAGGGGGGGAAATGGGCATGGTCACAAAATGCAGAAACTGAGAAAATGGAATTGGCTTGTTTATTCACAGGATTGCTTTTGAAGAAGCTCAGATATGAATGCAGTTACCAGTAGGGGGGAGTGACTAGAGAAATGTGACTTTGTGACTCGTGTGCCGTGATTCCCATGGACTCCCCCTGGACTCCTCGTGTGTCCGATAATAACCTGGCGATGGCTGCTGCACCTAATCTCTTCCCCACTGACCCTAATTACCTGTCAGATGTGATAACACCTGGCCAGGTGCACTCTCCATCCACTCTTACCATACATACAGCACACCCTGGATACCTCCTCACTCCACAACAATACAACAGAATACCTTTTACTGTCACTGCACACAAGTACAATCAGATTAAATGAAGCTCCTTCTCCAGTGCAGACATGTATGTGGAATATTTAAAACATAGAATAACATAAATAGTAGTGCAAAAAAAAAACATAAAAGAATATAAAGTGGGGTAGATTGCACAGTTCTAAGGCACTATGTGCCAAAACAATAAATGAGGTTTTATATACAGTGTGATATGCAGTGTGGGTTATTGCATGTCAATTAAATATCGCACAGGAATTATGTGACACTCACCATAACACCTGAGCTAATCACCGTAACACCTGAGCCGACTCTGACACTGATGTTTTTTATAGTCATAAACCCACACCTTGTTTAAGGATGCTTTAATCAAGAAAAAGGTGTCGTGGCAGGGCATCAATATGCTGTTGTTTTATTTCATCAATGCTGCGCCTTCACCAAGGTTTCATTTCATATATTCAAACATTCATTATATTCAAGTTTCATTCCATATATTCAGGTTTCATTCCATATGTTCAGATATTCATTCAATATAATCAAGCCTTATTCAATATATTGAAACATTCATTCCATATAATCAAGTTTAATTCAATATATTGAAACATTCATTCCATTCTTATGTAAAACGCTGGTGCAATAAAACAATAGCACATTGAAATTCTGAGTGCGCCACAACACTTTTTGTCCTGATAACAGTGTGATGTAATGTCAGGTCCTATCCATGCCCTGTCAAACATGACAAGAGCCAGTCCAGTCTCTCAGTGACTGCAATTACGTGACGATAGGTCATTCGGGCCCGTTCTGCTGTGAGTGTGTGAGTGAGTGTGTGAGTGTGTGTGTGTGTGTGTGTGTGTGTGTGTGTGTGTGGCTTCTATTATTACCCTGCTGCTCTCAGCTGACGCGCTGGTCACAGCATAACTAGGAGGGCAAAGATTCACAGAGCATGAGGCACATTCATAATGGAATCTTTTTGCCATGTCTGAGTTCTCCTGACTCTGATTGGCCCAGACAGGGTTAGGAGACCCGTGTCACAATGGCAGCCTAGTAACTCCACAGGCCTGTAGTCATGGCTGCACTGGCAAAGTTCTTTCTGCAGGATTCTTTATGTATGTGTGTGCATGTGTTTGTGTACACATGTGCAGGGTGTGTGTGTGTGTGTGTGTGTGTGTGTGTGTGTGTGTGTGTGTGTGTGCATTTGTGTGTGTTTGCATGTGTGCATTTGTGTGTGTTTGCATGTGTATGTGTACATATATGCAGGGTGTGCATGCATGTGTGTATGTGTGTGTGTATACATATACAGGGTGTGTGCAGGGTGTGTGTGTGTGTGTGTGTATGTGCATGTGTATGTGTGCACATATGCAGGGAGTGTGTGTGCGGCGGTACCAGCAGAGGGTGTGGTGGTGGGGGGTGGGGGGTTAGGATGATTGTAAAGGGCCCAGCAGAGGGTTGGGTTAGGGGGTGGGGTGGTGGGGGGGTGGGGGGTTAGGATGATTGTAAAGGGCCCAGAGGGTTGGGTTAGGGGGTGGGGGGTTAGGATGATTGTAAGGGCCCAGTGGAGGGTTGGGTTAGGGGGTGGGGGGTGGGGGTTAGGATGATTGTAAAGTGCCCAGAGGGTTGGGTTAGGGGGTGGGGGTTAGGATGATTGTAAGGGCCCAGTGGAGGGTTGGGTTAGGGGGTGGGGGGTTAGGATGATTGTAAAGGGCCCAGAGGGTTGGGTTAGGGGGTGGGGGGTTAGGATGATTGTAAGGGCCCAGCAGAGGGTTGGGTTAGGGGGTGGGGGGTGGGGGGTTAGGATGATTGTAAGTGCCCAGTGGAGGGTTGGGTGGTGGGGGGTGGGGGGTGGGGGGTTAGGATGATTGTAAGGGCCCAGTGGAGGGTTGGGTTAGGGGGTGGGGGGTGGGGGGTTAGGATGATTGTAAGTGCCCAGTGGAGGGTTGGGTTAGGGGGTGGGGGGTGGGGGGTTAGGATGATTGTAAGGGCCCAGTGGAGGGTTGGGTTAGGGGGTGGGGGGTGGGGGGTTAGGATGATTGTAAGGGCCCAGTGGGTTGGGTTAGGGGGTGGGGGGTGGGGGGTTAGGATGACTCTAAGGGCCCAGTGTTGCCCTTTCCTTTGGGGTGTCGTCCAAAAATTAGTTACCAACAAAGTAGAGACAAAGCCAAACCGAGTAGTGGTAAATGACAAAACCTCCGAGGTTTATTGTGACGGATCCGGGAGCTTAATACAGCGTGCACCTAAGGCTGTGACCATACAAACTCAAAGATATGGGGCACATCGCCCTCCTTATATACAGGTGTGATGCCTTTGTTTAGTGTGGCGGGAGATTCGGGAGATCTGGTTGGGGGTGGGGATACACATTGCAATGGAAGCACGCCCCAACATACATGCATCTTTGATTTTTCTCCTACAGGGGGCACTATTAATATTATAAGTGGGAGATGGGGGGTGGGAGGTGCTTCTTATATAGGTCCCGATAATGTGTAACCCTGCACCTGTGTGTGTGTGTGTGCATGTGTGTGTTTGTGTGTGTGTGTGGAAGAACCTGTTTATCAGAGGGATATAATAGGAGTGTGTGTGTGTGTGTGTGTGTGTCATGGCAGGCTTGCTGCATAACTCTTCCTGTCCTGACTTGGCAAAGGGGAGAGTGCCTTCCATGACAGCAGAGATGAGATGTGCCAGCCCCTGATGCACTCAAGGTTACTGTGTGTGTGTGTGTGTGTGTGTGTGTGTGTGTGTGTGTGTGTGTGTGCGTGCGTGCGTGCGTGCACACGCATGTGCATGTGTGCATATGTGTGTGTGTGTGTGTGTGTGTGTGTGTGCCTGTGTCTGTGTGTCCATGTGTGCGTGCATGCGTACGTGTGTGTGTGTGTGTGTGTGCGCACACACATTCGTCTTGGTCCAATATGAAAACGTGTGTGCGTGCATGAGTGTGCGCGCACATGCGTCTGGGTCCTGTATGAAACCCCAGGCCCACTGGACACATTCTTTGCTTTATAAGGACGCATGGTACCAGCCAGTAACCGGACACCATGACCAATGGGGGGTGGTGGTGGGGGGGTGTTTTGGCTGACCTGCGGCTGAGATTCCTGGGGATGACCCTGTCAGTGGCTACAGTCCTGGACTTGGCGTACAGACAGGGGGTCAAGATTGGGATGGGGATGGGGATGGGGATGGCGCCACCTGTGTTCCTGTGTTTACGGGAAACTTTTAAACACCCCATCAAATGTTTATCATTAATTTATGGTGTTGACTCTACGTGGCCTTTTTATATGGCTGTAGGAGGCTAAAGGCCTCGGGTGAGACGGCTCTGGCGCAGATGTGACGCATTGCAGATATCCTTCACATCTCCTCATTAAAAGAGCAAAACTCTTGTCTGGATATGTACTTTCAGTAACACACTTACACCACCCTGAAGACGGTTCTGTGGAGGGCAGTACTACCTATTTATGGGGGTCTGTGGCTAATAGAGGTGTCAATTCCAGGTTCAGAAAGTAAAAACCCTGCCACATTTTCCTTCTAACACAGGTGACTTCACTAAATAGCTGATCTACCTGTCTTGAGTGCTCGTTATGATCAGCTGAGTTAGAGCTGGTTGGATCAAATTTGTGGCAGGGTTTTTACTTTCTGAACCTGGGATTGACACCTCTGGGGTGTTTTTTGATAGGGTCCAACATAGGGCTCTTTACGACTTTAAGTGACATAGTGCATTATAACGCTACTTTGACCTCTTCATAATGACCATGCTAATGTGAATATGGTGAAAGAAGGTTTATAATGCACTGTGTCACTTAAAGTTGTAAAGGTGTATTTATAAATAGTTGTGAATACTTATGTCAATCATTGTAAGGCTTGGTGAATGCATTATAACCCTTTAAGAATGTATTTAGGGGGTCTACAGAAGACTGGGTACATGAAAAGTGTTACCAATATATTTTACCTCACCTTACCTTATCTTATGTCAACAATGTAAACAATATCTGAAGTAAGGGCAAACGGAAATATTGGCGAGTGGGAGGCAAAGCGGAGTTCCCTCCACTGAGTCACCTCTAAGACCTCCTGTTTGCATATAGGAAATATTTTCAATTCACAATTCCCTTTATATTTATATTTCAGATAAAATATGGTTCATTTGATACTTTATAGCATTTGGCTGTAAATGTGGCTACTACAGTTGTTATAGTTAACATGTACAGTATAAGCACATTGATATGGAACGATAATTCAACTATTCTTTTGAGATCTACTTCAAAGTTAGCCAGTTCCTAAAAAAAAGTTAATGCCAACCTCAACAGCCAATCAGAGAAGATTCACTGTTAAGGGATGTTAGAGTACACTGTAAACCCGGATTGTCAATACAACTCAAAACTTTTGATGTAACTGATTACGTCAATAGTTTTGAGTACATTAACTATATATTTTAATTAAAGTTAATTTAAAAGTTTAAGTACTGGGTACTTAAACTTAAACTTTTAAATTAATTAAATGAAAATATATAGTTAATGTACTCAAAACTATTGACGTAATCAGTTACATCAAAAGTTTTGAGTTGTATTAACTTATCCGGGTTTACAGTGTATAAACAAAGGGCATTCATTGTTAAGGGAGATTAGAGTATATAAACAAGGTGCTGGTCTTCTTTAACCAACAATCTCAGATCTGCACTGCCCTACAAAGGCAAACTGTGTGAACACAGAAACTGAGATATAAATGCCTTTAATGATGTCACACTGCCCAGTCAAACATGCTGTACGTGTAATAGTGGTGATGCTTTTATGCACTTTATTCATAGCAAGCAGCAAGAGATTTAGTCACAAGACAAAGGAGGAGTTACAAAGTCAATTTGCAGTCCAAATTTTGACAAAATGTGTAGTTTCTGCTTTTTGGCTTTGTAATGCAGTGCAGTCCACTCCACACATCTTGCTCTCCAGCCTTGCAAACAGAGGCCACCTGTTTTTTTGTTGTTTTCTTTTTTTTGTGCACAGTAATGTCTGACAATAACTGGTAACCCAAGATGGCCGAACACTGGGCCGCAGGGCAAAGCCTCCTCACTGCGTTTTGGACTGGAAGGGAAAGGGGGAACTGAAGAAGAAGAAGGACTGAAGAAGCACTGTTGGGTCATGTTATACTCGAAATGTGGCATCTCTATGCCTCTCTTTAAGATATTACGTTACGAGCCGCGGTGGAGAGGGGATGTTGTTTGGTCTAAATTACAGAGGCACAGGCACACAGGCACACAGGCCCAGGCTGGCACGGCCCCCACACATTGTCTCTCCCCACGGCTGGAGTTACAGTTAGTTTTAACATTGTAATGGATACGGATGATTAGTAACATAATAAGCTGTTTTGCAACTTTCTACCGTTTTGTCCAAAGCCGGCAGCAGACTTTTCTTTATTAATGCAGGATATAAGGTGTCTGATAAGATGTAAGGTGTCTTATATCTTGACAATTGATGTTGATGCAAGGCTTCATGGGGGTTTTTATGGCAATGCTGGGCTTGTTGTGTGACGGGGCCAAGTAATCTTGCTACAGGGTCTCAGGCTGGGAAATCAGTGCTGCACACACACACACACACACACAGACACACACACACACACACACCCACACACAGGACAACTGAGCTCTGTAGGACGGAGTTAATGTTTGACCAGACCATGGGACTGTGGGGCTACCATTGCAAGACAGTGCTCCACTTTAGCCCAGCTCACATAGCCACATACTGTAGCCTTCACCCACTTACCTATAGGAAACGGGCAGAGATAGGCAGAGGGCAGAATGGAAAATGGGTTGGGGGAGGGGGGGGTTAGAGAGAGAGAGAGAGAGAGAAAGAGAGAGGGAGAGAGAGAGAGAGAGAAAGGGGCAGGGAGAGGGAGAGGAACAGAGACAGACAGACAGACAGACAGAGAGAGAGGGAGAGAGAGAGAGAGAGACAGAGACAGAGACAGAGAAGAGAGAGAGAGAGAGAGAGAGACTGTGCCATATGCTATATGCCAAATGCATGTATGTCTACACATACACTTGGATTTCTTATTTCTTGTGTTCCTCATGGCTTGTATAGTAATCGTCATAATTGTCATGCAGATAAAGCATTTTTAATTTAAATTGGCTAGAGAAAGAGGGAATGAAAGAGAAGGAGAAAAGGCAGGAAGAGGACAGAAGGAGACACAAAGGAAAAGAAAGAGAACAAGTGGTCTGAAGGAATTCATGAGTAATTACAATACATATTAATCAACGAGTAATTACAATACATATGTTTTAATAGTCCAGGATATGTGTTACTGATCACCATAGATCAAACCATTGGACTAATTTAGGGACAACCCATAACATGAGCTGGCATGCTTAGGGAAAAACTATGTTTCTGAAATGTTGTAATTTTTCAGCGTTCCTGTCTATCTCCCAGCTGTGCTTTGGGGGTTAAATCAATTGACCTAAAAACTAAACCTGCCTAAACCTCCCTCATGAAGCCTGCAGCAGAGAGAGGGGGGGAGAAAGAGACAGAGACAGAGAGAGAGAAAAAGAGAGAGAGCAAAAAAGACAGAGCGAGGGAGAGTGTGTGTGTGTGTGTGAGAGAGAGAGAGAGCAAGAAAGAGAGAGACAGAGAGTGAGAGACAGAGAGTGAGAGTGAGAGAGAGAGAGCAAGAAAGAGAGAGACAGAGAGTGAGAGAAAGAGAGAGAGAACAAGAAAGAGAGAGAGAGACAGACAGACATAGACAGAAACAGAGAGTGAGAGAGGAAGAAAGAAAGAGAGAGAGACACACACAGACAGAGAAAGAGACAGAGAGAGTGAGAGAGAGAGAGCAAGTAAGGGACAGAGAGAGAGAGACACAGGGAGACACAGAGAGACAGAGAGACAGAGAGAGTGAGTCTATGGTGAGCCCCATGACGAAGTTAACACAGCGGCACACACAGGGGTTCTTTGATGGCAGCCTTATCATGTGTCACAGTGAGATAACAGCATTGAGGTCAGTCCGCTATCAATCACATCAACATCACAGCACCAGCTCCACTAGTAGAACATGCAGCAGAACAGCTGTGTTCATAGCACCACTTCATCTAACCTGCACGCCAAACTAAACAGGACGAGAAGATGGCAGTTTAGTCTGTTAACAGAAGATTTTCAAAAGTGCCTCCTACTACCCCTAATGCAGAGGTGATTGCAGAGAATGAATGAAGACTAAAGAGCTGGGGGCCATGTAAAAAGTCCACAACTTCAAAAAAAGGAAGCCCTAACGTGATGCAATGGAAGACAAAGCAACAGGTTTAATCATAAGATGTTTGTGAGAACGTCAGGCAGGTTCCTGCATGGGTCTTAAGGTAATTACGGGCTTGCTTGACCGCATACCAGTTGATTAGGGCAAAATAGTGGAGTCCGGAGAATAAGGTAAGGGCTGTAAAGAGACTGTCTAGTTGCCAGGCAACTGTTCAATGACAACAAAGGCCTTGAGTCTTCAGAGGCTCTTTCTAAATCAAGACGCCTTCTCTGATACAAGGACACAAGGACACATAGACACAAGGACACAAGTATACAAGGATACAAATCAAGACGCCTTCTCTGACACAAGGATACAAGGACACATAGACACAAGGACACAAGTATACAAGGATACAAATCAAGACGCCTTCTCTGACACAAGGATACAAGGACACAAAGATACAAGTATACAAGTATACAAGGATACAAGGACACAAAGATACAAGTATACAAGTATACAAGTATACAAGTATACAAGGACACAAGCATACAAGGATGGTTTATTGTCACATGCATAGACATACTGGGTAGAGTAGGGCATGCAGTGAAATTGGTGACTGTTAGTCTAAAACTGCGCATGGGGAGGTGGGAGTAAACTGCATACAATGAGGTTTGGGGATGGCTACCTGATGAAGGGCAGAGGTGGGGGTGGGGGTGTCATTAAGTGCATAAAGTGCAGTTGGGGTTGGGAGGGAGGATTGACTCGCTCAATATTCAGCTTCTTGTTCAGGCTACAGTTCTGTCAAAACTAGACTACACTCTGAAAAATAATGGGGCCAGTGTTGGTTTTTCAGAGTGATGCCAAAGAACTTGGTGATCGTTATTCTAAAACTGTGCGTGGGGAGGGGGGAGTAAAGTGCGTAGAATGCAGTTTGAGGATGGGTACCTGATGAAGATCAGCGGTAGAATGGGTGATGAAGTGGGGTCATAAAGTGCATAAGTAAGTGCATCTGGGGGTGGGGGGGGTGGGGACACACATTACAACAGAGGAGTAGCTACCCAACAGGCCATGCGGGTAGCTGCTTGTGGCCCCCCAGGCTAACAAGGCCTCGGAGGGCTGACAACCAGGAATCTACAGCAGGTCCAATGCAGTTTGCAATGACAGTTGTGGGTTATTGCTTGGGGCCCAAGCGCGACCCAGAATCACCTCTGCACATTAGAGAGGGTTACATGGTTTCAGTGAAGATTAAGACAAAGTGAAGTACTCTGTAATGAGTGTGTGTGTGTGTGTGTGTGTGTGTGTGTGTGTGTGTGTGTGTGTGTGTGTGTGTGTGTGTGTGCGTGCGTGCGTGCGTGTGTGTCCAAGTGTGTGTTACTGTTTCTAAGAACTCACGAGGTAACAACCCTGCTGTGTTAATTTCGCCTCTTCTCCTAATGCAGCGGATTAGGCGCTGAAGGTGGATACTGAAAAACATTTCTGCCATGCTGTAATCGCACCCCCCGTGTCTGCCTCTTGGCCCTGGAGAGCTCCTATCGCAAAGGCAGGCGGGCATAGGGGCAAGGGGGCAAGGGGGCAGGCAGGAGGTGTTCCTAAAATGCTACTGGAAAAGGAGGAGAAAGGAGAAGAGAAGAACCTGTTCCACCTTCCGACCCACACACACAGCACAGCACAGGACATGCAAGACGGGCAATCATTCTGAGAAACGCTAAATATAGTCACCAGCACACAACAAAACAGTGTTGACACCAGTGTGTGTCTGCCTCAAACACAGACTGCATGAGGGCTGCCGGGTCACTGAGTATGCTTTCTCAGTTTCAACTTTATCTCCAAGACAGCATGTGACTCTAACACAGCTTCCAACTGTTGCTAAATCAATGTTTAGTACACTTAAAACGGCACATTAAGTAAGACCATTACAACCAGGAAGGCTATTATTAGTGTCATACTCTGGAGTGTAGGACTCTCGAGTATAAGAAAACTTAAACTGAGAAAAGCATAAACTGCTGTGTCAGTCTTTGCCGTCTGTGAGCAACGGTGAATTGATCGACTGACTAAAACCCTCCTGAAAATCACACCCATGGAGGTTTCGCAAACCATGATAGTCAACCAGTAACGCAATCCTCGGACGTGTGGCAGCGCACGTAAAGTACAGTGAATGTATACAGCTGTGTGTGGAGTTGGCGAGGGGGTTCCGTATAGCGGAAGACCGCCGAAGGGGGCAGAATGGACAAGAATGATGAATGACGGGGTTCACACGAGGGCGATGGCCACTGCTGTAGCCGATGATGTTTTCACAGAGCGAAGACATAGCCCTTTGGCACTTAACGGGCCAAAACTCTTCCGTAAACATAATAACTAACAAACAAAGCTTCACAACCTACATATAAACTCATAATTGAAATGTGCATATGCATGAGCAATGTTTTTTATATATAGATAGTCTATTATCAAGCTATCAACTGGAATGGCAGTAATTGAACGTGGTAGCCTTGGCGAGCCTGAGGGCTGCAAGTTACATGGGCAACTTACTGGAACCGCGTTCTGCAAAGACGTGACTGAATTAACTTACAAGTCACTCTCAGCCTTTGGACGTTTGCCAGACACTATGCTGGTCCATTGAGAGCTGCGGAGCGGGAGGGGGGTAAGGAGGCGGGTCCACTGGCTGCGAGCCACAGATAAGCTATTTAAAGCCAAAAGCGCTCTGTGCGTTCAAGGAACCTTTCCATGTTGTCATTTGGGCGAAGGACCTACGTTCGCTCTCCTCGTTGTGACACAGCCCAAGTCCACCGATGACCCTATAAATCCTGAATAACAAGAAAAACACACAGAAGAGGTTTGGGGGCAGCCTGGACAACTTCTCAAAAAGTTGCTCGCTAGAATTCACCTACCACAGTTTACTGAACGCAGCTTTTTGGTAAGTGCACTGTGACGGTATCAATTCTCATTTAAAGCGAAATTTGCTTTAATGTTTTGAGCGTTGTAGTGTTTGTAACATGTAGGAAAACAAAACACAGTTAAAACAGTTGGTTGTTTTTTGTATGCACCAAGATTTCTTTGGGGGTGTGTCGGGTGGGAGGATCCCCGAAATGCATGGTTTGCGCAACACTGAACTACTTTTACTGGGTAAACGAGGCCACCTACACTGTCAACTATACGCAAAATAACACTTCAGGTCCAACATTAGGCTTTGCAAAGTTTTGCCAATTTAACCTGAACCTATTATCCTATGCATGCACTCGCTGTGTTGATTATGCTGGCCAAGTTGTTCATACTACCTCTATCGCATTTTGTGATTAGGCGTTATACATGGTAACATATCGTACATAGGCTATACTTTAACAATGGCACTGTTTTACTGTAAATTAATGTTATTCATTGGGTAAAATATAAGTTAGGCTAAAGGCACCGTACCAGGGCTGGTTCATTAAAGTTTAATCATCTTCAACGATTCAATCAATCCTCTCTTACAAGGCAGCTAGGTGAGGAGTCCCAAAAGCCATCTTGCTGTGATACAGTAGACGGCTGTTGTGAAGGACGACTTAGCACGTATGGAGTCGAACTCTGCCGCATCTTTCCGCTCACTTTCAAACCTGCAGCCACTTTCAATCCTTGAGCCCCTAGTCAGAAGCTTCGCGAAGCTTCAGAACCAAACCGTAATAGGTCTAACTTCCAGAAACGTTTTCCCTTCACTGAGTAAAAGAGAAATTGTTTAGAATTTGCAAACAAATTATAAGATTAAAACAGAAAAAAACTGTAATCAGTTATAAGAGTTATAGAAGACAAAGGCCAGAAAAACCTGAAAGGGCATGAAAAACCTGCTAGAGAAATGACCCTAAACAGCCCCACAAAACGCCTGTGACAAACATCAGTCTGAAGTCCCCCCTAAGGGTTCTGGCAGCAGTCTGAGCTCTCCCTAAGGGTGCTGCAGAGCTGTATGTGTGTGTGTGTGTGTGTGTGTGTGTATCAGTCTGAGCTCCCCCTGAGGGTGCTGCAGGGCTGAACCTGGCAGGTTTGCACCAGCACAATGACAGCATCGCTGCCTACTCTGCTTGGCTTGGCATAGTGCCTGCTGCCGCAGGGATTGGAGGCGTTTAGGAGGGTGTGTGTGTGTGTGTGCGTGTGTGTGTGTGTATGTGAGATCGTGTGTATGTGTGATTAAGTGAGTCAGAGAAAGAATGAAAGACAAAAGTTGGAGAAAAGTTAGAGAACTCCCTTTGAGAGACCTGTGTGTGTGTGTGTGTGTGTGTGTGTGTGTGTGTTTAACATATGGTACATATCTTCTCACATGTCCTGATACTAATTATCATTGTCCCCTTGTGACGGTGTGGTAGTGTATGACACCCATGTCATGCCCCTGTACTCATTAGATCACACCTCAAACAAACACAAATATCACACCATGTCATTTAGTTTATAGGGTGAATACCCAGCTCGTAATCCGTGTGTGTGTGTGTGTGTGTGTATGTGTGTGCATAAACTGACCATTCCTGGACCCATGGGTGTGTGTTGTGAGTAAACTTTGGATAAGCTCTTGGAAAAATGTAGCACTGGTTTTTCTTGCCGTTTACCAGATCCTCTCACTTCCAACACACGCACACACATACACACACACACACACACACACACACACACACAGCACCTTGGAGCACACAAACGAGGAACAACATACACATGGAATGACAGGAATTAGAGACCTGTAGCAGCCAGAGAGAGAAAGTGTGTGTGTGTGTGTGCGTGTGTGTGTGTTAAGACAGTATTCACTCTGAATATTAGGGGGAGCACTCCTCTTCACGAACAGAACAGAAGTGAAGAGCTGGCCAATCAGAACCGAGGAGCTGACGGACAGGCCTCTCCGACTCTCTTATATGATGCAGATGCAGAACACACACACACACACACACACACACACACACACACACACACACAAACAGGGGAAGGAACAAGAGAACGAACTCCTTCCTTCTCCAAATACAGTTTATACCTCTGGCCTCCGTTCTCTACCCCTCTTTCTCAGTCTAAAACTATAAAAGACCCCAACACTCTTTCATTCTGTTTCACTCCCTTCTGCCCGCCGCACTCCTCCCTCTAGGGTCCATCTTTCCTCTGTCTCTATTCTTCACTCCTTCTCTTTTTAACCCCTTCTCCCCCACATTTCTACACCCCCCTCTCTTTCACAGTACCCCACTCCTGTCTTTTTTTGTGTGTTTTCTTTCTTTCTTTCATTCATTCTTTCTTTCTTTTTTCTTTCTTTTTTGTTTCACCCACTTTATTCTTCTTTGCCCCCTCCACCTGTCATGTCCCCTCTCTCTTTTTACCCCTCTCTCTCCACCTCTCCCTCTCTTTTTCTACCTCTCTCTCTCTCTCTCTCCCCCTCTCTGTCCTGGTTCTAGACTGGGTTTTTCTCATGAGCTGGGTCTTGGCTTGGCCCGTAGTGTTGGAAGTACTGAGGCTCAAATTGCTTATCACTAACCTTAGGGGGAAACTAAGGGCAATAAGAGAGGTCTGTGTGTATGTGTGTGTGTGTGTGTGTGTGTGTGTGTGTGTGTGCATGCGCGCGCATTTGAGAGAGGTCTATGTGAGAAAGAGTGTGACTGGGAAAGCGAACTGGGAACGGCAGTGTGTGAGAAAGAAAGTCTGGCTTCTTGAAAGTGTGTTTCTGTGTGTGTGTGTGTGTGTGTGTGTGTGTGTGTGTGTGTGTGTGTGTGTGTATGTGTATGCGTGTGTGTGTGTGTGTGTATGTGTGTGTGTGTGTGTGTGTGTGTGTGTGTGTGTGCACGCGCGCATGTTTTTTTCACAGGGAATATTAATACACAAAGTATTTATTGCAGCTATGCGAGTTCACCACAAGTGGTTGTGTACCAAGAATGCCATGAGATCTCTCCCTCTCTCTCTCACACACACACACACCAATTTTCTCTCTCGCTCCCTCACTTGCAAACACACACACACAAACAAACCAACTTTCTCTCTCCCTCTCTCCCTCCCTCACACACACACACATACACACACACACACCAACTCTCTCTCTCTCTCGCTCCCTCACTCGCGCACACACACACACACACACACACACACACACACACACACACACAAACACCAACTCTCCCTCTGTAATGAGCAAGAGTCAGTGGGTCAGCTGTGTGTGATCAAATGTGTGAGACATTTGTGAGGTGTCTGAGATTATCTCACAGATGTGAGAAAAGAGAGAGAGAACAGGAAAGACAGAGAGAGAGAGGAAGAAAGAGAGAGAAAAGGAGATAGAGAGAGAAAGAAGGAGAGAAAGAGAAGTGGGATATACAGCGGTCAGCCAGTTTGGAACGTTGCGGCCTGCACGTCTCTGTTGCCACGGACAACAGAATGTGGTCATGAGGCTCTGTGACAACAGTACTTGTCAACACCTCAGGAGTGTCTGGACAACTGTCTGTGTGTGAAGAGAGAGAGAGAGAGAGAGAGAGAGAGACAGAGAGACAGAGAGGGAGAGAGGGAGGGAGAGAGAGAGACGGACGTGGGAGGGAAGAGAGGCAGAGAGAGAGACAGACAGAGAGAGATATGGGGAAAACATAAGTGGGAGGGCAGAGAGAGGGAAGAGAGAGAAAGAGAAACGGGGGGGGGGAGTCAGAGAAAAATAAGTGGGCATCATAAGGCCGCGAGAGAACCTTCTTATCACTGCTACCGAAAACCCACAATTTTATTTAACTAAACAGCCCAGTGCAAGAAATAAAACAACTTGAGACTTACGTATTGTCAGACAGTGTTTCAATTTAAAAACAGCTGAGGGTTAAGGTTTTAACCTAAGGTGATTTTAAAAGAGAAATACTGAGGGTCCAACAACAACAACACAGCAAAGGAAAGCACACAGTAACGTGTAACAAAGAAATGTAATAGACTACACTAACATGTCGATGGTGGGGAGGGAAACAATCCAGGGCTGAATCATTTGCTCCTTGTTGAAACTTGCTTTCCAGCTTGTTCAACTTATTATTCTCCTGCATGATGAAACGGCAAAACCGTTGAAGCCAATGCCCACTAACGTCACCGAGCAGCCTAGTCAAAAACTGCCCAAAAACTGACAGCAAAACCATTTGATTTCAACCACGGGTCTGCCTATTAATACGTCTAGCCTGTTTGCTAAACCGTTTGACTGGGCTACATGTCTGTATCCGTTCACGACATCAGAGGTTTAATTCAATTGAAGGGTTTATCAGGTCGTCCCCCAGTGGTACCCATTGACGTGTGTGGACAGGATTAGGCCGCACTGTCCGCACACGAAGCTTTCCTGTCTGCTAATTTGTGGTGGCAGGATTAACACACACGGCGCAAATGGGTCTCTTCCACAAGCGACCATAATTAGGCGGCGGCCTATGCTTCGTTCATGAAGTGCAACAGGTTTTGGCCATGGAAAAGATTAGGGCCTTTTAAAACTTTTTTCACTGCGTTTCTGACTGACCTGTATCTCTCTTCTCTTCAGTGCTCTCCTGAAGTCATGGGCGTAAAAATGCTCCAGTGTTTCCCGTTTTACAGACGCTGCAAGGAGCGATGCAAGAGCCGACAGTGCCCCCCGGCGTCAGGTACTAGTACTGCAGTCAATCAAGTAGCGCACCAAATACTGAGATAGACACATTTGGAAAACGTTACATAATTTCCAGTAGTTTATACAAAGTACACAGGCATA
The DNA here is from genome assembly GCA_030347295.1 of Setipinna tenuifilis. Classification (NCBI taxonomy): domain Eukaryota; kingdom Metazoa; phylum Chordata; class Actinopteri; order Clupeiformes; family Engraulidae; genus Setipinna; species Setipinna tenuifilis. The sequence continues at coordinate 5,236,851 of CM059284.1, read as the reverse complement.
GTGAAAACACACCAAAGAACATTAGTGGCAAGTGAAAAATTACTTTAAGTAAGGTCTACATGTAAATAAAAATATTTCAGTTCAGACATTAATCTCACTCAATTCTGTTTTTTGTTTTCTGACTTCCGATTGATCTCAGATCTTTGACATTATTTTTTGAATTTTGACCCTTCTTTCAATAGCCAAAAATCTGAGATTAAAACAAAGAAACCATAGGTAATAATTATGAAATCTGAAGGGTATCACGTTCACGGGCAGTCTTAGTAGGCTAGCCTACTAACCTGCAATGACATGTGTTCCTCTTCTGTGTAAACCCAGAGTTATCAGATCAAGATCATTCCCATTATCCCTCTGTCAGGAGTAAATGTCAAAGTGCCTAAAGCTTACACTTTCAACGATAGTTTGTGGTTAGCCACCTGTTCAAACATGTCATGAAGGCGCCGTTTAAGTAAATAGTCGTCACCCGAGGCCTTCCCATGACGACATACAGTGCGCCTCAGTTTAAACACAGGCGAACCTTTTTCAGGTCAGTGCTAGCAGCGGTGCTAACAGCGTTGACCTAGTTTCTTTGGCGTCTGCCGACCCCCGTTCACCTGTCGGGGGGCATATAGTTTAGCCTAGCGTCTATTTGATCTTACAATGGCCCCAGGCTAAGCCTCGAACGCCCAACGCTTAGGGCCGCTTCACACACATACTGTTACTGACGCACACACATAACTGTTACATTAACACACATAACCGACACATTAACACATATAACTGACACATTTAATTTACTCAGTATGTATAATTCAAACCAGTAATTCAACAATTTATTTAGCCATACAGTAGGATGTGAATTTCTTTCTTGTGTGCCAAAAAACCTGATGAACCTCTGTGGTGTTCAGAAAGGAAACAGTATTTACTATTTTTTGGCAACATAATTTGTGAATTAATTTAGAAATTATCATTTTAATCAGTCACAAGGCATGGCAAGTGTATAGCATAGCTTCTGTCTAAACCCAGAGTTAACACAGATCAAGAAAATCACCTAATCATTCTTATTATCCCTCTGTTCTTCCGTTGTCTAAACCAACCGCCCCCTCGATAACCAATGATTGATGACTTGTTCAGAAAGTCTTCAGTAACATAATTTCCATTTTGTGTTGTGAATTTATTAACAAATGATGAATTCATCAATAACCAATGAATCAGGTAACCAACCAGCCCTCCTCCCGTTGTCTCCCTGCAGTGTCGAATGAGGAGCTGAAGCCTCGTCTGTCCTCCACGGCGTCGTGGGGCAGCGAGAGCGAGAGCTGCAGCCCGGGGATCTACTTCTCCCACAAGGCTCGCCTCTCCTTCCGACACCAGATGGACAGCAACATCAACGCAGTGGACGCCACCTACTGAGAACTGTCACGTGCGCAAGCCAACACCCCCCTAACCGCCGACCCCCAACCCCCCAACCGCCAATCACCCAAACCCCAACATCAACGCGGTGGATGCCACATACTGAGAACTGTCACGTGCGCAAGACAGCACCCCCTACCCCCAAACCTCCAATCCCCCAAACCCCAACATCAACGCAGTGTCTGTCTTTTACTGGCAACTGCACCCCTCTTATTACCGTAGATGGACAGCAACATCAATGCGATGAAAGCCACATACTGAGAACTGTCACGTGCGCAAGACAGCACCCCCTACCCCCCTAACCTCCAATCCCCTAAACCCCAACATCAACGCGATGGATGCCACATACTGAGAACTGTCACGTGCGCAAGACAGCACCCCCTACCCCCCTAACCTCCAATCCCCCAAACCCCAACATCAACGCAGTGTCTGTCTTTTACTGGCAACTGCACCCCCCTTATAACCTTATTACCCCACAACCCCCTGACCCCCAACTCCAACATCAACATGGTGTCCACCTCCTACTGAAGACACCCCCCCTATTCCCATAGATGGACAGCAACATCAGTATGGTGGATGTCACCTACTGAGAACTCTCTCCCCACATCATCGCCCCCAGATGGACAGCAACATCACTGCATGTCATCAGTGGACGTCACCCAATTGACAACCCTCGTCTATGCCGCCACCATGGCAACCCACGCCCCCCCCACCAAAAAAACAAAACTCTGATGTGCATGCCAACATCATGCTTCCCGTCCCAAACCACTACCACTTCTATTTCTCTGCTGACCTTGACTACAGCAAAGGACACAACCTTTGAACTATGGAACACCATGGCACGAGGAGACGAAAGGCAGTGGTGGGCAAAGTCGAAGATTTTTGCACGGTGGAGTTTGACGAACTGAAATCGACAAAGGTGAATCACCTTTGGTACACCAGTGGTGCAGTATTTTTGTAAAAACCTGAATGAAACCCACTGTGATGAAGACAGACTCTATCTCACATCACTGAGTGTTGGCCTAACTTGTCCACAGTGTGAACTCTTAGCTTCATCGCAAAACAAGTGCCTGTTTGAGATCGGAGGATGAGGAGAGGGAAGACAAAACACAAAACCATAACTTGATGACAAGACAAAGTTGAGGGGGAAGAAGTTTACATCAATATTTCCATCAAGTGCATTTCTGTTTTTGTACAACTAGTAGTATAAATACACTTCCATAGGTGTGGCTGTGTATGTGTGTATGTAATAAATGTGTGTGTGTGTGTGTGTGTGTGTGTGTGTGTGTAAGTAGTGTTCAACAGACTAAGGTATAAGGTCGGAATGTTACTGAACCCAACAGAGTGTTCCAGGATGGGTGTTGAGAGTGGACTAGATCACATCCGGATCCAGACTGCATCAGATTCAGTGTGAATCCAGTCCATATCAAGATTCAGTGTCAATTCAGTTGTTATCCAGATTCAGTCAACTGTCTTGGATTGTAAGTCTATTTTTAAAACGTCCAAGGTGAGCCACATAGATGTATACTGACAAAGCTATTGCACAAATGTTTATATATATATATTTTTTACACTTTTCTGAATCTTTACTCTCCACGTGTTGGAGAATCTCACGTACAGGTGTGAGATGAAACCAGAGACCCAGACACTGTCCTCAGCCCATGCCAGGCAGACAGCCTTAGAGAGTGAACACAGTGTGGTACTAGTCAACAGATGGATACAAGAGGGTGTTTTGTATGTGCTGTAACCCACTAGCCTGGCTAACGCGACTTATCAATGCTCTGCGAACATTGATCTGGCCAAGCTGTGTTGTAAACCCATTTCTCAGAGTGCTGTAACCAACTAGCCTGGCTAACGCGACTTATCAATGCTCGCTAAACTACCGCGTCATTGCCTTTTTGAAATGCTAGATTTTTATTGGTCCCAGTTTCTCTGCTAATGTAGAAACGGTGTAGACAGGCAGCTTGGCCAGACTTACTTGCATGCGAAATGCAAATGCAGCGGCACAGGAAATATGGGCGTGCCCAGGCTAGTAACCCACTTCAGATGACAAGAGAGACACTTTTCATTAGGATTTTTAAGCAGCCCAGAGAGAGGTATATTTTTCATGTTCAGCGTCGGTTTTCTATTTTTGTTTTCCTTGATGCTCATGACTCAAAATAAAATGTCTTGAAATCATGATTTTGTGTGTTGATGGTAACAGGGAGGAAGGTGACCAAATAAATTGCGCCCACTTCTTTTGAAACTATGATATTATCTTTTAAATTATTAAGCAAAATCCTGCAATATCAAGGATCAAAGCACCAGTGACAGAAGTGTTGTTTTCAGTGGTTTTATTACAAATACAAAAATCGGTACAAAAAAGTTTTTTTTTCCCCTGTTCGTCCAGCAAAGCTGGCATCATCAGCCTGTCCTTCCAAAGGTCAAAGTTCATGAGTTCAGATCAAAGGTCGTGACCTCTACAGTGTTAAGGTTTGTGGATGACTCCGTCGGGATAGGCCTTCTTGAATCGAGCCACAACATCAGGGTCCAGCAGATGAATCCCGTCCAGCTGGTTGCCGAGCGTTACCCTGCAGTGATGTCACAGATAAACAACCATGACTTAGAACAGCATGCATCAGCCTGCGGTGTAATCTATACAAGGAGAGTTAAGTCCAGAGCCCAAAAAATTATTAAAGACAATACTCATCCAAACAATGGACTATTTAAGAAGCTTAAGTCTGGAAGGAGACTACGTTGTCATAAAACAAAGACAGAAAGACTAAGGAAAAGCTTCTTCCCTCAGGCCATTCGTCTTATGAATTCAACCTAAACCCCCACCACCTTCAGCACACTTTTTGCAGAGGCCAATTCATTTCACTACATGCGTCATGAAAGTGACTCTATGTATGTGACTGTGAGGATGAGTAGCCTGACAGGCAAGTCTTGCAAAAGATGCAGGTCCGCGCAAAGATTTTTTCAAAAAAAATAGATGTTTTTATTTTAACCAGAGCCCAAAGTCTGTGCATATATTTACAGTGAGAATAAATAACTAAATTAAAAAAAAAAAAGTAGAGATAAACAAACAATGACACGGGGGTCACAATACAATAAACTAACTAACAAAAGTTAAGTATAAAGCAAGCAGAAGCAAATAAACAACTTCAGTGCAATAACTCACTCACAGTACTGAGGATGAGGCCGTCACAATAACCGTGTGCTCTCAGGCTGGCCTCATCCTCAGTACTGTGAGTGAGTTATTGCACTGAAGTTGTTTATTTGCTTCTCTACTTTTTTTTTTTGAATTTAGTTATTTATTCTCACTGTAAATATATGCACAGACTTTGGGCTCTGGTTAAAATAAAAACATCTATTTTTTTTGAAAAAATCTTTGCGCGGACCTGCATCTTTTGCAAGACTTGCCTGTCAGGCTACTCATCCTCACATTTGGTGGCAGCAGTGGGATGGCTTGCCGTGAGGTCATCGGAAGCGCAGCATGGTGTGAGGGACCCCCTGTGTGTGAAGCGCATGGCGTGAGGGACACCATGAGTGTGTGAAGCGCATGGCGTGAGGGACACCCGGTGTGTGTGAAGCACATGGCTGCGCTTCCCGAAGGGGAAGGTAGTGTGATGGAGTGACCATCACTAGAGTTGTGGGTGTGCTCTGACTGCCATCCCAATGAGCCTGGCTCTTTGGTGTTGCGGTCAGAGTGCACGTTTGGCACCCGGGAGACCCGGGTTTGAATCCCGGTGGGGCGACTTCTCCTCCCCTTCGCTACAGTGACCAATAAAGTATCCTTGTATCCTTGTAATGTGTCACTTTACACAGACACACTTAATCGCCTCTACATTTAGAACAGAAACAAACACACATCATGTACTCAAACATGAACACATGCGCACATACACGCAGATGCACGCACACACACACACAGATTATCACATCTCACACACACACAAATTAAACATGACGAGGAAAGCTTAGATTAGCATATTGTAGCTCACCAAAACACGTGAACACCTTGATGAAACACACAAGCACTCAAACACACATGCACAAAACACACACACTTATTACCAGTTAGGCTGCACGTTGTGAGGTCGACCGAACAGCTCGATCTTCCGCGTCCCCGGCGAGAGCCGCTCGATCATGCCGTAGATCTCGTCAGGCTTGTGACTAGTGGAACGCACCTGCCAATGACCAGAGACACAGATACACCTCACATTCTTCTGCGTTTCTGTGCATGAGTGTGAGTGTGAGTGTGAGTGTGTGTGAGTTTGTGAGTGTGTGAGTGTGAGTGTGTGAGTGAAAGAGGCAACAGGGTCTTATCGTGAGAGAGACAACAGGGGCTTATCAGTTCATTGAGTGTTAATGAATATGTGTGTATGCCAATGTGTGTGTGTATGTGTGAGAGTGAGAGTGAGAGTGTGTGTGTCAGAAAAACAGGGGCTTATCAGCTCACTGGTTTGTGTACAGTTTCTGTACAGTATGTGTATATGCGTGTGTGTGTGTGTGTGTGTGTGTGTGTGTGTGTGTGTGTGTGTGTGTGTGTGTGTGTGTGTGTGTGTGTGTGTGTGTGTGTGTGTGTGTGTGTGTGTGTGTGTGTGTGCGCGCGAGAGAGAGAGAGAGAGAAAGAAAGAGACAGCGGGAGTGTGTGTGTGTGTGTATGTGTGTGATGCTGTCATGTTTAATGGATTTCAGCAGTAACGAG
>CM059284.1:5213272-5228272 GCA_030347295.1 Setipinna tenuifilis | reverse complement strand
GGGGAAGAGCTTTTCAAAATAACATGATAACATGACATAGCATAACACGACACAGCACAGCACGACAGCACGACACAACACAGCACAGCACAGCACAGATGGGTAGACAGACAGACGGGTAGACTGACAGACGGTTGGGTAGACAGATGGACAGGGAGACAGACAGATGGACAGGTAGACATGCCATAACATAGCACGACACAAGGTGACACAAGATGACATAAGGTGACACAAGGTGACACAAGGTGACACAAGGTGACATAAGGTGACATAAGGTGACATAAGGTGACATAAGGTGCCACTCACCTGCGAGGGGAAGAGCTTGCCCACATTGCTGTCGGCGTCTCCGGAGTGCAGCCCCAGCTCTGCCCCTGGCACCTGCGGCCCGAGCGGCCCCGTGTCCATCTCGGCCGGAGCGTCGATCTCGTAGTGCACGTACTTGCAGATGTCCATGTGGAAGCAGGTGTTGAGGAAGGAGCAGTCGCCCAGGCTCTCGTCCGTGTGTTTGTTGATGATACGCCTGCAAACGAATGGAGACCACGCAGGTCATGCCATGCAAGTCGATTCAGAGTCGAGGTGCAGACAAAAGGAAAATACTTCTTCTTTCTTCTTCTGTTTACACAAAATACTGTGTACGTGGGCTAGTTGTGTGCAGGGTTGTGGTGTGTGTGTGTGTGTGTGTGTGTGTGTGTGTGTGTGTGTGTGTGTGTGTGTGTGTGTGTGGACCTGAGGTACAGTTTGGTGGAGGGCTGTTGCATGTCTCCGGCTGTGTGTGTGTGTGCTGACCTGAAGTGAAGCTTGATGCAGGGCTGTGTGTGTGTGTGTGTGTGTGTGTGTGTGTGTGTGTGTGTGTGTGTGTGTGTGTGTGTGTGCGCGCTGACCTGAAGTGCAGCTTGGTGCAGGGCTGTGGTGTCTCTCCGGAGCGCATGCACTCTTCTTTGGTTCCATAGTCACAGAACTCCTGCACCTGGGCCCGTCCACGCGAACGGAACTTCTCCACGATCGACTGCTCCTTCGCCGAGCTTGTGTTCAGAAGCTCCAGGATCTCCCTACTTACCTGCACAAACACAAACACACACACACACACACACACACACACACACAATATTGTATTCAAACACATTATTACCCATTCCATTTTAACAAGTAATACTTACTGTTGTCTTCATGACTACAGGTCTATACTGTAATTTAGAAACTCAACCCAACTGTAAAATCTTCAAAACACCATTTATAATGGTAATATTACATGCATGTATCCATAAATGATATTTCTCCTCTCATTCCATGCATATATTAATTAACTACATAGATTCTAGATTGTTAAGATTCTTCCATGTTCCGTGTTCCATGTTCCGTGTTCCGTGTTACCTTCTTGCTCTGCTGCTCCTTGGTGGACTGCTGGTTGAGCAGACTCTCGATCTCCATGTCCACGTGCGACGTCTGTCCTTTACTCGTCCGGCTCCTCTTCTCGGGCCCGCCCCCTCTGGCCCCCGCCTTCCAATCAGGCGGCCCCGCTGCCGGGGTAACGGATGACACGGGGGGCTGTGAGACGGAAGGGGCGGAGCCAGGCGGGTGCTTGAGAATGCTGCTGCTGCTGGAGCTGGCACCATCTTCTCCTTTCCTCTTGACGCCTGATCGCTGGGCCAGCGCCCCCCGCATGGCGCACAGCTTGGGGTGATCCACGGAGGTGACGATGGTGGTGGGGGTCGCACTGGAGGAGGAAGAGGAGGAGGAGGGTGTAGAGGAGGAGGAGGAACCCTGGTTTCTCTGTCTGATGCTGTCGAGGGAGCTGTATCCTTGATGCACCTCGATGAGCTCCTGGGCGGCGAACTTGAGGAGGAGACTCTGGATGCTGGCATGGGACACCGGCGCCTCCGACTGGTGTGGAGAGGTATTGACATGGGAGTGAGACAAAGCACATCACATACAGTACATTGGGCGTGTTTGAAATGACTGGCTGGCTTACTGGCTGGCTTAAAGCAATGCATTCTGGACTTAAAAATAGCGACATTTTTGACAGTCTCGTCCAAACATCACTGTTCGCACCCATGTGGTACGGTGACATTCGGACAAGATTGTCCAAAATCATCACTAAGTCCAGAATGAATTGTTTTAAGCCAGCCACTCAGCCAGACAGACAGACAGACAGACAGACAGACAGACAGACAGACAGACAGTCATTTCAAACGTCACGGTCCAGTCTTTGTGCTTACCGTGCTGAGGTCATAGGTTATGGTCAGAGAGTCTGACGGCAGCGACAACAGTTCGGACAGGTATCCCAGCAGCCTCTGCTCTAGCTCGGGGTCCGGAGGTCGCTCCTCTTCCTCAACTTTGGGGGTGCTCTGGGGGGTGGGCACCGGACTGTCGCTCCGAGCTGATGCCCCTTCAGCACCCAGCGCATCTGGTAACACAACACATCACATCACACTCTTTATTCAACAACAACAACAACAACAACAACAACAACAACAACAACAACAACAACAACAACAACAACAACAACAACAACAACAACAACAACAACAACAACAACAACAACAACAACAAAGCACTGCATTTACAGAGCACTTTTGACAAGACACCCAAAGTGCTAACATTTAGAATAATAAAGACTTTTTTTTCTCCAAATGGGACAGCCAGTGATGGGCATGCTGGATTCGGAAGCTTTAATCCAGTGTCAAATATTTGTTTCTCCTGCCATTCACTTCTGTATATGTCCTGTACATATGGCAGATTTGACAAAAAATGACTTTGACTTTAATATCTGACTGTGATTAGCACAGCTCTTAAGCCAGGTAGATGAGCTAATGAGTGAAATCACATCACCTGTGTTAAGGACACAGGTAACACTAGGTGATTTAAAATATGTAATACTGGATTGTAGCCTCTGCATCCAGGTTGCCCATTACTGCCATGACTTAAGCAGAGTGAAATAATGCTCAACAAATCATCATCGGGAAAATATTAAAGATGCTTGCTGAGTAGAATGACATGTAACTTGGTACACGACCACGATTATTTCAACCCTGAGCAACTTTAGCCCTTTGCAATTGTTGACTGTTTTATCAGGCACACAATGCGGTTACAGTTTTATCTCCTTTCTGATTGACATGACTGCATTAACTGGATTAAATAAATCATTCTTCCCGACGTGTATGATTAATATTGTCTATAAACAATAACTAACATTAAAACATTCAAGATATGTACCACTGACGTTTCACAAGTGCAGGACTTGCTCCCAGTGCTAACTGCCTTGTCTTACCTATTGCGAGCTGAGTTGTGTCTTTGCGTCTTCTCTGCAATCTCTCCCGCAGGGAGTCCAGCTGCTTCTTATGCGCCTGGATGTTGCTCCACGTATCCGACATGATGACACAACGCTGCACAGTTACTTTACAAGAAAATATCAGCAGGATACAAAACAAAATAACGAAACTGTCTGCCTGCCTTCTGCAGTTTCAGAGGGAAATCTGTGACTGACAAAATTATACACTTCCGAGTCGTGGAAAGTACAATGTTTGTCATAATAAAAGTCATACTAGCTATCACATTTCAAATTAAAAAGAGACAACTTTGCTGCATTATATCGCCATATGTGTTATGCAGTGTTCTGGTGAACGGGTTTTAGGAAAATGTATGAAATATTTTAATGAAATATTTTAATGAAATGTGTCAAGAAAAATGTTTGTATTCGAAGTTTACTGTATGTACTGTTTGACCCAATACACTATCCGTACGCATGCCTCTGCCTGCCGTGTGTATTTTCAACATGGCAGCGATCAGGGGAAGGGTGGCACAGAGTTGTCTGACAACATGTTTCTTCAGACAGACAAACCTAGGCAGTATCAGCACCTTTCCTCTCTTGGTGACACGGGGCGAGGTGTGTCCATTTGTTAGGTTTGCTGTGGTGTTTTAATTTTGCTGCTACGATCACTTATACTGTCACAGGAATGCGGTTTAGCACATTGACCGGCATATGACTTTGAGACTGGCGCAATCCCTAGCCAGCTCCGGGTAGCTAAATTACCTTAGCTAACATCATCTTGCTCTACCTCAGAAAGATAGATCTTGGTAAAACAATGCGCGTCTAAACTTACGGCTATAACGGCATACTTCTACATTTAAACTGTCAGTATTGTTCTGCTCTTGTGTGTGTTTTTGGTTGCTAACAGTTGACAGTTGGCTAGGTATTCTTGTGCATCTAGGATTGAACCGTGTGACTGTGAGCTATGGTTGTTTGGTATTGTTATACTAGTATTATATAGTGACTGTTATACATGTCATTCCTCAGACATCGATACAGACATCCCATCTCCACACATGTAGAGGAAGCAGGAATCCTTTGGTCAGGGCGATCCTTGGACAACACAAGAATGCACAACTTCTACTGGTTAGCTCGCTGCCTGTCAGATACAACAGCACACAGGTATGTTTTTGCCCTTCTGTAGCGGCTGTGGTCCTACCAGACACTCTATATAACCCTGCTTGTTTGATCATTGCTGTTTTCACTGTGACTTTAAATGTGTAAATTGCTTAAATGCTTTGTGTCCAGGTCCCAGCTGACACAGTGCAAACAGTATCCACCCCAAGTCCACCAGACGTGCAAGTAAGTGTCTCCAACTGCAAGCACCCCGTTTTGTACTTTTGTATTCTAATTTGTTGATGAGCATCCCTGTTATGTACTTGCTCTGTCTTGACCGCATGGCAAATATGTTACATGTTGGCACCTATGCTAGGATGCCCTGTGTTAATAGGACCATTCCTCTTGAGTTACTCATAGACACTGATGAGAGCTGATAGTGCTCTGTAACACATAATGTAGGCAGTGTGAAACAGACCTTATTAATATAAATGACATGAAGAATGTGTACTTATTTCCAAGATCTAATAAGCATCTCTGTCTCCCTCAGGCCTCAGCTGATGTCCCAGTCACTGTTGCAGACACCACCATTGCAGCTGCTGCACCTGTTGACCCCACCCCCGTTGTCATCGCTCAGCCAATCACAGAACAGGTGGCCGAGGTTGCCCCCACGGTAGTGGATGTGCTCCATGAGGCGGGGGCTGAGGTCAGGCTGGCAGAGCTGGGATTGGGCAGCTACACGCCAGTGGGGGCGATCCAGAACCTTTTGGAGTTCTTTCATATGGACCTGGGATTGCCATGGTGGGGTGCCATTGCTTTAGGTAAGTTATAGGAGTGTTATCCCTTCAACACTTACATCAAACTTTGTTTGTGCACCACCATTGAGACAACTTGTCTAGTCAATGTGCTTTTTTTAAACAAGAAAAAAATCCCATACTGGTTGGTTGCTTGCATTGCAGCCTCTTATCATTAGTGTATGTGTGTGTGTGTTTGCGAATGGGGGAATTAAAGCATTAGCATGGAAAACTCCTTGGGTGCTCTGCTTAATACTGAAACAAAATGTTTAATAAATGCAGTCCGTCTACTGTCTGTGATGTATAATGCATGCAGCCTTATGATGTGATTGATTGATCCTATAGATGCAATACTTAGTGTGATTTGAATGTTTTTTGGTCTTCAACACTTAGGCACTGTGCTGGCCAACTGCATCATGTCCCTAGTCATCATTTAAAAAGTGGTATAGAAATGCAGTGCATTTACCGTCTGCAGAAGGGTAAGGTGAGATGCAGCCTTAACCTTTAAGGTGTACTGTCATAGCAGTGTGAAGGGAATGTTGGGAAGAATGAAAGTTCTAAAGAATGTTGGGCTCCATACACTATCATGTGGAACTCTAGAATCTTCCATTGTTGTGAAATGCATTCTTTAGTGTAATCTAAACGCTTGTCCATTCTCCGTCCCCAGGTACGGTGCTGGCCCGCTGTCTCATCTTCCCCGTCATCGTGAAGGGCCAGAGGGAGGCGGCCAAGCTCAATAACGTGATGCCTGAGATGACCAAACTCACCAACCGCATGAACGAGGCCAAGCAGAGCGGGAACAAGTTTGACTGTAAGCAAGCGCGTCTTCCTCCCCTTGTCATAGTTGGTGTCTGGTGACTTACATCTGTCAGTTAGTCAGTTACAGTCAATTAATCAATCAATCCATTAATTAATCGTTAGTTGTGTAGTGCCTTTTGTATAAAATAGTAATTTAAGGAGCGTTCCAAAAGAAAAACAAAAATAAAGGCAAAATAACATGGAGCAGAATGCATGAATACAATGACGGGTCCTTCCAGCATTCACTTTTATGATTGGATGTCAACACTATTTGACTGCCCTGTGAAGGTGATAGCATAATGTCCATCATGTCCTACAGGTTTTGGTCTGTATGTGTGTGGTCTGTGTTGCTGCATCACAGGCCAGAGAGTAACCAGTACATATTTCAGTATTGCCAGTAAAGCTGACTTTGATCTTTGTGTATTTGTGTATTTTAAGCATGTTTGTGTTTGCCTCTCTAAGTTGCCAAGGCGTACTCCGACCTGATGCTCTTCCAGAAGAAGCATGATGTCAATCCCCTCAGGGGCTTCCTCGTGCCTGTAGTTCAGGTTAGGAAGCTTTATTCTCTCTCTCTCTCTCTCTCTCTCTCTCTCTCTCACACACACTCACACTCACACACACACACACACACACACACACACACACACACACACACACACACACACACACACACACATACATACATACACACACACACAACCACATACACACACACGCGCACGCACACACACACACACACATACAACCACCCACACACAAAGAAATGGCTCATTTCTGTTGTGTGTTCTCATCATGTATTGCGGTAACCATAGTAACTTTGTTTGTAAAATGATTCCATCCTCTAGATGCCCATATTCGTCTCGTTCTTCATCGCGCTGCGGAAGATGGCGTACCTCCCCGTTCCCAGCCTGCAAACCGGCGGGACGTTGTGGTTCCCTGACCTGACGATAGCAGACCCCTACTACATCCTTCCCCTCGCTGTCACAGGCACCATGTTTGCCATCCTGGAGGTCAGGCCGTGGACTTAAAGCTTATAACACACATTACAGTAATTTAAATTTATAAACTTTTTGGGGTTTTTGTATACAAGTACAATTTACGATCACACTCTCTCTGTCTCTTTGTCTTCCACCCTCTCTCTCTTGCCATCCCTATCTCTCTTGTGCCATGTCTCTTTCTTTTTTCCTCCCTCTCCCTCTCTCTCTCCCTCTGTCTCTCTCTTTCTCTCTCCGTGTCTTTCTCCCTCCTTCTTTTTCTCTCTCTCTCTCTCTCTCTCTCCCTCTCTCTCTCTTTCTCTCTCCACAGCTGGGGGCGGAGTCTGGCATAGACAACCCTAATCTGAAGGCGATGAAGACGGTGCTGAGAATCATGCCCTTCATCATCCTGCCCCTCACTATTAACTTCCCTACGGTATGTGACCTTACTTCCCTTGATATGTGACCTCACTTCCCCTCGGTATGTGACCTCACTTCCCCTTGATATGTGACCTCACTTCCCCTCAGTTTGTGACCTCACTTCCCCTCAGTATGTGACCTCACTTCCCCTCAGTATGTGATCTCACACATTCATAGACTGAATTGGCAAAGATGGCAGCATCCAAAACCTTCAGTGTAGGCTTCATCCAGAAAGCCTGTGTTTGACGTCATAGAGGGTTTTTCCAGTTCTCTTGCATACGGTCTATGGGAGAGACCTGGAACTAGTCTGTCTGATATTCAGACTACCTTTTAGTCCACCATCATCTGGTCCCTGTGTTCTCTGGTGCCCCCTGCAGGTTGTGTTCACACACTGTCTGATATTCAGACTGCCTTTGGTCATAGTCACAGGGCTAAAAGAGCTCAGGCCTGGTGCCTGAAATCAGGTGTGGGACAGTAGGCTACATTTAACATTTGCTAGTAGATAGTCATAATAACTGTGAAACGTTTAGTAATTTCAGAAATATAATTGCTTGTTTTCTGCCCTGTAACCATTATTTGAGTGTGCATGAGCGTAATCTGCTTACTCTGTGTTCCTTTACACCTCTGTTAGCTTATTATGTCCTTCTTTTCGTGAATCACTTTGGATAAAACCGTCTGCGAAGTGTAATGTAATGTAACATAATTTGACCCCTGTGCTCTCTGGCGCCCCCTGCAGGCCGTGTTCACGTACTGGATGACGTCCAACCTGTTCACGCTGAGCCAGGTGGCACTGCTCAACCAGCCGCTGGTCAGGCAGAGGCTCCGCATCCCCGAGAAGATCGTCCACCCGCCCTCCGCCCTGCCGGCCCAGGAGGGCTTCATCAAGACCATCCAGAAAGGTGGGGCCTCTTCACCTCCCCTGACCACGCAATATCGCAGCACGTGATTGGCTGAGACCTTAGTGTTTAAACTAAAGCATAGGTCGAATTACAGGGGGTACTGGGTGGTATGCTACTCGGTGAAGTCATCTGTTGGAAGAAAAATGTGGCAGGGATTTTACTTTCTGAAGCCGGGATTGACACCTCTGGTGGGGTCTTGATGAGCTTCATCAAAACCATCCAGAAAGGTTAGGGACCACAGGTGTCAATCCCAGGTTCAGAAAGTAAAATCTTTGCCACAAATTTGACCCAACCAGCTCTGAATCAGCTGATCGTAATGAGCACTCAAGACAGGTAGTCACCTGTGTCAGAAAGAAAATGTGGCAAGGTTTTTACTTCCTGAACCTGGGATTGACACCTCTGGTGGGGCCTCCTCACCTCCTCTGACTACGCAATATCGCAGCATGTGATTGGCTGACCTTAGTGTTTAAAACATAGTTCCAATTACAGGGGGGGACTATACTTCATCTAGACCATCCAGAAAGGAAGGTGGGGGAATAACTTCTTGAATAATGGGATCTCACTTGTAGAACCCACTACCTGTGCTCACAGCTCGGCCCTTCTGTGCAATGCATACATTTCATCTCTCAGGGCTCGATGTTGAACATAGGTCAAAAGAGGGGGTACTGAGGGGCATACCCCCCTCTGACATATTCATGGAAGTAGTGTAAAAGGTAGTACCCCTCGGTTATGGAGGGGTAAATCACATCCTTGATTTAAGGACAGGACTGGCCCTGCAACTCAGTCAGCTAAATGCACCCAATTTGTTCCACGTCCAGCATGTCTGCACTGGAGAAGGAGCTGCTTTTAATGTCACTGTAGAATAAAATGCATTCTGTTCTATTCTATTTCACAAATTAAGCAGCTGGTGCCATGTTTTATCACACTTGTCAGTGCTAAAAAAAAAACATCTCATTATTTGAATTTGAATTATTTGAATCGTTATTTTGCGTTGAGTCTCCTGACTGCTGCTGTGTGTGTGTTCCCTGGTGTGTGTGTGTCCCCTGGTGTGTGTCCCTCAGGCTGGAAGAACGCCCAGCTGGCACAGCAGCTGGAGGAGAGGGAGAGGAGGATAAAGGGACACCTAGACATCGCCTCGAAAGGTAATACACACACACATACGCGTGCACGCACACACACACACATACGTGTGCACACACACACACACACACACAGCAGCTGGAGGAGAGGGAGAGGAGAATAAAGGATAAAGGGACACCTAGACATTGCCTCGAAAGGTAACACACGCATGCATGCACGGATACACATACACACACACACACACACACACACACATACACACACACACACACGTATGCACACACACGCACGCAGACACACACACACACACACACACACACACTGACATAAACACACATGCACAAACATGCACGCACACACAAACTAGACTTGTAGGGACCGTTCCCCTAATATTAGATTTTAAGAAAAAATCTCTTTTCAGGAAAACATTTAGATAATCTGGGACTAGTCTTAATCCACAAATGGCTCATTTAAGTTCTCACATGAAGCAAAATCTCAGTTCTGTTTCTATTCATAAATTCATCCTGCCATGTCAATACCTTAACACTTGTGTGATTCAGATCAAGTGAGGTTTCTCCTGTAGCTCATTTTCTTCTACACTCTCTTCTTCACTAGGACCACTGAGGCAGACGTTCACCCACAATCCTTTGCAGCAGACTGCACCTGCCTCGACCTTGTCAAAGGCATCAGGACGTGACGGGGGAAAGAAGCGGCCATGGGAAGATACGATAGGCTGAAGGGGGAGGGTCAAAGATGGGATGAGATGAGATGAGATGAGATGGGACGAGATGATTGGTTGAATGGAGGTGTTAAGTAAGGCTTGTGAAGATGTGATTGGTTTAGAGGATGATGGACAGATGAAATACCACCTCCACCTTGTACATATTTATTTGGTTAACTAGTGGGAGAGGGTGGGGAGAGATTAGTGTGGGTGGGCAGGGGACACACATTGTACTTGTATGATAATCAATAAAGAGCACATTGGATGCCCCTGGATCTTTCTGAGCTGGTGTTTTTTTTTGACGCAAACCTTGCAACATACGAAGACAGTTTGGTGACCCCCATCACATTAAAATGCACCATGCCAGACCCCTAAATATAGGCTTGTTTATCCAAAGCGACTTACAAAAAGGAGAACATAAGCTGTACACTGAGAAAGTGTCAGCTTGAACTAAACTCTTAAAACCATCACCCAAGCTGGCAACCAAGATTTAAAGTTGAGGTTTATGTCACATTCACATAAAACAGCCTTCAGTTCATCATGACAGTTTTGGTAACCAGTGTGTCTTCACTATGGAGTGGAATGTTTACAGTTCTCATTATCTCATATGACTGGTCACCTTAGCTTTGGGACTTAAATAATGTTAATTGTACAAATAGTTTGGCTCATATAGTATATTTAGTAATGCCCACATTGTTTTCTCTTCATACCAAACAAAGGTATTTGTACTAGTGCCATATTTTGAACTAGGCTTTGTCCAAAGGCTATATCCTTTAATACATTGTCATTTATATATATATATATATATATTGTTGTATATATAATGTATACATATATATTGATTTTCTTGCTATTATTTTCTACAGTTAACTCTTAAAAAACAATTAAATATAAAATGGCACATAATGCTTTTATAGCAGTTTTACACTGAAGTATAAAGTCTCTTAGTGATGATGTCATTTCATGTCATCTTGTGCGTCATACAGTTTCGCAGGTGTCCATTGGACACTTGTCACATGGGCAGGCTAGTGGTCACATGATTGGCTGGTGTTCTGCATGGCCATTGGTTGCACAAGTGGAATGTTAATGTAGCCAAGTACCAAAAGAGTTTGTGATTGGATGTGTATGTCCATCATATTCTGTAGTCATAGACCAAACAAAATTCTGATTGGGTGCGAGGTGGAGCGTTGTATGATCGTCGGCCAATGGCGTGCCAGTCATGGGTCCGTTGCCGAGACGATGAGTCTCAGTCAGCCTTCGGCCCATCAACGTCCATCTCAGTCACGACGGAGTAGCACACCTTCTGGATCAGTATGCCAAACGACACTGTGAGAAGAAGAGAAAAGAAGAGTGGGTGGTGTGTGTGTGTGTGTTAATATGATGGAAGAAAGGATAGAGGGCAGGAATAAATTAATTTTGACCATCTAATCTTAGATTTAAATATGACAGGTCACAACCTAGATCAATACTAAAGAGACTGTTACAGCTGTCATGTCTAGTAGTTAAACATGAGTATTTCTGCTTATAAAACACGTTTTATACTAATTATATTATAGATATTAACATAAGTAGAGGCCAATAGAGGCAGGTAAACAAACAAACCAATAAATAAATAAATAAACACGTCCACCAATGAGATTCCTACCGATTCCCTTGCGTAGCCAGACGGGCCGCTTGTGGGCGGGCATGTAGATGCACAGGAAGTAGACGGGCACTCCTGATAGGGCGATGGCGATGCCAATCAGGGAGTTGATGGTGTCACTGTAGAGGGGCACCACCACCAGGAAGACGGTGCACATGCAGAAGATGATGGGGAAGAACAGGCTCAGCTGGAGGGGGGGGCAAAGATGGAAGACGAAGAATGAGTTACACCAGCTGTGGACATGCACCTTGATGTGTGTGTGTGTGTGTGTGTGTGTGTGTGCGTGCGTGCGTGCGTGCGTGCATGTGTGTGCAGGAAGAACAGGCTCAGCTGGAGGGCAAAGATGGAAGACCAAGAATGAGTTACACCAGCTGTGGACATGCACCTTGATGTGTGTGTGTGTGTGTGTGTGTGTGTGTGTGTGTGTGTATGTGTGTGTGTGTGCGGG
Organism: Setipinna tenuifilis; assembly: GCA_030347295.1. Lineage (NCBI taxonomy): Eukaryota > Metazoa > Chordata > Actinopteri > Clupeiformes > Engraulidae > Setipinna > Setipinna tenuifilis. The sequence continues at coordinate 5,216,133 of CM059284.1, read as the reverse complement.
AAGAACAGGCTCAGCTGGAGGGGGGTGAAGACGGAAGATGAAGAATGAGTTACACCACATGAGTGTTAAATGACAACAATGTGTTACATGATTCAAGTGATCATCAGAAATATTTAGATGAATACATTTTGTAACAGTAATTTTATACAGGGTGGGCCAAAAGTAAGCGCATACTTCATTAGATAGGTATGCCCTTTACATTTTTAAAAAACATCATGACAAAAACAAATAAAACTAAACATGAAACAAATAGTGACACAGCTATAAGTCTATTTTTGCACTGCCCCCCCCCCCCCCCCCCCCCTCCTAGTACATATAATGTGTAACAGGAAAGCAAACTAATGCTAATTCCCAGGTCGGGAAATGCCCTGCTTGTGTGACTGGTAAATTCCCACATCCAAGTACAAATGGAACACAGCATTGAGGCCCTGTGTGTGTGTGTGTGTGTGTGTGTGTGTGTGTGTGTGTGTGTGTGTGTGTGTGTGTGTGTGTGTGTGTGTGTGTGTGTGTGTGGTTAACCTTGAGAGGCCGGGCTCTGTCTGGTTGTTTCCAGCGCAGGTAGAGCTGACCCAGGATGGAGAGGCCCACAAAGAACCAGTAGCTGAAGCTGTAGTAGTTGATCAGCTTGAAGATGTCCTCCACACACAGATACACCAGCGCCATAGCACCCTGGAGAACCAGCAACACCAGTTACACACACACACACACACACACACACACACACACGCACATGCACACGCACTCACACGCACTCACACGCACTCACACACACTCACACACACTCACACACACGCACACTAGTGTGTATACCTCAGAAAAATACACACACTGATTTAAAAAAAAAAACACTTTTAAGGCCGCTGATTGCAGTTACAGCTTCATGATGCTATACATGTATGTGTACAGTAGGGGGCACAATTGTGCAAACTGAACTCACGCACACACACACACACACACACGGTGGTATGACTGAGTGAGGGTACTGATGTTGAAGAGGAGGGCTGGGATGGGAAGAGACTACACACGCACACACACACTCACACACACACACACATATATGGTGGTATGGGGGGACTGACGTTGAAGAGGAGGGCTGGGATGGGAAGAGACTACACACACACACACACACACACACACACACATATATGGTGGTATGGGGGGACTGACGTTGAAGAGGAGGGCTGGGATGGGGGTGAAGCGATGGACGTGGATCATGCACAGGTAGTCTGGGAGATGACCCTCTCGGGAGCCCACGAAGAACAGCCTACAGGACACACACACACACACACACCATGAATGAATGTGGAAATGAATTTGCAGAATGTAAACTTTTACCAGCACCCCAACAGTAAATTTTGTGTCCAAAATTTATCAGCAACTTTTGTATTTTACCAGCCTTTGGCTAGTGGCTAAAGCAAATTTCCATCCTCCATTCCATCATAGTGTCGTTGTAGTATCTAGCCTATGTAGGGTGCATGGTGTAGTATAGCATACAGTAGTATTATTGTGTAGCCTATTTAGGACGCGTGGTGTATACAGTAGTAATACTATGTAGCCTATTTAGGATGTGTGGTCTAGTATAGTTTAGCAACTGTATGTAGCCTATTTAGGATGTGTGGTGTGGTATGGTAATAGTGTGTAGCCTGTTTAGGGTGCGTGGTGTAGAATAGTATTACTGTGTAGCCTATTTAGGGTGTGTGGTGTGGTATAGTATTAGTGTGTAGCCTATTTAGGGTGCGTCATGTGGTATGGTATTAGTGTGTAGCCTATTTAGGGTGCGTGGTGTGGTATGGTATTAGTGTGTAGCCTATTTAGGGTGTGTGGTGTGGTATAGTAATAGTGTGTAGCCTATTTAGGGTGTGTAGTATGGTATCGTTATAATATCTAGCCTATGTAGGATGCGTGGTGTGGTATGGTATTATTGTGTAGCCTATTTAGGGTGTGTGGTGTTGTGCTGACCTTGAGGCAGCGAGGATGGAGGCGTTGAGTCCTCCAAAGCAGGACAGGGCCACAGCCAATGGGATCGTCCAGTTCATCACGCCAAACACACGATCCGCAAATGTCTGACAAACACAACACAACCCACACAGCAAAATACAAGTGAATGAAAGCTTAAATGATGATTTTTAAATAATATCTTTTGTCATCTGGGAATACACATTACATCATTGCAATAAACCACTTAGTCAATGCATGTCACAATGTCCTATCTCACATGTCACAGGTAAACAATACTGTTTGAGACTGCTTAATAGTTATGTGATGGACTCAGGTAGTGTAGGCGGGCCCAGGCTAACCAGCACCACCACCATATACTCCACACATTCACACAATGTCCACCATCTTAACCTATTCATCACCTCTTTTTCATTTCATTGGTGCCTAATTTCTCAGGCAAAAGAACAGCCAAGAAGACTAACTTGAACGCGCAATTCAATGTAGCGTCACAGGCAGCATGGGTGGGCCCAGGCTAACCACCATACACACGCACACACGCACACACGCACACATGCACACACACACACACGCACACACACACACACACGCACACACACCCACGCACACACGCACACACACACACACAGGGAGTGTGGACGGGCCCAGGCTAACCACCACCACCATATACTCCACACACTCACACAGCGTCCACCATCTTAACCTTCTCACCACAGCCACAGCATCGCTCACACATTCACACAACGTCCACCATCCCAATCTGCTCACCACAGGCTAACACACACACACACACACACACACACACACACACACACTTCTCACCACAGCCACAGCATTGCTCACACATTCACACAATGTCCACCATCCCAATCTGCTCACCACAGCCACAGCATCGCTGTCCAGGA
>CM059284.1:5143272-5200772 GCA_030347295.1 Setipinna tenuifilis | reverse complement strand
AGAAAGCGTCGTAGTGTGAACGGCCCCTAAACTGGGTTCTGCAGTGTAGATGGTCTATGGTAGGCTTTACAGTTTACAACTGGTTCTGTGGTGTATATCAGCTCAGCCGCCCCCTGTTCTGCAGTATACGTACCCTACTCTGGCCACTTTACATTGTAAAAGTGTTAGATCTTTAGACTTCTCCCATGGAAAGATATAATAAAAAAGTACAAAAATGTTAGGGGTGTACTCACTTTTGTGACATACTGTATATGAGCACAATGTGCAATGTCAGAGCATGACGGCATATACTGATGTACTGCCTACAGTGCAGAGACATAATTAGGCCTTTTACTCAACATCTGTATTGAGAGGAGAACTCTCTCCACTCCACTCCACTTCCTCTTATGACTGGTTTTGTGCTGACCAAACTGGTTGTCCCTGGACAGTGACATCACTTCCTCTTCTGTGACTAGGCACATCCAGCTTCATAGAAACGTATGCAGCTGACTACAGTCAGGGATACATTCTGGGCTGAAAGTGTTGCATGATGGTTAGAAATTGTGTGTGGATGTCACCAAAATGTGACCCAAGAACCCGCGAGAGCAAGATACTTGCACAGTTGCTTCCACACAAGTAGACTACCGTTCTTCAACAGAGATGAGTCACCTTTAAGGAATAGTGTGCACACCTATGGTCACACAATGTAAAGATGTGGGTCTGCACACTGCCTCGTTTGCTCCAAAAGTTAAACTTCATTACTTTAAAATGCAACGTTTCGATCCTTGTGGATCTTCATCAGGCATATGCTTTGCTCCAAAAGTTAAACTTTATTACTTTAAAATGCAACGTTTCGATCCTTGTCGAAGCGTTGCATTTTAAAGTAATAAAGTTTAACTTTTGGAGCAAACGAGACAGTGTGCAGACCCACATCTTTACATTGTCTGACACTTTTGTCTTGCACCTGCCGACAAACTACTTGGATGTGCGCACCCACTCTCCACAACACACCTATGGTCACCCAAAGGTAGTCTTGGCCCAGTTTATAAGACACAGTGAGCTACTGAAATAGAATTTCTTTGAAGATTATTTGATATAAAATATTGTTTGATATAAAAATGTGTGTAAGACAACAAGAATGTTTAGAAAATGTACAAAGTGGATCTGGATGTTAACCGAGGACACTTAAAGAAGTGACTACCCTCTCCAGACTCTGTATAGTCTCTTATCCAACCTCCAGCTGTGTTTTTTCAACCATACTGCAATTTTGGTCACAAATTAATTGAGAGAGTTCAACGGGTTTATAATGTAATAATACATGCGTGAATGAACAAGCAGCTGCGCGTGCACATTCTGACACACAAACACACACTCTCCATTCATTTTTACAAGGTCCAGACAGACAGACAGACACTCTTTTCCACTTGTGTCGAACACATAAGCACACTTCTTTGCCCTGATTTAAGCACACACATGAACAACATGACTTGCATTTGAGCTGATGTCTTTACACACACACACACACACACACACACTTACAGATGCAGGCAGCAGCCAGCAGTCGATTGGCTGCATATGGTGCAATGCAGCTGGGGAAGATGGGCTGCACCATGTATACACACACACACACACACACACACACACACACACACACACACACTTACAGATGCAGGCGGCGGCCAGTAGTCGATTGGCCGAGTAGGGTGCGATGCAGGTGGGGAAGATGGGCTGCACCATGTACACACACACACACACACACACAGACACACACACACACACACACACTTACAGATGCAGGCGGCGGCCAGTAGTCGATTGGCCGAGTAGGGTGCGATGCATGTTGGGAAGATGGGCTGCACCATGTAGTTGGAGAAGGTGATGGCGATGACGGCCTGGCTGGTGGGCTCGATGATGAGCAGCGAGGTCCAGAGGCGGATGAAGGCCAGGAAGCCCCCGAAGGCCTCCAGGATGTAGGCGTAGCTCGCGCCCGACTTGGTGATGGTGGTGCCCAGCTCGGCGTAGCAGAGCGCGCCGAACACCGAGAAGATGCCGCCCAGCGCCCAGACGACCAGCGAGAGGCCGTAGGAGCCGCTGTACATCAGCACGCCCACCGGCGACACGAAGATGCCCGAGCCAATCATGTTGCCCACGATCAGGCACACGCCGTTCAGCAGTGAGATCTCCTTCTTCAGCTTCATCGACTCCTGCGAGCCCCCCGCCGCCCCCGCCGACGGTCTCGGCTCACCCTCGCTCCCATTGGCCAGCATCTCCCCCGCCGGCGAATCCTGTGTCAGGGCCGGGCTGTAAGACGCCATGAGTCCAATCAAAACGTATGGGGTGGGATGTGTGCAGGATGGGTATTGGTCCAATTATTGAATATGTATATACTGGTCCTCCAGGGTGTGACTGCTATTGGTTCCAATAGCTGTCAATCAAAAAAAAAGGAAAGAGTCCTCTATTTTACACACAACAGTGTCAGTCTTCAGAAGTCAGCATCAGCTTGCATATAACAATATCATCTGTGGACCAGAACAGAAACAGAGAGGGAAATGTAGTTTATTACAGTTTTTCTCAGTCGCTTTGGTGCTTTTCTCAGATCAGAAAGTAAATTCTCATAACTATTAGTTCAACCTCCACAACATTTAGTCATTTGTGCACCTCATAATAGCATTTTCTCCTTCCTCTGAACAAATTGCCAATGCTTTTGGACATGTGTCAGTTGCTTTTATACAATACAATGTTGTTTTTTAACATTATCATTTGCCTTTGTCATGTCAGTCAAAATGAAGTATACTTGTGGATGCTGAATAGTCATTCCCAATAAAACTAATAGTCTTAGTTTTATTGCTTGAGTCATTACATACAAAATTGTTGAACTAGTTATCAAATTCTGTCAAGCAAATTTTATACCTTTCTTTATAATTTTTTTTGCTGGAAATGTCTCCTAAATTGAACAGTTGCTCTCAGGTGAACTTAAGCTTTTACTCACAAGGAGGTGTGTGAAGTATTACAGTTTTTCTCAGTTGCGTTGGTGCTTTTCTCAGATCAGAATGTAAATTCTCATAACTATTAGTTCAACCGTCACCAGTATGTACAGGTAAAACATGTCTTCTATGTATACTCTAATGTTCAGCACTGTAAATGGTCTGCTTTGCTGCAGCAGAGTCATGCAGACGGTGGATTTACCACTCCAGGAGACACTTTTCTCGCTGCATTGCAAGGGATGATATCCGTTGTGATGTAGATGAAAATATATGGCTAGACAGACAGGAACGTCTGTATGTGCCAGAATGATTTACCTATTTTCAGTTACAATATGTACTGTTACGTATGTTGTTCACATTTGTGCACAGCTCTACCAAAAGGGTGTTTCTTATGTTTGTTCTAAATAAGTGACTGTATTGTATTTTTCTTTTGCACAATGCTGTAGAATTGCAAAGAGCATATACAGTAAAAATAGGAAATGTACGTATTTAGTGTCTTGTACTCACTCCCCTACCTACAGCAACGTGTACTGTTTACTGTAGTTTTACGTAAAATGGCTGTACAGGTAGTGTATAGTGCTGTCTTGAGCATTTTCAAGTAGTGTCAATGAGTTCTAACCTTTTTTTCCTGCATTGGAAAACACTAAGAGAAGTAATTGTCATAATGAAAACATGACAAAGCCATTTGACTATCTTGTTCATAAACATGATGTCAAGACTTCTCATTTTGATGACACTGGCAGTTTCATTGACATGAATACTTGCTTTTGAGGAATTGACTATCCATTTTGAGCAAGTGACGTGCTTTTGCAGGTTATCCACTAGGTTTTGCAGTTTGCACTAACTGTTTTGAGAAATGCACTAAATGCTGCGCAAATGTTAATAGTGTTGTGAGAAAAGTACCAAAGCGACTGAGAAAAACTGTAAGATTCATTTTAAATCAATTTCTGTGTAAAAATTAAGTTTTGTGTAACTACATTGATGGCTAAGTGCTTAGAGCAGATGGACTGGCTGGATAGGGACCTGCCTGTGTTGCCTGTGTAGCATGATGGACAAACACAGACACAGTTTATTGCCGTTTCCCCCAGATGGCTATTCCAGAGCCATTAGGGGCCTGCGTGGCCAAATGGCTTTTCATGGGTGACTTCATGGACACAAATTGATACAAAAACAGAGTGGACAGACTTGTGTTTTTAGGTTATTTCCTCTCAGTCTAAGTCCATTACTGTGACTGTCCCTTGTTGGATTATGTTGATGTGTTGCAGGTGTGTCTTCCATGGTACCTGCTGTTTTGTTTTGTTTTTCTGTTATCTCATATGCTGCCTGTGTTTTTATGTTGCGTGTTTAATAGTTTCATGGTGTTTATAGTGTCTTTGTGTTGCTGTTAGTGAAGGGCTGTTTTTCTTCACCAGGGCTCTCCTCTCTCTCAAAAGGGACTCCTGTCTCAATGTGACTACCCTGGTAAATAGATAGATAGATAGATAGATAGATAGATAGATAGATAGATAGATAGATAGATAGATAGATAGATAGATAGATAGATAGATAGACGGATAGACAGGCGGATGGATGGATGGATGGATGGATGGATGGATGGATAGATAGATAGATAGATAGATAGATAGATAGATAGATAGATAGATAGATAGATAGATAGATAGATAGATAGATAGACAGACAGACAGATAGATTTATATTTAAAGAAAAACCCTACTATAATTAGCCAGTCAGTCAGCTTTCTGTGGTTTTCCACTGTTGTATTGTGTATTTGCATGTTTGCATGTCTTAACTGATATGGTGCGTTAATCTCCTCTCCATAGTGTCACTGGTATCAAAAAGAATGGAACACAAAAAAAAAAAACAATCTGGAGAGTTACTGAGTTACTGAGCACACATACACACGCAGTCTCCCACACTCACATACAAACACAACAACTGATCCATTCACTTGCTCATTCATCCCCCACACACTCTTAGTCACTCACTCACTGTCACACACACACACACACATATACACATACAAACACACACACACACACGCACAGCACTCCTCGTGGTGTCAGCAAGTTGCAGCCACTCTCACTCCGAGTCACGTGCTTCCCACGGCCCGTGAGGGAGCCCAGGGCTGGTTGCAGAGCTGCGTTTGGTGGCCAGGACAACTAATCTATCTCAGAGAGCAACAGACATTAGATGAGGTTTATTAATCAATAACAAAGCATAATAGATACTAGTGAGTACAACTAATCTATCCCAGAGAGTAACAAACACCAGTAAGGATAACTAATGCATCTCAGAGGTTAACAGACACTAGTTAGGATTACTAATTCATCCCAGAGAGCAACAGTTACTGGATTGGATCTGGCCTAGAACTCACAAGCATCTACTCTGAACTGGACCTGAAACTGGTATTGATCAGGCAGTAGCCTACTCCAAATAAAAGGTTTGAAGACAAATGCTAATGAAGTTTACTGACGGTCACCTTCCCCTTACCAACCCAGACAAGAGGAACTAGCCTTCCCAATCACTTTTCCTGGGGGACACTAATGGCGCTCTCCACAGCGCCCTGACTGGGTTCACACACACACACACACACACACACACACACACACACACACACACACACACACGCACACATATATATATATATTATTATCATACACAGGGCAACATATACATATATATATTATTATCATACACAGGGCAACTTTTTGGGGAATGCTGCTAAGCTACATTACTAACAGAAGTTGTACAGACACTTTTTCCTCTGAACATAAAGCACCTACAGGCAACTCAGTATTCAACCACTGACTTGCAACATTGCGACCCAATATGGGACATTTCTCTTAAGAGACATGTCTCTACAGCAATGACTGCCTCTATGGGCTTTCTGTTTGTTTGCCATGAACATGGAGACGTTTGCCATTAACTTATTGACATTTTCTCCATACATGCTTATGTATTTTAGTTATTTATCCAGTATAAAAAGTCATGATTGTATGGAAACATTGGTGCACAGATGACCACTACACATGGCATGGGCATTTCTGTGACCGCAGAAACCATATGACGCAAAAGGCACATGATATCCAAAAACACACATGCAAGTCAGCAGAAATGCACGACTGCTGAAGTTGTCAGCTGAAGAACACAGCAAAGTGCATGTCGCAGGGTGTAGGCCTAAAGCTTTATGAGTAATCAGGTTCCTCCTGCCAAGAGCACACACTCACGTGCACACACACACACACACACACACACACACACACACACACACACACACACATACGCACACACGCACAAGCACACACACGCGCACGCACACGCACACACAAACGCACTCAGAAACTGATGATCAAAGAGTAGATACTGAGTATACTGTACAGGTCTGCGTTAAAGGTGTGTGTGTGTGTGTGTGTGTGTGTGTGTGTGTGTGTGTGTGTGTGTGTGTGTGTGCATAAAAAAGTCAGTGAGTCAGTGAATGAATGAAAGAATGAGCACCTGAGTAAGTGAGTGAGTGAGCAAGCGAGCAATCCAGTGAGTGTAGAGGTGAGCAAGCGAGTGAGTGTGTAAGTGAGTGGAGGGTGGGGGGGCAACAGGAGGAAGGCTCTACCTGAGGAGCCAGTTGAGGGCGGAGAAGATAAGATATTGGAGCAGAGAGGGGATGATCAAAGCGAAGGATCCAGGACCGCTTATGCGGCCGGTGATAGCAGACTGAACTGTCACAACGGGGGAGTCTAAGGAGTACAAGGTCCAGGATGCTGTGCGATAAGACCTCCTCCCCCATAAAAATGCCATAAAATATCTCTTAAGGTTACTACTTCCTGTACACCATCTACAGGTCTATGTCAATTAGAGGGTGCCTCAATGTCACTTGCATCAGACATCCCAGCATGAGGGCAAAACGTGGCCGCAAATAAAATGTAAAAGTGGGCCTACTGCTGCTGCAATAGGAAATAAATAACACTAACATCCTCTGTGAGGTTTCACTTGCTGATGTTCTTTTTTAAGGTGGGAAGTAGGCTAGGCTACTTCCATGACAGAAATAACGTCATTCATTGTCCTTTTTTTAATAAAACAAATTACAGAAGTAACACACGCTTCTCTGTAAAGGGAAGATTGATAATAACAGAATCCATTGGGTTTTAATGAGTCTCTTACCTCTGCCTGTTCAACAGGTTGCGATCCCTCTATCGACTGCAGCTGTGATTGAACGCGGATGACATTCTCAGAAGATTCTACTCATTCGGTCTCTCGACAGTGTCGTTCCCATATTTGACTTCAAAATTTACGAATCTATAGGGCTTGTTTGGATGTGCAGCCAGTCCCCGGGGGTTGTTACCGCTCTACTTGTTGCGTTAAGTAAGTCTTCTTCTGGCTCCTCGTCAGCAACCCATGCTGACTCTGAAGGTGTACGCCGCTTTTATCAGCTGAGACGCTTCTGCTTTCGCAGGAGGTTGCAACTAGGGGGAGGGCCGTAGACGCCGAGGGGAAGACTGGGGTACTATTCTTCATGCTTTACCCATGCGTATCTTTTATACTTTTCTATATGAATGAATAGCATATAACAGGCTGGGCTACCCGAAATCACAATTTTAATGTCTGCATTCTTATTTTTAATGTCTGTTGTTTAGCTCCTTAATAAAGAACTAAATCCAAACTTAAGCTGAATTTTAACTTGTTCTAAGTAGTCTGTCGGGGGGAAAGGCATATAAAGGTAACTGCTGAATAAATTTTACTCTCACATCAGGGAACTAACAAATTACAGTCAATTATAGGCGAGACCGGAGCTGGTCGGATCATTTTTCACTCTCAGTTATATTTTTCCGTCTTACTATGCATTATAGTTATGAGCGTGTGATTGACTGAAAGCTTAATATCTCATCTATAAGACAGGTGTAGCCTACCGGTCGACCTAGGAGTAAATAGGCTAGTATACGCCAGCTTTCACATCAGAACGTCCAGCCAGGCTGCGCCCTCGTGTGCCTCGATGCTGTCATTCCATTCGCCACAGACGATTCTACAGTTCAAAGATTCAAAGTTCTACGACGGTTGCCGTCATGGCGTTGTGACGCCCTCGTGCGGTGGCGTTAGCCTACCACGTCGTCTCACTTATCCCTGATCCTACTTCACCCACCTGGGTTTCATTACATATTCTGGCATTTTAGCTTCTGGCAATTAAACCTTCCCCATTATAGTTCCATAATAAACACCCCTTGTTTAGTTAGGTTTCTCATAGTTTTAATGTGAGTAAGCCATATAACCTTTTGATGATGACTATGAGAAGCAGACATAGGCTACATCAACAAGCACCAGGGCCTGTAGGCTACTAAATAGCGGAAGCTCAGTGAGCAAAGGAATTTATCCAAAATCTCTAAAATAAGAAATTAACAATGTGATAGCCTTTCGTTTTTATCTGATAACTTACCTCAAACCCATCCTTAAACAAATTGATCAATTTGATGTCAATAGAGTTTAATGTCAGTTGTCATTATTAGGCTACTCATATTTATTACACTTCTGTTGGAGTTTGAGTTAAGGTTTACATGAAAATATTACTGTCTATTCATTTTCTCACATGCAAGAGTCAGTGTCCCTGTGATTAAATGAAGAATGGCTAAGCAGTGTGCCCAAATCCTATTAGAGGGTTGATTAAACAATTTACACATGGTGCTACAACTTCACCATTCAGACTCTGTCAAGGATGGACTGAACGCCAGGTGCATCTTTCAAGCCAGTCTTGGGGGCTTAAGCAGTTTATCTCAGTGCTCTGGGTCTGCCAAATCAATATCAGCAACAGTAGAAAGTCAGAAAAAGCAGTTTCTAGATCGCAAAATGAGAATAAAGTGATGTTTCAAGTTTTGGTGATCAAGTTTTATACTGCTACACTGTTTTTTGGGGGGTGTTTTTAAAATCATTTTAATGATTAGGATCTCAGTAAATGTTTAACATTATAACCCACTCTCCACTGTTGGTCTCAGGCAGTGCAATTCTTCACGTATGAACCAATTATCAACCAAATTCAATCATCACGTTTGAAGGGGAAAAAAAGAAGGGAAAAAAAGATCCCTATCAGTGGCTGAGTTTCATCTGTGCTGTGTCCAATCTTATTATTATTTTTGATTGAGACACGTCTGTCCGCTGTCCCGTGTGGACAAACTTTCAGCACATGCCTTTTTCTGGCCCATTGTCTTACGCTCTCTCTCAGCAGCACCCACACATTCCTCTCCTTGGTTACCGGTTGTCATGGTTTCTGGAGCGCAGCAGTGGGCGGATTAGAAGCCATTTTGGGGACAGCTGGCCAGGTCGCCACCGCATAGAGTCCCCTGTCCTGTTCAGAGACAACTGGGGGGGGGGGGGGGGGGCAGCGTGGGGGGGTGAGGGGAGGCTTTGTGTGGGGATTAGAGCTTCCTGTGTGTTAGCCCATTACATGGGTGAGAGGGTGGTGGTGTGTGGGGGGCAGGGGAGAGAGAGAGACTGAAAGAGAGGGAAAATGAAAGAGAAATTCAATGACTGAGAGTATGAAAGAGTATGAAACAGAATGAGGGAGAGGGAGAGAGAGAGAGAGAGAGAGAGAGAGAGAGAGAGGGAGGGGAGGGCTGGGGAGGGGGAGGGGGAGAGGGCCTCTACAGCTGCATACACAATTGCACTGCTCAAGTCACATAAGCGCATAAATAAGCCTGCACACATACCCTCTCGCTCACTCATACACACACACACACACACACACACACACACACACACACACACACACACACACACACACAAACAAACTCACCGCAAAGACCTGTGAGAGAAAGGCTGATGAAAGAGAGCAGGCTGCCTCAATAAGAGCACAATTAGTCGACAGAAAAGGGCCCAAAACAAAGGAGGCCAGAGAAAGAGAGATCCCTCGGGGCAAACACTACAGACAATGACATCATCACAAACCAAGACGAAGATGCCGTATAACTTCACAAAAGACTCACGCATGGATTCGCCTTCATCGGCGCAAAAAGAAGACATTCTTCAGAAGTTAAAATTCATCACCATTGCTTTAATCGTTTTCACAATAACACCTACAACGTCTTGGAAAAAAAAAAAAAAAACTACCACAACTAATTAGGGTACAGTGTGAAAACTCAGGCAGAAAAGCACAGACAGGCCGTCTCTCAAGTGCCTTGAGAGAGGTGGGAAAAGACAGTGGGTACTGCAAGGCCAGCCATGTTCGTCAGTGTCCTTTGGCTGGCTGGTTGAACCTGGTTGAACATATCCAACGGCTATGGGGTTTGGTGGCAAATGCCCCAAATAAAGTGGTATGGGAGAGATAGCTTTTTTGGACTTGATACTGTAAATCTTGGCAGGGTTTAAAAGTTATACAGTAGGTCAAGGCAAGAGATGTTCAAGTTCTTATGCGGGAAAAAATGAAAAGCATCACTCAGTGGTTTCGCAATATCATCATCATAATTATCATCATCATCATCATCATCATTATCATCATCATCATTATCATCATCATCATCATTACCATATCCCTTAGAAAATAAGGTATAAACATTATGCATCAGAGTAGACCCTTAAAAACTACAAACATGGCAGCAGAAAATCTATAGCAGCACGACTAAAGTGCCACGATCATACAACCAAGCAAATAAACAGACAATCCCTTTTGAGCCTTACTGGGGGATGGGGGCAGGGGAAAAATAGTCATTCAAGTTTTTAGTTATCTTTAGGATAAGACAGATAAAAAAATGTGACTTTGAATTGTGCCTCCTTAGTTCCTTGTCACCAGTTTTGGTGTCTCTCCCCCATTTCAGTCCAGTAAAAATTATCCTCAGAGTGAAGGCACTAACACAACCACGCTGACAAATTTGCTACATACCATGAAATCTTAACATAGGCACACTAGAAAGGGCCTTGGTCTAATCTAAAAAAAAAACAATAGCAAAATACATTCCCGCAAAAAGAGCAGTGAAAAACAAAAACTTTTTCCAGCAACATCGAGAGTCACATTCCATTTTTTGTTCATCTCCTCACGTCACTCCGCCTCCTCTGCAACAGCAGAGGTGTCCATTGGCTCGTCTGTAACACAGCTCTTCTCTTGATTGGCCGATGGCTTCTCTACATCCTCCTCTGCTGGACTGCCATTGGTTGAGATTGCACTTGGATCCTCCAAAGTGTCCTTGGCTGTCTTGAGGGCTCCTTGTCCCTTAGGAGCCACAGGCCCATTGCTTGCACTCCCCGAATGCACCTTCATGTGCCCCTGAAAAGGCAAACAAAAACATTTCAATACAAAATGTCTTTACCGTGTCTATCCAACGTATCGTAATCTGAAATTGAAATATACAATAAACATGGGCTTAGAGTTATGTCTAGCCCTAAACAGTGTCTGTAAAGGCAGAAAAGTGTGCCCCTTAAAATGTAAACAAAAATGTTTCACTATAAAATAAAATTCACAATGTAGTGCATAGAGTCCACGACATATCATACAACAGCTAAACTAATAAGCATGATTATTAACAGTAACAATCAACAGCAACAACAACAACAGCTAAAACAGCAGACAATAATACAAGAATACAAGGATGGTTTATTGTCACATGCATAGACATGCTGGCTAAGGTAGGACATGCAGTAAAACTGGTGAATATAAGCTGCCCACCTTGAGTCCACTGCGGCTGGCGTACTCTTTCCCACACTGGCTGCAGCTGTAGGGCTTCTCGACTCGCGAGGCTTTGGGGGTCTTCACTGGGGTCACTGGCAGCGCTCCGTCTGCCCCTTCAGCTCCCTTCTCCTCATCCTTCCTGATCTCCTCATCCTTCCCTGCCACCTCCGCTATCTCCTTCCTGGGCTCCACGACTGCTGCCAGGGAACTCTCCTGTTTCACCTCCTCTTTCTCCTCCTTCTCCTCCTCCATCGCTACGTCGTCCTCCTGCTCTTCCTCCCCAGAGGCCTGGACTCCATTTTGGATCACAGCGGCGGGGACAGCGTCAGAGGCTGGCTCAGTGGGTTTTGGGGAGGGGGCTTCTTCCTCAGTGCATGGCTCTGCAGCAGGTTCTGTCAAGTTGCTCAGGCCTTCGTTGGGACTGGAGCTGGGGCTGGAAGGAGGTGTGAGAGCACTGGGGTCATCAGCGGCGCCCGAGACCACAGTGGTGGTAGCCTTGACGACAGTGTTCACAGCCGGCGTGGGACTTTTTGCGCGAGACACGCTCTCTGTGCGGTCCGAGTCTGTGCGGTCTTCTCGCACACACAGAGACAAGGGAGCCATGTCTTCTGCGTCTGCGTCATCTTGCTGGACGGCGTGTGAGTTTATCAGCAGCCCCCGGGACGCGGAGTGGTAAGGCACAGCAGTGACATCAGACAGCGGATCACCACTCCGCACCTGCATCGCGGGCAAGGAGGCGACAGGTAGACCGTTGAGCACTGGAGGCCGCATCACCACCAGGGACAAGGGGTCTTGTTTCTCATTCTCATCCGAGAGACTTGGGTCGGGTCCAGGAGAGACGTCACCCCTCTCCGAGCTGGATTTCACACTCAGGTCGGCCAGCAAGGTCTCCCTGGAAACAGAGCCATCGTCTGCAGGAGAGAGCATGAGAGGCACCTTGCTGCTGCTGCCCAGATCCAGGGGCTGCACCTGAGGGCTGCTACTGTGGGCACTGATGCTCAGGTTGGTGGGGTCTTCCTGTGGGGAGGAGCTCTCGGGGTCCCCCGCTGCCGCTACCGCTACCCCCACCGCCATCGCCTCCTCCTCCACCTCCTCCTGCTCCTGCTCCTCCGCGGCGTTCCCGTCGGGCGGGATCTGCCCGCCCAGGTGCATGCGGATGTGGTGCTGCAGCACAACAGCGTTGGTGAACTTGCGCTGGCACAGCGGGCAGGAGTTCTGGGCGCGGGCGTTGGCCTGGCGCGAGTGGTGGGCAGCCATGTGTGCCCGAAGGCTGCCCTTGGTGGAGAAGGAGCGTCCACACAGCTTGCAGGGGAAGGGCCGCTCGCCCAGGTGCGTGGCCTGGTGCAGACGCAGGGCCTGGGGGCAGCTGAGCACGCGCAGGCACACGCTGCACTGGTTTGGGGACAGCACCGTCCCCAGAGACGATAACGATGACGATGACAGCAGGGACGGCGAAGTCGTGACGGTGGTGGCGGCGGAGGAGACGAGGGCCTGTCCGGCGATGTCGATGTTCGGGTTGAGGCCGAGCGCGGCCATCATCTCCCGGCGGTAGGCGGAGGACGAGCTAGTGGAGGTGACGTCGCTGGACGAGGTGGGGGCGTCACTCAGGCCGTGCAGGCCAGCGCCACCCAGTGGCTGCTTCTCCAGCTTCTGTGCCAGCCTCTGCAGCTTGCTGGTGTCGGAGGTGGCGGAGGAGGAGGAGGAGGGGGAGGTGGAGGAGGGGGACGAGGAGGCCTGGGCCTTGGGGTAGGGGGAGAAGGGGAAGGCCAGCTGGCCATGCGGAGACGGCAGGGGCGGGGGGTGCAGCAGAGCCAAGCCTGGGTGGTGGTGGGCCGCCGCCGTGGGGAAGAGGATCTTGGGAAGGTGTGCCAGCTGGGAGTAGGGCGACCCGGAGAGCAGGGCGGAGTGCGGAGGCGTGTTCTCGTCGAAGCGCTGCTGCTTCGAGCCCTTCAGCTGGCCGGCGATGGAGGAAGCGGAAGACGAGGGGGAGGAAGAGGAGTGTACGCTGGCGGTCGTAGAGGCGGCGGCTGAAGAGGCGCGGTTGAGCTGCAGGAGCGAGTGGGCGGTCGACAGCAACGCCAGGTCCACGCTCGGAGGCAGCGGCAGGGACGAGGGCGAGGGGCGGCCTGCCGAGCCGGACAGGAAGCCCAGCGCCATGCTGTCGGGGACACCCAGCTGACCTTTGACCCCGAACGCTTCCTCCGGCTCCGCACGCCTCTTCCTGCTTCGCGGGCCCGACCCGTTGGCCCCGCCCCCGCCGCCGCCCGATTGGCTCTGCTCGGACAGCGCGGGCGGCAGCAGCGAGAGCGAGAGCTCGGGGTTCTGCTCGCGGTGGCGCAGGAAGTGGGCCTTGAGGTTGCCGCGCGTGGTGAAGCGGCTCAGGCACACGGGACACTGGTACGGCCGCTCACCTGTGTGCGAGCGCAGGTGGATCTGCAGAGACGAGTCGCTGCTCAGCACCTTACCACAGAACCGGCACACGTGCTGCTGTCGCCCGGACGACGAGGTGGTTGTCATGGACGATAAGGACGACGAAGAAGACGACGATGATGATGATGACAACCCCGCGATGGACAGCCCTGAGCCCAGGCCGGCGGTGGACGAGCCAATCACAGAGCTGTGCGGGCCCGCGGCCTCGTGGGCCAGGCTGGAGGCGGCCAGTGCCGCGGCAGAGAAGCCGTTGGTGTGGCTGAAGGCGGGGGCCGTGCTGTGGGACTTGTCGTGCAGGAAGCGTGCAGGCAGGCCCAGGGACAGGGACAGCGGGTGCAGGGAGGCGGCCGAGGACATGAGGTTGGCGGCGGTGGTGCTGGAGAGAGCGGAGGAGACGGAGGCAGAGGCGGAGGGCGGTCGGCTTCCCCCCTGGCCTCCGCTCGGCTTGGACGCCACAGCCACAGCCGCAGTCGACTGGAGCAGCGACGGAATGCTGGACAGCAGAGAGGCCGCCGTGGAGACGGCCGACGCCATGCTCGTGGCGGAGACGCTGTGCGGCGGGGAGGGGGAGGAGCCGTCCCCGTTTGACCTCTGGCGACCTGACCTGAGGTCCAGCGACCCTGCTCCGCTCACCTGGGGGGTCTCCTGAGGGGCGCACAGGCCCCCGCCCAGACGCAGCACCTGGCGGCAGATCTCCTCGGTGATCTGCATCTGGTGGATCTGCCTCTGCTGAAGCACCCTCAGCTCCTCCAGCAGCACCGCCAGGGTGGGGGGCATCTCGATCTGCCCCTGCCCCACCCCACCCCCACCTGAGGGGTGAGCTGCCGCGGGGGGGCTGGGGGGTGCTTGCTGGACCGGACTGGGGCTGCCCTGGTGTGGGGGTGCCCCGAGAGAGGAGCCCAATGAGGAGGAGGAGGAGGAAGAGGAGAGGGCGGAAGACAGGGCGGAGGAGGTAGTGGTGGTGGCGGAGATGCCCAGCTGGGGGGAGGTCATGGCGGAGTGGGGGTGGGGGTGGCTCTGGTGGTGCTGACGGGCCACGTGGCTGGTTTTGGTCTGGGCCGGGGGCGAGGAGTGGGTCTGGGAGGACAGGGACGGGTGGGGGAAGTCCGGCGAGAGGGAGGAGAGGGTGTTGGGGAGAGACGTGCTGTAGGGGGCAATGTGATTGGGCCAATGGGGTGGCGACGTGCTCTCGTTCGGGAGGGAGGGGGCGTGGAGACCCCCGGGGGACGGCCTTGGGGCCAAGGGGGGGTGGCAGTCCGGGACCGAAGGGGGGGAGGAGGAGGAGGAGGGGGGAGATGAGGTAGCCTCTGACGCAAGGGAAGTGGACGGTGACTTCACTGCCAACTGCTCATCTGTAAACAAACAGAAGAAAGAGGGGAAAAGAGAAAGATAAACAGAGAAAGAGAGAGAGAGAATGAAAGACAGCGAGACACAGAGAGAGAAATAGAGACAGAAAAGGAAAAAAAAAATCACAGTTCTGTTAACATCGACAGTAAAGTGTGAAAGGCTTTCTTGTAGCAAGTTTTCTAGTCTGTTGCACAAATCCTTCTCGGCCACTTTCAGGTTATGTGCTATGACTCTCGTTATTAATTACACAGTTACACCTACTTGTAGTCTTTGCATGGGTGTATAAACACCACTCTGCCCTCTCAATTACCTGCCAAACTATTATGAACGTGTCGTTGTGCTGCTGTTTCCTCCAAACCAAAACAGTCAAACTACCTTGTTGCCATGACAATTTATTTCAAAGAACACTGGTCACTGCAGTATCCTCTCCAACAAGCAACAAAACTCAGCTTCCATCAGTTGACCCTTTCATTTCTCCACACACCCTTCCCCCTCGACCCCTCATGGGTCATAGGTCACGGAATGCTAAGGGTTCTGGGCACTGTCCAGGAGTTGTGATTGGTCTGCTGACCTGACCTTTCGAGCTCAGGGGTCAAATTCTTTCAGAATCTTGAGTAGAGAGAGAGAGAAAAGAAAAGAGAGTAGAAAAAAGAAAGGCAGAAATGAAAAGAAAAAAAAGACAGAGAAGGAGGTGGACTGGGGGAGCTTGGGAAGCTTAAAAACTCACTGACAATCCAACTTTACCTCCTTCCTTTATCCCTCCAGCTTTGCACTGCATGCCTGTACATCCCACCACAGCCCCTCCAAAACTACTCCTCCAAAAGCCGCATCCCCCATGTTTCACCTTTAATTATTTAATACGCGCTGTGGTTCACTGGATCTCAAAATTTGGCAATGGTCAGTGAGACGCTGTGAGCTTTTAAATGACCACAAATGATTTCCCCTGACAACTGGAGGTACATTAAGAGCTGACAAAATGGAGGACAAGTTGGAGGTGATTTTTCTCTCCCAGCCCCTGAATGTTACCCACTAAAAAACCCCAACTGAGCAGGAGTATGCAGTGAATAGAACTATGAGGGAGAGGGAGCGAGAGGGAGGGAGGGAGGGAGGGAGGGGGGCACGGGCAACATAGAAAAGGGGGAGAACAAGGGAACACGAGGGAGAGAATAAGACCCGGAGGAAGAGAATAGAGAAAGAGAGAGATTAATCTTTACCCAAACACCCCCCTCCCCTCCCTCCCACCCTCCCTCTCTTCGCCTTCTTCCACCTCCCCCTCTCCCATCCTCCACCCCAGCGGTGGGTGAATAGGGAGAACTTCTCCCAATTCTAATGAGAGACCTCCAGCGGGTACGCCGAAGCTGACTGGCTGAGTGATGGCCTTTGAGTGATGCATGTCAGCAAGAAGACCGCAGGAATCAACACGCATGCACACATACACACACACACACACACACACACACACACACACACACTCATACACACACACACATACACAGAAAGGGGGCTCCTGTGTGAAGATATCAGCACTTCTCCCATTTCACACAGAAACTTAGCACACACTTTAGTTTACTCAGAGTCTGTCTGATAACTACAAGAGCAAAAACTGTGAGCCACCTGGTTGGTCAACATCAAACAGCCAGACTGCATAATTAGTGTGTAGTATATGTGTTATTTCATAGATAAATGTAAACATTTTAAGAACATTTATGATGGATAGTTTTTTTCATACTGGGTGCCCTCAAACACTTAAACAAGAATTTTAAAAGCCAAAAGTTTTGCACAAAATTAACCTACTTTGAAGCAGATGTTTTAGAATCAGCACTGGGGGTTTTATGGTAACTATGTATGTGAAACACATGAAGCTTTTTCTCACCTTGCAGTAAGATCCGCGTGCCCCCAGGATCCGCGTTAATGAGTTGCTGTGGTCTTTTTTGTTTCCGGCGTGACATGGTTCAGGACGAGATGGAACGCGCGAGGAACATCAACCGAGGCCTCACCAATCTGCACTTTTCAGGCTTCACAAAAGTCCCGGAATCCCTAAAAATTAGAAAGATCCCGTTTGCGACGAGGAGACCTCAATGGAGCGCAGCATTGGACTAGAAAGCAAGTGGATAGTCTAACATAACGCCGGTGAACAGCAATCGACAGTGTAGCTGCACAATGACGTCTTCGGCTACTGTGTGATTCGATCAGTGTGTGTGGCTGTTTTTCCTCAACAAGTACTCTCTTTCTCAAAGTTGCCCACTTTGCGCCGTGCCGTGCCCCTCCTCCCCGCGAGTGAGTGTGTTTGTATGTGTGTGTGTGTGTGCGCGCGCAAAGCCGCGCATGTGTGTATGCTATATGCACACACACACACACACACACACACAGTCACTCCTTGTTCTTCACTAACATTTGCATTTCAATGGCGTGGAACACCGTCTCTTTTACTGGCATATTTTTACCACACCATCCTGTATCCCGCCGTCAAAAGGTTTTTATTTTCCCATCAATTACCAGACAGTGACGACATGACTGTGCAGAGTTTTAACAAACAGAATGTCGTTATTGTTGAGGAAATATTTTTATAGAGAACGCTCTATCGTCCGGCACTTTTGTATAAAAAGTAAATTATCAAGAAGAAAATCCAATCAGTTGCTTCATGGACAACGAAAAACCGGTTTGTCTTTCAGTAAGCCCAATTCTATTTAGGTTGTATTAGGCTTCAGAAGTCTTTTTCTCTAAATGTTTTTTTTAAATTAAATCAATGCTACAAACACTGCCATAGAAAATGTTTACCAATGCTTATTTGTTGTTTTTTGCCTTTTGTTTGTAATTTTTTAGACTTCAAATGTATTGCCAATTATAATTATGTCTTCATTAGTACATCATACTTTATCTCAGGGGTTACTATTCATTCATTATCAAACTTCGGTCCGATTGGACAAGTTGTCGGGCCATCCCACAAGTTTTACAAGCTCGCATGGAGAAGTCGCCCTTTTCTGCGTTCCCCTGCGTCGGTATGGGTTCGCAGAGCTCTATTTAAAAGGTAGTGAATAGAGGGGAATTTCTAACAATGGCGACCTGGACACAGTTCAGTGAGCATCTCCCTCTCTCACTCTGAACCCCCGGATCCATTGCCTGCGCGCACAATGAACTCTTTTCACGCGCTCAACACCACGAGGACACATGAGGCGGGGGAAAGCCATATTTGATTAGGGGTATCACACGGTATCACACATGCACTAACGTTTTACATATGGAGTTGGGGACTCGGAGTCAAGTCATTGTGTGGCGTGAAAATAGGCTGCACCATTGTTGAGCCCATAGTCCACTATATAAGATTAAATACAATCATGCAAACGCATGCAAAATAAAGGCTGACATATTTCATTTTGGGTTAAGTCATAAATCCGTTTAAAATAAAATAAAACGTTTAATAAAAGAAGCCTAATATTATTTACAAAACAATTTGGATAGATTACCTTTGTGAAAGTCTGTAATTATGACAATAAGCAAACAAAAACAGTTTGCATTAAATGTGCATGTTAAAATCACTTTTGCTCTCCTGGTATAATGTTCTTATTGGCTATGGTATTGTGTGGTAACTTGTGTTATTTGTTATTGTCACTCTGGTCTTGTATAAATAAATAAACATTTGCAAAAGTTTGTTCACCAAATATGCTGAAACACTAAGATGGACACAGATCAGAATAAAAAGCCCAAATCAAACATCAATCTATTGGTACCAATTCATGCACTGTAAAAAGGAGGAATCTGAACCAGTTATTAAACAGAGGTGTTCAAATAACAACAAATAGTGGTCTTTTTTTTCATTGCATCAGAGGTGTATCCATTGCCTGTTAGCTCACAAAGTTTCAAACATGCACAGCACACTGCCTGTAAACCGCTAGTATCCATTTAGCACACACAGTATGGTTTGCACTGTCAGTGACCCACTACACTGAACACTGACCTCCAGTACTGCATGGACAGAAATGCCCTACATAGCATTGAGATGCTGTTTGTGGTGCAGTGGAATTCCAATGATACCTTCATGCTGCGACTGCAATGCCTTGTCCTCTATGAAACTGCATAAATCCATGTTTATCCATGCTGCCCTGCAAAGCCAAAAGGCAGTACACATTTTGTAAAAACTGAGTTTAGACTGTAATTTCACTTTATAACACATATTATGTCTTGTGACTAAATGTCTTGCTTCTTCCTATTAAGAAAGTATAGGCTACATGAAAGCATCATTATTATACCTGGACTGGACAGTGTGAAAACTTTTAAGGCATTTTTAGTTGCTGCACTTCTTTGTATGGCAGATAGCAAGCATGCCTGTATATCACACCTTGTTATCATTATGTGGTAAGTAGGCTATATATTTGTAAGTAGCCTAGGTAGTAAGTAGGCTATAGAAACTGTGTGAGCAACACTGCATAAAAATATGCATTTACAGTATGTCACATAAGTGAGTACACCCCTAACATTTTTGTTCTTTTTCTATTATATTTTTACATGGGAGAAGTCTAAAGATATAACACTTTTCTACAACGTAAAGTAGGCAGTGTACAACTTATATAACAGTGCAAATTTGCTGTTCCCTCAAAATAACTCAACACACAACCATTAATGTCTAAACCACTGGCAACAAAAGTGAGTACACCCCTATGTGAAAATGTCCAAATTGTGCCCAATTAGTCATTTTTCCTCCCTGGTGTCATGTGATCCATTAGTGTTACAAGGTCTCAGGTGTAAATGGGTAGAAGTTGTGTTAAATTTGGTGTTATCACTCTCACACTCTCTCATACTGGTGACTGGAAGTTCAACATGGCACCTCATGGAAAAGAACTCTCTGAGGATTTCAAAAAGAAAATTGTTGCTTTACATGAAGATGGCCTAGGTTATAAGAAGATTGCCAACACCCTGAAACTGAGCTGCAGCACAGTGGTCAAGACCATACAGCGCTTCAAGATGACAGGCTCTACTAAGAACAAGCCTCGCCATGGTCGACCAAAGAAGTTGAGTGCATGTGCTCAGCATTATATCTTATAATCTATCTATCTATCTATATCTGTGTCTTCAAAATAAGCGTAGGAGTGCTGCCAGCATTGCTGCAGAGGTTGAAAGGGTAGAGGGACTGCCTGTCAGTGCCCAGACCATACGCTGCACACTGCATCAAACTGGTCTGCATGGCTCTGCCCAGAAGGAAGCCTCTTCTGAAGATGATGCACAAGACAGCCCGCAAACAATTTGCTGAAGACAAACAGACTAAGGGCATGGATTACTGGAACCATGTCCTGTGGTCTGATGAGACCAAAAAAAATGTATATGGTTCAGATGGTGTCAGGTGTGTGTGGCGGCAACCAGGTGAGGATTACAAAGACAACTGTGTCCTGCTAACAGTCAAGCATGGTGGAGGAAGTGTCATGGTTTGGGGCTGTATGAGTGCTGCCGGCACTGGGGACCTACACTTCATTAAGGGAACCATGAATGCCAGTATGTACTGTGACATACTGAAGCAGAGCATGATGTCCCCCCTTTGAAACTGGGCCGCAGGGCGGTATTTCAACATGGTAACGACCCCAAGCACACCTCCAAGATGACCACGCCTTTGGTGAGGGTGAAGGTGATGGACTGGCCTAGCATATCCCCAAAACTGAACCCAATTCAGCATCTGTGGAGCATCCTCAAATGGAAGGTGGAGGAGCTCAAGGTCTCAAGCTCAAGGTCAGCTCTGTGATGTCGTAATGTAGGAGTGGAAGAGGATTCCAGTGACAACTTGTGACGCTCTAGTGAACTCCATGCCCAAGAGAGTTATGGCAGTGCTGGAAAATAATGGTGGCCACACAAAATATTGACACTTTGGGCACAATTTGGACATTTTCACTTAGGGGTGTACTCACTTTTGTTGCCAGTGGTTGAGACATTAATGGTTGTGTGTTGAGTTATTTTGAGGGAACAGCAAATTTGCACTGTTATATAAGCTGTACACTGCCTACTTTACGTTGTAGAAAAGTATTATATCTTTAGACTTCTCCCATGGAAAGATATAATAAAAAAAGTACAAAAATGTTAGGGGTGTACTCACTTATGTGACATACTGTATGCAGGATAACAGTGAGATATACAGTAGGCAGAATGGCAAGCATGGTACATCAGATTTATAATTTATCATTGTGGTATTTAGACCTTATTTCACTAATTTCACTGCATGTCCTACTCTACAGTATGTCTATGCAAGTGGCAATAAAACATCCTTGTATCCTTGTGTTATAGCTAATGATGTTGTGCTATGCAATTAAGGTATGCATATGGAGCCTTAGTGAGTTCATTAATGTTTTTTTTCCCCTTAGAATATTGTTATATAGCTACAGTGAAAAACCAACTCTACACTCAGACCTACACAGTTTGCTTAGAAATGGTCTAGAAATATAGGCTTCAACAAATATAAACTAGTGTTATTACATTTAAATACTGATCAAATTTCATGGAAGAGCAACGTGTATCTTACTATGGCTTGTGAGGTAACCATGATTAGCATATGGGCCTATCAGTACAGAATTATGCCAAAACTAGCCATAGGCTAGCCCCTATGAAGTTTAGTCTGGGATGAATCTGGAATCTGCCAAAATGAGTGTCGACTTTCCATAGGGGGCGTCAAAATCCCTATTTCTTACCCAACGAGAGAGTAACGAAGCATGGAGTAGAAATTCTTGGTGTACTTGATGTACAATCCCAAGTGTTCATCATCATGTAACAATTAAAATATTACAGTTTATAGGTTTAATATGCCGCTGTGCTCCAGGCAGATTGGCACGTGCGTTAGCTGTCTCTGCTAAACGCGAGGAAAACTAGACACTGCCAACAGGCTATCTTCTAATGTGTCAGATTTAGCTAATTAGTAGCACCTCCAACTTGTTATCTTCGCTGCCCGCAGCATCCAAAAGGTAAGCTGTAAGTTAACATTCAGGTGAAAAAATAAAGACATCATTTTTCATATCGTGACTTTTCATTCTTGTCATAAAAATATTATGTAGCTAAATGTAGCAAAGCTTTTTAGACTTATGTGAGTTGGGAATAATACTAGCTAACAGACTTATTTTGCTAGCTTAGGTAACAGTTTATTTTGCTGTCAGTGTAAACATGATGCAATGACTGTACAGTATATAATTTAACCGGTCAATTAGTAGTGCAACAAGTCAACTGTAAATACTTCACCAAGGAGACGAAGGATTAGAAGACTTGACAATACATTGTCTTATTAGGTAACTAAGACAGATAGCCTATTATAACCGTTATTATCTTAGTTGATTGTGTAACCGTCTTTATGTTCTGTTTTCCCAGTCATGGCCCTGTGCGAGGACACTTTATTTTGTAATTTCCCCAAATGCCGGGCAAAGCTGAGTGGCTTTGCCTGGGTCACGGCCTGTTCGCACGCTTTTTGCGATCAGCATGGATCCGGGGAGTTCAGCCGGTCACCAGCTATCTGCCCAGCTTGCTCATCCGCCCTGTCAGGCAAACTCGACATAGTGCGGACGGAGTTGTCACCCTCGGAAGAGTACAAAGCAATGGTGCTGGCGGGGCTGAGACCTGAAACTGTCTTAGATATATGTGCAAGAGCACTGGCCTTTTGGACTTACCAGGTTAGAGAATTTGACAACATCACACTGTGCTGGAAAAGTTCTGGGAAAATCATTGTATATGCCACACACGTCAAATTATGACAGCTTGAATAAAATTGGACTATTCCTGATGCCACAGCCAATCATAAATTGTCAAAATGCTTTTCTGTTTAGTTTACCTATTGAGTAGAAACAGTGACCGAATAAAACCACAGTACATGTTCATCAACACTACTAGTTATAACAATTGCATTACACGTATATATTACAGTATATATTTCTATCAAAAGTGACTTTTTTGGTAGAAGTATCCAGTATGTGTTTTATGTGTACATAGTTTATGTATGTGTTAAACTTCAAAAGCAGACACTTTTATCTTAAGCAACTGACAACTGAGGAAAGCAATTAAGCCATGATAATCATAAAAGATAAAAGATGATGTGGAAGAGAAGTGCTAGTAGGAGAGGTAGAGATAGGTATAGGTAAGGCAGTCAAGGTGTATTATATTCAAATGCAGACATTCATTATCATTCAAATATTCAAGCTGAAATATTTGTCACACAACAGTCAGCCTTAGGATATTAATCAGTCATTCAGGCTGTGTTTGTTTTGTCCCTGCTGTGTGTGTATGTGGTGTGTGTGTGTGTGTGTGTGTGTGTGTGTCTGTGTGTGTGTGTGTGTGTATGTGTGTGTGTGTGTGTGTGTGTGTGTGTGTGTGTGTGTGTGTGTGTGTGCAGGTGCATCAGGAGAGGTTGTTTCAGGAGTACAGTCTGTCCCGTGCGGAGGGCCAGCTAAAGCAGATGGAGAAGGTGCTGTCACAGCAGACACAGAGCAGAGAGCTGGAGCTCAACGCCATGAGAGGGGAGATCGCCTCCCTTAAACGGGTACATATGCAACAGTCTTTTTAGTATGATCTCCCTTAAGCAGGTACATATGCAATAATCTTTACTGTGATCTCACTTAAGCAGGAACACATGCAATGGTCTTTACTGTGATCTCACTTAAGAGGGTACATATGCAATAATCTTTACTATATCCAGAGGTGTAAAATCCCGGGTTCAAAAAAGTAAAAACCCTGCCACAAATTTGATCCAACCAGTTCTGAATTAGCTGATCATAATGAGCACTCAAGACAGGTAGATCAGCTACTCAGTGAAGGCACCTGTGTTAGAAGGAAAATGTGGCAGGGTTTTTACATTCTGAACCCAGGATTTTACACCTCTGACTATATCTAACTTAAGGAGGAACATATTTAATAGTCTTTACTATATCTAACTTAAGCGGGTACATATGCAAAAGCCTTTACTCGTCAAAGTCAAAGTCAGCTTTATTGTCAAAAGCCATATGTACAGGTTGTACACAGGATTTGAAATTGCTCTCTAGGCCCACAGTGAACATTAAGCATCTTATAAACATGACAATAAAGCATAACAATAACAAACCATAAGAATATAAACATAGCAAAAAGTACAAGACAACTTACCGTATATATAATACAAATAAGTAAAACACACAAAGTGTTGCATAATAAAGCTCAAATGGTGCCATTTAAGCAGCAGTGTTTTTACTAAGTTAGGCATATTACCTTTACTTTGCCTAACTTAAGTGGGAACATTTGCAAACGCCTTTACTATGACCTAACTTAAGCGAGGTCACTGAACAAATACAAAAGCTCGACTGTCTGTCTCTCTTGTTTGTGGTGCTCTCTGTCGCCCCCTGGCTGCAGGTGATGGAGGAGTACAAGCGCAAGTACAGCGAGGTGTCTGAGAGGCTGATGGAGCGCAACCGGCAGTACCAGAAGCTGCAGGGCCTCTATGACTCCCTGCGCCTCCGCAACATGGTGGTGGGCGACAGGGAGGTGGGCGGGGGAGGGGCCATGATGAGGCCCTACCCTTCCGAGCCTCCTCCAGGTGAGTAAAACCCAGCGATTCACGACTCGATTCACGACTCGATTCACCTGGGTTTATCACACGAGTCTCCATAAACCCGAATCCGTTGAGTCATACCTACACCATGCATCTCTCAAACATGAGCAGAGGTGTCAATCCCGGGTTCAGGAAGTTAAAACCCTGCCACAAGGTTGATCCAGCCAGCTCTGAATCAGCTGATCATAATGAGCACTCAATGCAGGTAGATCAGCTACTCAGTCACCTGTGTTAGAAGGAAAACGTGGCAGGGTTTTTACTTTCTGAACCCGGGATTGACACCTCTGCTCGTGTGCGAGAGACCTCTGCACACGAGTGGGTTAGAGCTCCCCAAGGCACATACACTAATGAGTGAGTCTCGCAAACTCGGATCACTTCAGTGAGCCGTATCCTGTGAAGAAATAAGCATAGTCTTGAGCTAGAAGCATTTTAAAATAGCATTTACTTATAAAATCAAGTGAAAAAGAAATGTCAAACTTAGTTCATTTTCTCAGTTTTGCCATTTTGTGACCATGCATATTTTTCCAGTGGACTGCTCAAATTAGATATACAAACCTACCTTAAAATAACAAAGATTGTGCAGACATAAATTAAACAGATGTACCGGTATAGGCTCTGCCCTATATGTAGCACTTGCATGATGTGTAGGCGGTATCCTACATTTTAGTTGTGATCCTAACAAAAGTAAAAGTAGAATTTAGGTATTAGACAGAAAAGTGTAAATGCATTTAGAAATGTCATTTTGGTTTTGATGAAGGCCAATTTGGGTTGCCATAGAAAGGTTGAAGTGGAGTTGACATTTCACCCTGCCCATCTCTTGACAAAAATCTGTCAAGAAAACAGTCTAAAATATTTCTGTGAGAAAATCAAATGTTTTTTGTTTTTTCTTTAGTTCAAAAGTGTTGCAATCATGTCTCAGCCATCAACACTAAGCCTTCAGTACAATGGCAGTAGGTCATTACAAACACACATACAGTACATTAAATACATCCCGCCATATGCAACAGGTAGGCTAGACTCTCACTATACTGCCAGGCCCTCTAGACGTTAAGCTCTGCTAGATGTTAATGTGGCTGTGTATACATTATTCATGTGCTGTCTGTGGAGAGCGGTGGACTCCTTAATGCACGCATGCATGGGGTCCTAATCTGGTTGTCAGGGTAAGGGGAGTCACTGGCTGTGCGTTATCCCTTACATGTTTACATAAGGCAGGTAACCTGAGAAGCTTGTCTGGGGGAGAGACAGGAAGCGAAGTCACTCGCCACTAATGAATGTGAGCTGTTCTTATCCCCCCAGCGCACACGCAACTCTGGGGCTGGGTCTGGGTCTGGGTCTCGAGTTGACTACATTTCAAAGATTGAGGTTCAGATGGCTGTAACCTTCAAAATGCTTGCGAAGATGTGAAACCTGATGAACGTATCTTAGAAAAAAAACTAAAGGAAACAGATCCTTAGTACAGGCACTTCAGTGAATTAAAAAAACACTCACTTTTATTTAATGGGCAAATGCATTAGAAATCACCAACGCGTATCGGCCCCATGGCCTTCATCAGGGTGTATGCCCTCCAAGAGCACCAGTGGGTTTTGAGGGATACTAGAAGCGCTCTACCTTCTTCTCTTTTGGTATCTTAGTTAAAGTTTATGAAATATTAGCAGGTATGTGTGAACAAGGGCAAGAGTAGGGGCTCTCTCCTCCAGTGAAATTTAACCTGAAGACTTGTTAATGTAATTAACTGTGAGAATTGTTGTTATTTTATATTATGGGGAAGTTTGTCCTAACAAGCAGTTGTCTGTCCTAACTTTACTAACCGTAGTATGGTTTTGTGAATTCACAGTGTAGATAACCTGGTGTGAATCACAGTGGTCCCCTGTGGTGAAATGTTGCAGGTTACTCGCATAACAATGCTGTTTATGTGGTAATGTGGTTGGTTGCCCACCTGTGGAGGATAATCTGCCTGGGGTATTTT
The DNA here is from genome assembly GCA_030347295.1 of Setipinna tenuifilis. Lineage (NCBI taxonomy): Eukaryota > Metazoa > Chordata > Actinopteri > Clupeiformes > Engraulidae > Setipinna > Setipinna tenuifilis. The sequence goes on along the minus strand of CM059284.1, from coordinate 5,173,893 downwards.
ACGATAACGATGCTAAGTTTAGGCTAAGAACCTAGACAGGCATTTTGTTGGCTACTTGCTGTCGGTCACACATACAGTAAACCTTCATCAGTGAAAAGCCATTTAACTAAATAAAACATGTGTCACTTAAAAAACACAAAAGACTTGAGACACAAAACAGTCCTCCAAGTGAAAGGGAATGCATTGGATATGTGTGTAATGTCTTCACTGATAAGATTAGCCAGAAGAAAGCAGTGTAATTACTCTCGTAGGATCTCTGACAGAATATAAATCCGTATTTCCACAGGATACATTTGGGTATTTTAAGTGTATTTGCTAATGGATTTACTGGCAATTAAGGGATCAGTAATAGATAAAAGGATGACTGCATGTTTTCATACACAGTACATGTCCAATTTCAAGGCATTTAAAGATATATTCAAGCAATTTGACACAAGTTTTAGTGGGGTTGATCAAGGACATTGCCACAGCTTTGATTCATCCATAGGCTCTCTATTGTAGCTATACTGCCATGGCACGTTCCCCAACCTGTTGCTATCATCAGTGTTTCAGCATTAGACACTTTTTCAACACTTACATTTAACACAATATTTACCACTTCCGGTTATATGTAAACTCGAACGCTAGGACTTTGCACACTCCCTCCTTTACCTCCTATGATAACCGTAGCTTGGTATTCTTCCAGAATTCCAGAAGTATAACCTGCAAATACACACACACACACACACACATATATATATATATATATATATATATATATAAGTATTATATATATAAACCTTTTTGATGTAATGATTTAGCGATTAGGGTTAAAACAATAAATTGATTGACAGATTTGTGAACTAAACCCTTCGTGTTGCCCTTAGGGCTGCAGCGGCCGATGACCCCCGGCCCCCGGCCCAGTCCTCAGATGCTGGGCATGGCGGGAGAGGGGGACCGCTTCTTCGCCCTGGAGCCCGAGGGGCCCAAGAACTTCTTCCAGTTCAGCTCGCCCCCCAAAGACAGACGCTGCCTCCTGCCCAAGAAGTGAAACTCTTGCGTCTGCCTCATCTCGTCAGAAACACATCCCATGTTCTCCAGATTGCTCCACCATCTCCAAGAAGGGGAATTCGCCTTAAAATCTCATTTTATCTCTCATCTCAACTCCTCACCATTTCGTGGGGGTCTGTCTCCCACCCCTTCTCCTGCCCATCTCAGGAGCATGGGTGACCATAACACTAACCCTATTTTCTGTATACACCGCATATATACACATACATCTGTATACATTTCATATCCATGGCTGAATTGGTTAAAAACATTATTGCCATTTTAAATACTACAAACTGTGAGTGTGAGCACTTTGTTGCTACAGTAAAATACAAATTATTACAAACTGTGAAATGCTACATAGTGACTACATAAAGTAATGTTCACTTTTCAACCCATTTAACTCTAAGCTGGGTTCCATGTTTTTATGCAAATTGCTTCTCCTAATAAAACATCTCTTTTCAAGTACACAAATAAATGAAAGAGAAAGAACAAGAAATATTTATGGTTTTATTTTGATTGGCGAATCCCCATATGTAAACAAACAGCAGCATTGTCAAAACAAGTTGGGAAAAAAACAAAAAACAAAAAAAAGAACAAAATTCACACATCCCAAACAAAATTACAAAAGTAAATAACATTAAAAATATGTACATAGTTTTAAAGACAGAAACATAATACATTGCATATATTTATGTACATAAACAAACTTATATTACTTAAACTGTAACCTTCTTCCTTCCCTCCCTCCCCACTGTTTAATCCACCGTTGCTCTTGCTCTGGCCTATAGCACAACACTGGTCTTCAGGTGATCGTACACAGGGCAACTTTTTTGACCAATACTGCCAGGCTGTTACTCAGAGGTTCTTTCTGGGCACTTTTCTACTTGTGTACTTTTCTACATTGGCCAATACAATTTTTTTCAGAGTGGGGTGTTACAAGTAAGTAGTTTAGTGACTTACCTAGAAAAGTTAACTTAGAGTAAGTAGTAAACCTTCTTATAGATATGCCCCCATCTAATAGATATGGCTTCCTTCTCTGAGCAAACCAAAGCCTCAGTGCTCTTGCATTAGCAGATTAACCACTTCCTCTGAATTAACATACCCAGGGAAGCTACTAAACCTGCTTTCTAGAAACACCCCACTGGCCAATTCCATTCACCAGCATGCAACTTGTTGTGGCCATCCAATCAGAATCATAGAAGCCTACCAGGGTGTTGCCTGGCAACATTGCTTTAAAGAATAAAAAAAAGTTGCCCTATGTATCATCACCCCAAATCGGCCGAGTAGCTGCCAGACTCGTCCTCTGTCCCCCTCTTCCTCCGTCGTTAATTTTGTGGCTTGTAGCTCACCGAAGCTACGATTTGGCTCTTCACAGCTTGCTTCTTGCCGTTGACTATGAGCTGCAGAGGGGAGTCCACTCGTATACTGCGGATATCAAACGTCTGCCAGACAGGGAGGTGAGACGTTTGGGAGAGTGAGTCGAGTGGGAAGGACATAGACCAGGAGGGTATGGGGGAAAAAAAACAGACATGATTACAAAATGCAGAAACGGAGAAAATCTAATTTATAAGTTTAATTTTTGATTTGAATTTATAACTAAATGCTATTTTAAAATGCTTGTAGCTCGAGACTGCTCATTCATTCGCAGGATTACTTTTGGAAAAGCTGGGGTTTCAATGCAACTACCACGTAACTTCAAAAATGTGAATTTGGAAAATGGTGTGGACAGAAATTGCTCTGGCTATGAAATTGTAGAACCAAACTGACTGATGCGGATGTAGCCTTAATAATAAGAAGTACTGTAGGCGTCCGGGGTGGGTAGTACTGACCTTGTCTTTGTGTGACACGCTGTGGCGTTTGACGTGAGGTTCGGGGATGACCACCGAGTCACCAATGAGTGCCCCCCAGCTGTCTGCCGTGTTGTACACCATCACCACACAACACGTCTCCTCACTGTCCACCATGCCGAACGTGCTGGGGGAACACATCACAGTCAGAAACAGGAACAGATTTATTGGCCAAGTATACTTACACATTTGACTCCGGTATAGGTTAGCGCTCTAGACATTTAACATATAGACATGTAGTAGTGTACATTCATTCAGACAAGTAGAAATATATAGACAACTAAAAGTAACCTTCTCTTGAACTTGTCTTTCTTCCTTATTTTATCCTTGATTTCTTTCTTTTTTATGGTTTGGTTTAACATATTTTCCATCCAAATTAACCAACAAATAAAAAAAACAAACATTTGATTACCCAATTAATCGATCAACTACCAAATCGATAAATCAACCAACCAACCAAAACCAATTAGTCAACAGACCAACCAACAAGCCAATCTATTGCCTAAAGCACTTACAATGCCATTCGCCCTTCTGGAGCCAGACTGAAGACCACCTTGCCCATGGTGGCCACCCCAGTGTTGGTGCCCTGCTTCAGGGCAGAGAAGCACTGGGGCTCCAGGCTTCCAGTCCGGCCTGAGGGGGACCGGAACTGGGGAGAGGAGCAAGGACCCAGGGACGACAGGTTGAGATTGGACAGCATCGTCCGCAGACGCCGAGCCTTCACCTTTCCCTATGAGAGAGGGAGAGAGATAGAGGGAGGGAGGGAGGAAGAGAGAGACAGAGAAAGAGAAAGCGACCTTCCATTTGTGTTGTTTAATTGATCACAGATAAAGCAACTCCCTACTGCCTTCTACTGTTGAGTTTTATTAACTCATTGATTCCTTGAGTTAATTCCCTCCCAAACATCTGAGGAAACACAAAACAGTCTCGCAGCACCGTCTAAGGCTAAATTAGAGTGAGATATGAATCATTATGTTCTTACTAAAAATGGTTATGGCCTCAGAGAGGATTGAGCATCTGTAAAAATGGTCACATTTTTTCTTTTAATTCTTATTACAAAGCGCGACTGGACAATTTTGAATATCATGTGTAACTCTGTTCTGTGTTCCTTTGCCAAACTGTTGAAGCACTTTGAGCTACATCCTTTGTATGAAATGTGCTTTACAAGTAACGATTATTGTTATCATTACATCATTTCCAGGGTATATTTGGACCACTAAGTCAAATTTAGTCAAATTTATTTATGGAGTGCATTTCACACACGGAGGCAGTTCATTGTCCTCTATGGTCCTCCCCGCTCACCTTGTTCTCAATGAGGTCGGAGACTCGCTCCAGGTAGTCCACGAGCTGCTTCTCCCTCTCCAGGGGATCGTCCCACTCCGGGTTCAAGATGGCTGCCCGGTTGTAGCCAGCCAGGGCAGAGCTGAACATCTCCTCATACTGAAAGAGCTGTGGGAGGAAGAGAGGAAGGAGATGACACCTGGCATTGTGGACACAAAATGGCCGCCCTAGTTCTTTGAGAAATCTCATCATCTTTGATTACAAATGTATACAAATAATAATACTTATGGGACAATAAATATATTTTTTGAATGCTGAATGTATTAAAATAGCTTTACAGTAACTAGCTCTTAATTCATAAGTTTACAAAGAACAAAACCAGCCAGGGCGGAGCTGAACATCTCCTCATACTGGAAGAGCTGTGGGGGAGAGCAAGGAGATGACACCTGCCACTGTGGACACAAAATGGCCGCCCTAGTTCTTTTGGGAAATCGCTTTTAAAAATTGTATTGTCTTTGCTTACAAATGTAAACCTGTAATAATAACATTTTTAGCGCTAATAGTAATTATGAGATGATAAATATATGTTTTGAATGCTTTACAGTAATTAGCTCACAAGTTTACAAAGAACAAAACATATCCTTTGCTTACAAGTATATACTTAGGAGAAATGAAAAAGTAAATATAGCTGGAAATATTTTTTTTTTTTTCTTCATCAGAGTTTAAGTATAAAGCAGTTTAATAGTAAAAAAAAAAAAAATTTATGTACCGTTGCTCTGTTGAAGTGCAGGTCTGGATTCGAGGACGCTGTGGGGTCGACTTTTTCCTGTGAAAGAAAAAGAGGACGTAAGCACACAGACCTTCCAAATATAGTACCTCAGTTTTACTTTTTAAGGCCCTTTGAGGAAACACTCTCCCTAACATGACATTAATACTTGGATACAGGAGCATAACCAAACACCACATTACTTAAGTATATTTTCCATTACGACACAAAGAAGTGGCCAGTATTTAATAAAGGCTTTTAAATCTTAACAGGAGTGCCTTAATATTTTACTAACAATTACCAATTTCACTGCATGTCCTACTCTACCCAGTATGTCTAAGCATGTGAAAATAAACCATCGATTCCCTGCATCCTTGTAAATATTCTCTGTTTTTATACCTTGGTTTTGAAGGCCCCTTTTTGTGATGATTTGTTTTAACTCCTTTTTTTTACTTTGTTAACCACATTTGTTTGACCTAGGGAAGCATTCCCTTCTCTCTCCCTCCCCATGCACAGTTTTAGACAAACAATCACTAATTTCACTTCATGCCCTACTCTACCCAGTATGTCTATCTCTACCCATCTCTACCCAGTATGTCTATGAAAGTGACAATAAAACTTCCTTTATCCTTGTGTACAAATAAAAGTGGGCAGTGAGCATGTAGTGAGTGTGAGTGTGTGTGAGTGTGTGTGTGTGTGTGAGTGTGTGTGTGTGTCCAAAAAAAAGTGGGCAGTGAGCATGTAGTGAGCATGTAGTGAGTGTGTGTGTGTGTGTGTGTGTGTGTGTGTGTGTCCAAAAAAAAGTGGGCAGTGAGCATGTAGTGAGCATGTAGTGAGTGTGTAGTGAGTGTGTGTGTGTGTGTGTGCAAATAAAAGTGGGCAGTGAGCGTGTAGTGAGTGTGTGTGTAAATAAAAGTGGGCAGTGAGCATGTAGTGAGTGTGTGTGTGTGTGTGTGTGTGTGTGTGTGTGTACAAATAAAAGTGGGCAGGCAGCAGTGAGCGTGCAGTTAGTGTGTGTGTGTGTGTGTGTGTGTGTGTGTGTGTGTACAAATAACAGTGGGCAGTGAGCGTGTAGTGAGTGTGTGTCTCTCGGACTCACGGCCTGGGCATAGGCACTGAGGGCCAGCTGGGATATCTGTGGCTTCTGCCCACTGCTGAAGAACATGGAGATGTAGGCGTTGCCCAGGATGTCTAGATGGAGTTAACGAGAGATAACCAACATTATATGTCAATTTTGCGTCATTACACCATTTCATTACCGTGTTCAACTGCTCCGGCACCAGTGGACTGCAAGAAATGTTGTCTTGTTGTAACTTTGCCAAACTGTAAAGCACTTTGTATGTATGAATTGTGCTATACAAGATTATTATTATTATTATTGTTAACAAGAAATAACCAACATTATATGTCAATCTCAGTGTATTAGTATCAGTATAAAAATCACTTTACAAACAACAGCAGTTGACCAAACATAGTATACTAGTATACTATATAAACTATAGGCTACCATTAGCATTAACAACAGGTTATCCTGGGCTTTAACAATGCTACTTGTAAAACACATATAGCTGGGACTATGCTTTGTGTACAGGGCTTTTGAAATGACACTGATCCTGAAATTTCAATACATTTTTTGCAATTCAGTTGCATTTTCAACTGAGGTAGCAAACAAGATATGCACATTAAACTGTTCATTTTCATGGCCCTTATTCCGTACAATCTTATATTAGGACAATTACCACACAGTTAAAATGTGTCGTATGCTACATACTATGCCATGTACAAATACGAATACTTTATTGTCCACAAGTTGAAATTTGTCTTCGGTTTCACCATAGTACAAACACACAACAGACATCTCATTTACTAGCATAGCACTACACAAGCACTACGAACACATACTGTGAAGTGCAGAAGGACCTGAGACAGACAGACAGACAGACAGACAGACAGACAGACAGAAAGTCCCAACACAGTGCTACTCACACCAGGAAGTGCCGTCCTTGACGTCCAGCTGCACGGCCTGTCTGGCCAAGTCCACGCTCTCCAGAATCCGCTTAGTGTGATCGTCGTCGCCCCCTCCTGGCCGCACTTGCCTCAGCACCATGGACAGGCTCCTCAGGGACACCTTATTCTTCTCCTGGTGGAACAGCAGGTTTCAGATTCATTAACTAACCCATGCACCAAAACACACTGGTGTTAGGCTTAGGGGACTGGCTGCACGTAGGCAGGGCAGAAAACGGGAAATACTTCTATGCCTGAAATCATCAAAACGTTTCCAAGTTATGATGAGTATCTACTAGCAAATGTTGAATGTAGCCTACTGTCCCATGCCTGATTTCAGGCACCATGCCTGAGATCTTTCTGCCCCGCATAGGTCTCAGTCTGTGTTTCCATGTGCTGTTTAACATGTCATGTACTTGAAAACATATTACGGAAAATGTCAAGTTCATGTGTTTCTTTCGGGGTAACCATTGCCAACACAAGAAAAGACATGGTTTGACAAGGCACTAAGTATCGAATGAAATCGGGCACTATCCAAAGTAGAGAGCACAGACAATCCCTACATTGTTCATTATAGTCAATGAGTGGACATTTTGGACTTGGCTTCAATTAAAAATCCTGTCTGGCTATTCAACTCTTAAAGCATTAGGCCACAGCTGCCCGGATAAACTAAGGCAATAATTAAATAGATAACAATTAAATTACGATTTACGACGAGTTTAAAATGGGCCCGAGCGCTCCGGAGTTCAGCTCCCTCTCCTCACCTCAGCAATACAGCCAGCCAGAGCCGAGCTCCCTCTGCTACAGTATTTACAGTAATACAGTAGAGTGACACATTGACCATTGTGAGCAAAGAAGGGCTCCCCCTCCTTTACAAAAGACAATGTAACCACTGTGTTAGAGGTCCCGTTCTGACCTGCTGAAGGGCCCCAGTGAAGCAGGTCTTGGCGGCCTCCAGGTCCCCCTTCTTCCAGTACACCTCCCCCAGCGTGTTCCAGCCCTCCACCAGGCTGGGGTCCAGCTTCACGGCCCGCGACAGGCTCTCCTCCGCCACCGGGCTGAAGTCCAGGCCCACGTTCAGACACCGCCCCCGGAGCAACAGGAAGTGGGCGCTGTGTCGGAACTCCGCTGTGGATCAAAGTCAAAAGTCAAAAGTCAAAGTCAGTTTTATTGTCAAAAATCATATGTACAGGTTGCACACACAGAATTTGAAATTGCAATGCTCCCTAGGCCCACAGTGAACATTAAACATCTTATAAACAAGACAGGAAGACATGATGACAGACATAATAATATAAACATAACAAAAAGTACAATAGGCTTGTATATAATACAAATAAATAAAAACACAATGTGTAGTGTAATAAAGCTCAAATGGTGCCATTTAAGCAGTAGTGTCCTCGGTTGTAGTACAAAGGAAAAGCGTGCATTGAAACAAGAAAACAAAATGGAGGACAGCAGCATTGAGAGTTGAGTCTGAATCAAGATCAAGGCTCAAGATTTTATTTAGGACGTGCATACACGTACATTGTGTAGTGAATATGTAACTCTTGAGTCACCACCAAGGCTGTGATATAACAGACAGCAAGACGTGATTTTTAAATCTTGTTCGAGATCTGCTGCCATGTGAGGGACTGGCTGACTTAAGCTGACTGTGTCATAGGCTGAATAGAACAAAACTTTATTAATCCATTTTGGAATTAATTTCTTCAGGGAAATTGGTATGTCAAAGCCAATTTAAAAAAAAATCTTTTCTATTCCTACTAAATTGTTCTATTAATATAAATAGTCACAGGAAAGACCTGTTTCTCACAGAGATCTACAACTGATTTGCTCAGTCCACTCCACTATATCAATGTTGCCAAATTACTGGTAATCTATGCATTACACTACCGCCATACAAATGGCACAAGCGACCACAACACAGTGAGGTGAGGCAGAGTATGAGGGTGGTACTGTGAGACAGGCCACTCTTTCACGATGCCTGCGTCAGATACACACATCAGTGTGGTGCCGGGGTCTGAGAGGAAAGCCGGTCTGTGAAAGTGAACTGAGATAATGTCTGTGGTCTGAAAGCTAAATTAAGGGTGTGGGGTTGCATTCTCCTGGCACCGGTTCAGAGCACCCATCCTCCACAGAAGCAGGGTAAATGACAATCACTATTTAATGACCCTCAGTGATCACCTTCATCTCAGGTTGATCTATTACATGCCAGGGTCAGGGATCATGGGTTGGGTTTTATGAGATGGCATTGATTGTCTTTGCCTGTCTTGGCTGCAGTCTTTTGGCTTACAGCTCCACTAGGGTAAGCAAGTCTATTATCGACTGGGTACCGAGAGACATTTCGATGCAAATCAGTTGAAAATAAACATTATAAACGTTTACTTAATCAAACCAAAGGTTTACGGAAGCTTAATTTTGCCTATTATCAGCCATTTCTGTTGCTGTTTCACTTAATTGGGGCTTTACCCGGTGAAAAAAAAGTTATCCCTGTGAAAATAGGCAGATGCCGATAATAGGATCCCCTCCGCTACTTGTTGTGAGCACACAAAATAAGCATAATGATGTAACTCTCCACTACACACTCTCATTGCATTTCAAAGGGGCACTTGTTTGCTTGCTTGCTCGCTTGCTTACCCCCCACTTACCCTCCTTCTCCTCCAGCCTCTGCAGCGTCTTGTTCATCTCTTCCGTGACGTCATTCTGTTTTCTGCCAGCATCCTCTACACTGTGGGTCTCGAAGTAGTGATCTCTGAAGTGGTACAGGTCATCAACGAGGCCCTGAGGAAGGTTGAAAATGGTTCAGGCATCATATGGTGATCACATTTACATAAATGCTTATGTGCTAATATTTTTCTATTTTTAATCTGATATATTATACTTGTATATATTTCTATTACTACTTGTTTTCTATTTCTTTAAATTCAGTACTTGTTTATTTTACCTTTGATCTTGTCTTTATATTATCAATGTTATGTTCTTTGAAATGCACCTGCACCAAGACAAATTCCTCGTTTGGCGACTTGGCATTAAACATGCTTCTGATTCTTCTGATCACATTATGACAACCACACCCCGAAAAACAAAGCTTACGAAATAAATAAATAAATAAATAAATAAGCATCTCGGATGGGTACGGCCTGCTGATGTTACACAGGTAAACTATGTCCTTTAGATCTCGCTATACCACTTGACCCCCCTCTTGCTTTTAGCCCGACAGGTGGGTCCTGCGCAGTAAGGTGATCTGGTAAGCCAACAGCAGAGTAATTTATATCACAGTGAAACAAAAGACAGCCCTATCCTATCAACGGTCCTATCAACCTCTGTGCATACATGTAGGCAGGCTGCAATGACAATTAAGCTTAGATGAGTAGGAGAGATGGTTTGCAAGGCCTTCTGAATCTGGTTTACACTGTTCTATGTTAATGAATGTTACCTTTTGAAGTGTATGCTTGTGTCCGTTACATTGCAATACGAATGGTGCACACTAAAGGCTGTTGATTTCTACATGCCTTGCAAATAAAAAAAAAGACGTTAGGCTCTCTTATAACGCTTACTGTAACCGTATCGCTAGCTTGTTGGTTAGCCATGTTTCAGTTGTTATAGTTACAAAGCCCTAAGGAGCGGTGATGGATTGGTAGCACAGTTAGCTTAATTGTACTGCGAGAAAATGCTTGTAGCATTACTGTGTTCAAAGTACAATACAAGCATGGTAAGGTGTTACTGAATAACAAGAATGTAGTACCTTCAAAACTTGTAATTCATCTTTTTCTTTTGTGATGGTCTCGGTTTTCGTCTCCACATCCGCCATGTTTCGCTGCTTGCTCTATTCATACGGCCCAGGCAGACCACTGTACAAGAGTCTCGTCAACACTGACATCTAGTGGTTAGGTGGATAACAAAACTTCAGAAGGGAGTCGCTAGCTAGAACTGGAATTGTGTTCTAAGAAATTAGCTACTGAGCTAAACGAAAATTGGACAATAATAATATCACCATAAACCGACATTTTTACATCCTGGTTATGCCTTGAGCATAATTCCCCCAGAGCACTCTTGACCATTCTTCCAGATGTAACTACATATCCCAGCATGCAAAACAGCCCATTGATCAACGTTAAAATGGATGGCCCAAAATGCAGATATATAGAACATTCGTCAAAAGAGACAATTCCACCAACTGGCGTAAAGGGGAAATCCATTGTGTTAATGGAGTCACTTTGCGCAAATGATATGTGTGTGACTAGCTCAACATCCGTAGTCATTGAAGTGCGCGGTAAAAGCAAGAAGGACAACAAAAACATGTGGTTGCAGCCTTGAAGTATCCGGTAGGTTAACGAATTATTTGTTACAAGCAAGTATATCTCATGTTGTTTTTTAGTGCTACATGCTCCTTAGTATTTGTAATAATAGCATCATGCGTCCTAATGCAACTTCTTGCAACACGTAACTACTAACTGGTGTAGCGGTTAGCACATCTTTTAAGCATGGAAATTATAACTCCCTTACTGTTTACATTTCCAGATATGCTCTCTTAGAAGTTCCAGTGCAATTCAAGGGGGTTTCACTGATAATAACATTTAAAAGCGAAACTAGCTTGTATGATTATGCTGTTTAGCTAAGTGCGTCAGCCTCAGTGTTACTCAAAGCATTTAGCGTGGCCATTAGCTTAGGGTAGCTAACCTTAGTTGTGAAGCAACTGTGTTAACTTCTCTTATACCGTTACAAACGCTGTAGTCTTGGGTGAAATTGTGTTTACAAATGGTTTGAGTAAGAGGTAATGGTCATATGTGAGCGTATTCCTCCATATCTGGTGTTGTATTGTCTAAAGATAACTGCGTAACGCTAACTATATTGTGCTAAGTTTACCCTCCGAACATGATGGACGTTGATGCTGATGCTGGACTGAGGTGCTTTCAGATGGACACATCAGCTTAAAAACATACATGAAGTTAAATTCAGACACGTATTGTAGCGTTTTGATCTAGAAGTTCTGTGTATTTCCTCCGTTTATTATTTATTTATTTTTCTGGCAGAAGAGAGACACACCCCTCTGGATACACTAGGAACCGTTATCTGCGACCATGGGGTTGCGGTCGGAGCAGAAGAAGCACTTCCCACTCCGCGGAATTGATGGGGTGGTAAAACTGTTTGAGGCCGAGCTTCGGAACCCAGAACCGGACCTGGCTTTGTTGTCTCTCGTTTTGGGTTTTGTCGAACATTTTCTGGCCGTGAACAGAGTAGTACCGGTGAACGTGCCAGGGGTTCGTTTTGAGCCCCTCGAGCCTGACTGCCCGAGCTCCTGCTTCCCTGTCGTGGAACTGGGTCTGCTGACGGCCTTGCACGAGCGCTTCACAGCTCAGATTCGAGGCGCAGTGGACCTGACCCGGTACCGGAGGTCAGGCGGCATCTCCAGTCGAGAGTTGGTGAACAAAGTTTCCGACGTCATCTGGAACAGTCTCAGCCGCTCCTACTTCAAGGACCGTGCGCACATCCAGTCTCTCTTCAGCCTCATCACAGGTATGAGAAGCAAACTGTTTTACTAATACCTGAGTTTGTAGTAAACCACAAAGATACACACAGAAATTGCTAAAAGTCTTCAAACAGGCCTAGAACATAATGTAAAATGCCTGACAGACAAGTGAGGCACCCAGTAATAAGGATGCCCTCAATACCTAAATTATTCCCTATTGGGAGACCTGTATCCTTGAGAAAGCTGTGGGTAAAGAGGTATGCACTTCATCAAACCTTACAAATGAATGGTCAACATTGGCTGTATCACTACTGTGTACTGCATTGTCTGCCTTAGTGTGTGTGTTCCTTAATTGTTCCCCTTTGTGTTCAGGCACTAAGTTGGACAGCTCAGGTGTGGCGTTTGCAGTGGTCGCTGCCTGTCAGGTCCTGGGGCTTCGTGATGTCCACCTGGCACTGTCGGAGGACCACGCGTGGGTCATCTTCGGGAAAGACGGCGAGGAGACGGCCGAGGTGACGTGGCACGGGAAGGGGAACGAGGATCGCAGGGGTCAGACGGTCACTGCCGGTGTGAATGAACGGGTAGGTACCATATATTTCACATTACACAAATACATTGTTATTATATATTATTATGTTATTATTATTATTATAATGCATTTATTTATAGTCTCCCTTTCAAAACTTACATGGTCACTTAATAAATAAAGGGATAGTCAAGAAAAAACAGTCCCTTTAAAAAAAAAAATGATACCGAAATTTTAAGAAGACGGGTAATGGTAGTGTGCACTTGCATACATTACTGTGCATACATGTCCATTACTTGCATACATGTCCATTACAATGCTTTGATGATGTATAGAATACGATTTTTGGATTTTTATTTTATTTTTTTCCATTTCTGTGTAAGAAAGTGTCAGCAGCTTGTAAAACTGAAGCAGAGATGCTGTAAGGGGGTAAAAGAATCGCAAGGGAGTGCAGATGCATCTTGGGGAGAATGGCCCATACCATAATGGCCCATAGGGGGCGCCATACTCTAACACTTTTTTTTCTCTTTTTTTTTTTAACTTACACCCACAGTCACTTGCAGTGAGTGAGCTGTTTTTTCCATCTAACCACAACCTGTGTGTGTGTGTGTGTGTGTGTGTGTGTGTGTGTGTGTGTTTGTGTGTGTTTGTGTGTGTTTGTGTGTGTGCGTGTGTGTGCGTGTGTGTGCGTGTGTGTGCGTGTGTGTGCGTGTGTGTGCGTGTGTGTGTGTGCGTGTGTGTGCGTGTGTGTGCGTGTGTGTGCGTGTGTGTGCGTGTGTGTGTGTGTGCTTCCCGTGCAGAGTTGGCTGTATCTGAAAGGCTCGTACATGAAGTGTGACCGCAACATGGAGGTGGCCTTTATGGTGTGTGCCATCAACCCTTCTCTGGATCTGCACACAGACAGCACAGAACTCCTGCAGCTGCAACAGGTTGGTTGTATTGATATGACAATAGTAGAGTAGAGGGAAAGATCTGCACACTGCTTGCAAAGACTTGATTTATTGTAGCAACGTTTCGGTCAATAGACCTTCTTCAGGCATCAGATGCCTCTTTGATTTGGCACCTGCTGATGGGCCTCCTTTGGATGTGCGCGCCCTACGCCACACTCTGTATTGATATGGCAAACCATAACCGAGACGTAGAAGCACACTGCACACCTGGTGTTACTATGACTGGGGGGCTTAAACTTTCTGAAAATTAAAGCAGAGACTTAGACAAATGAGGCAAGCACTTGGCAGTTTTAGTTTCTCTATTAATTGTCTCAGTTATAAATATATAAAATACATATTTATATATACATATTTATAAATGTCTGTTTATTTTTTACCTATACTTGTATATTTTACTATTTTAATTTTCTGTGGTTTCAGTATTTGCTCATTTGAGCTTATCTTTATGTGATCTATATTATATTACCTGCAATGCACCTGAACCAAGACAAGTCTCTCGTTTATTGTACAGACTTGATTCTCATATTGAGGTGGTGGAGCTGCTAGTCACTTGATGTTATTCATTTAGCATGTTTGTTTATTTATTTGTGAAATCAGTTTGTTATCCCGTGAGGGGAAATTGGGAATGCAGCATGGTTAGTAATAAAGTAAAAACACTCAGTGACTGTAATGAATGTGTTATTACCATTGGAACAATTCAAAGCTGGACACCAGCTGGAGTTATTGTTTCTCTGTACTTAACCCCTATTTGTTTCTTTTTCTACAGAGACTTTTGTGGCTTCTGTATGAAAGAGGAGATTTGGATAAGTAAGACTCAATTTTAATCTTTCCGAAAGAATCAATATGAAATCAGAGCAGTAATTGTTGTCATGAAACACATTTAGCTTCTGTGTTATTCTTGCATTCTTTTTGACACATCCCTGGTAGCATATTCAAGTGCGTGTGACACATCCTTTTTGCTGTATGAAAAAAGTAAAACAAAGTAAAACAAAGAAAGATATCCGGTTTTATGCTCAGTGTGTGGTGACTCCTCCTCCTCCTCTTCTTCCTCCTCCTCCTCCTCAGGTATCCAATGGCAATGGGGACGTTGGCAGACCTGGAGGATCAGGAGCCAATCAGTGGCAAGGAGAACCCCCTGACCATCCACATGAAGGTGAGAGCTCATGTGGAGGTTTACGCTGCGGTTCAGACTGCATGTGGTATTCAGCTTTTATTCAGACCGACTTATAATACTGGAAATGATATTTGAATAACAACAAATGTGTCAAATTAAGGTTAAGCTGTCACTGTTCTTTCTTAATATTACACAGTCGCCTTACAATAATAATAGTAGTAATAACAACAATAGTGATAGTAATAACAGTAACAGTAATAATAATAATAATAGTACAACAAAATAATAAAATATTAGAATACTTAAAAATGTAGTTTATTGTATAGTAATTAGAGGAACGATTGGTCACATTGACAAATGGGAATCACTATTATGGATAAAGGAGCAAGACCGAGCACTCCGTTTGCAATGTTTTAATGGTGCAGAAACAACACGACTGACGTTTCGACGGCACTGCGTCTTCTTCAGAGTCCCCTTCAATGGGAATCACTCTCGTTCACATTCCTTTCCCTCTGGTCCTAGGCTGTGGAGTCGGCGAAGAAGTTCTACAACAACGAGCACATCTACCCCTTCATGTACCTGGCGGGGTATCACTACCGGCACCGCGACGTCAAGGATGCCCTAAGGGCCTGGGCCGAGGCTGCCACGGTGATGCAGGAGTAAGTCAGCATCAGCATCAGCATCAGCAACACCAACACCAACACCAATACCATCACCAACACACCACATGCCCACTCTTACTGTTTAATCCTCATATCACACACTCACTGTCCCTGTTTATCCCTAATCTCTCACACTGACTTTCACTGTTTATGCATAATATCACATCACTGTTAATTTTCAATATCACACACTCACTCTCACTGTTCTTTGCTAATATCACACACACACACACACACTCTCACTGTTCTTTCTCAATATTACACACTCACTGTCACTGTTGTTTCTTATATATACACACTCTCCTAATAATAAAAAAAATAGGATTATTATTATTATTATGATACATCTAGACAAAATCACATCCTTGGGATATATAGGGGTTTGGCTGTAAGTTGTTTGGTTAAGCTTCACACAATACAAACACTAGAGGGCAGCAAACACAGTAGGATGTTGTACAGGAACATTGTGTCAGACAAAGGCTGTGAGATTTCATTTTCACCGTATTTAATCATGAATCATCTGAACTCCCCAGGTGGGGAACACTTTTTGTGTTTGTTTAAAAATGAAACAGAAACACACACACACACACACACACACACACACACACACACACACAGCGTGCTGTTCTGCAATGTAAGGAAAGGGAAGGCACTTCCTGAGAGTGACAGAGTTGTGTGTCTGGCCTGTGTGTTCTTATCTGTCTGTGTGTGTGTGTGTGTGTGTGTGTGTGTGTGTGTCTCTTTCTGTGGAAGTATGTTTGTGTGTGTGTGTGTGTTTGTCTGTGTGTGTTTTCATTATATTTCTGTCTTTATCCGTTACCGGAAACTTCTTTCAGCTTCCATTCTTGGCAGCCTTGGCTTCCTGGATCGCTAAACCCTCACTTTTCCTCCCGCTCTTGAAGTGGCGCGTCTCTAAAAATATTCCCCCTTGTTCAGAGCCGCAGCCAGCCAGCCGATTGGCTCGGTCGAGTCCACTCTGGTCCAGTCCGGTCCGGTCCCGCGCGCTCTGTTGTCCCCAGTCCCCGTTCAGATGTGTGGCCAGAGGCCCGCCCAAGCCTGCCTGGCTGACATTCCCGCCCATTCCCATTCCTATTCCCATTCCCTCCTCCCTCCTCTTCCTCTTCCCGCGCCGCTCCACACCGCTCCCCTCAGCTCCCCTCTGCTCTTCCTGTGTCCCATTGTTGGGAGAGGCCTTTCCTCTCCTCTCCTCTCCTCTCCTCTCCACGCCACGACGGGGATGTCAGGAAGGATGTGTAGTATAAGACACAGACGCAGACAGAGACGAGGAATGACTTGTACTTTCAGTCAGTCAGTACTTTCAACAAATATTTTCAATTTATGTGTAGTTTGTTTTTATACAAAAGAAATAAAACGTGTGCACTACACATTTTGGTTGGTTTCAGATTAACCACTTGGATATTTAAATACAAATGTGCAATTTTAATGCCTAGGTATTTGTAGTCACTCCAATGAAAGTTTAAAAAAGACGTAGATTCTTTGGTCAGAAAGGGCGTTATTCCATGGTTTCTGTTCTCTAGTGCAGTCATTTTTAAAAAAAATTCCCATCACCTTTAATGAAAACACAACACACCGTTGTTGGACACCCACAAAGTTATCATCACTGGAGCGTAGTGTGGAAGCTGGTGTCTGACATTGTGACCTGTGGCTGGACCAGAGTCTGCCCACCAAGCAGTCAGTCTGAGTACGCCCACTGTGCTTACTGCTAACACACAAAATAATAGTCTCTCTCCAAGGAAAACATGTGTTGACTGCAAACTGCTTTTATACTGCTTTTTATACTGTTTCTTTCCTTGCTTCTACTGCTGTATGTTGCACATGTTGGAGGTCCATTGCCATGGTCTGCTTTCAATGTTGCTTTTTTTCTATTAACTTTTGTCTTGTACCTGTCTTTGTCAGCTCATGTTGTGTCTTGACTACGTTATGTCTTGTATGTTGATGGTGGCACTGAGTTTCCCCTTTGGGGAGTATTAAAGTTAATCCAATCCAATCCAATCCAAATTGTGGTGCTAGAAACCAGGGTTAAGATGCAGTAACCACTAAACTGCGCTGACAAATATTCAGTGGCATTGCTGTGGCGTTCTTCCTTTTTATTCCCAAGATGCAACTACTGCGCATTGTACTCATAGGGGAAAACATATGTCTTTACAAGTAGAAATGTGTTCATTGCAACTTAACTCTGGCTTGTAGCACCATGACTTAAGATGCAATAACTACTGATTTTTCATTGACACAAACAGCTAATGCCATTGTCCTTCTGTCCTTTTTCCTCTCAGCTACAAGTACTGCCCATTGTACTCATAGGGGGGAAATGTCTTTACAAGTAGAAATGAGTTAACATGCAATAAACGCTGATTGTCATTTACACAAATGGCTAATGCTACTGTCCTTCCTTGCTTTTTCCTCATAGCTGCAACTACTGCCCAGAAATGTGTTGATTGCAGCCTAAGTCGTGGTGTTATAAGCCAGAGTTAAGATGCAATAAACGCTGACTGTCATTTACACAAACCGCTAATACCATTGTCTGTCCATCCGTCCTTGCTTTTCCCTCCCAGCTACAACTACTGTCGTGAGGATGAGGAGATCTATAAGGAGTTCTTCGACATCGCCAACGATGTCATCCCCACCCTGCTCAAGGAGACTGCCGCAGAGGGCGGGGTCGAGGGGTCAGAGGGCACCGCGGAAAAGGCCGAAAAGGTAGACGTCTGCCACGCTGAGAAGGTAGCAGTCCGTCAATCAACTAATTAATCAATCAATCAGTCAATCAATCAATTAATCAATGAATTTTTATTTGTGTAGTGCCCACTGTCCAGGGTGCCACTAAGGGGGGGGGGGGCTCAGGATGAGGCCCAATGCTTCACAAAGGCCCAAAATTATTTTATTTCATGGGGCTCATAATTTCTAGCGGCACCCCTGCCTACTGTGCAAGAACAGTATGTCTTTAACATGTACATGTCACTCTTATGTAGAGAAACCTTCAAATAAAGTGTTACCTATGTATTGCACAATGGCAAATGTTTTACTTGTGCTGTTGCATTATGATGCAATGTCCACTCTCTGTTTTATTCTGTCTTTTTTCCCCTCCCCGCATTATCACCATCAGGACTCACCCAGACAGTCTGCTGTGCTCTCGGCACTACAAGACCCAGAATGCTTTGCACACCTGCTGCGTTTCTATGACGGCATCTGCAAGTGGGAGGAGGGGAGCCCCACGCCTGTGCTGCACGTGGGCTGGGCCACCTACCTGGTGCAGTCCCTCAGCCGCTTCGACGCCCAGGTGAGAAGCCACCCACGCTGCACCTGAGACAAACTACCCATGGTGCACCTGAGACAAACTACCCATGGTGCACCTGAGACAAACTACCCATGGTGCATCTGAGACAAACTACCCATGGTGCATCTGAGACAAACTACCCATGGTGCATTTGAGACAAACTAACCATGGTGCACTGCAGACAGGATATCTGGACAAAATTCAATTTCAGGATATCTGGACAAAATTCAGGTCCAGCAATTTAATTTTCAACACGCAGCTCTATTGCTCAAACTATCCGTACTAAAGATGCAAGAACTTTTGGCTCAACTCATGTAGGTCTCCTTGAATAAGATCCAACATTGGATTGGGATATCTTCAAAGGACAAATTCGGTTTCAGCAATTTCTTTTTCAGCATGCAGCTGTATTGCTCAAGTTTCCCGAGACTTGCCAGTACTGAAGACGCGAGAAATTTTGGCTCAACTCATATAGGTCTCCTTGAATGTAAAGATGGCTAACCCATGTGGGCCAGAACTTTAAACTGTGTTTTTAGTGTCTTAACATGCCCCAGATGTCCCCCCAACGAGGCGACCAAAATTAGTTTTTTAATGTCCAGCTATTGGAGACCGCTATTGGATAGCTACGCTGGTAGCGTATTGAAAATGATATCTATTTTTAGTAGCCTTGTCATCACAGTACCGTTAACTTGTTGAAAGATTTGCCAGTCTTCATCTGTGTGCATGTGTACATAGTCTTTGTAGTCAGGATCACCTCTGACCTTGTGTGGTTTTATCCCCCATCCCCCTCCCCACCTGTCCTCAGGTGCGACAGAAGGTCTCCATCATCACCAAAGAGGTGGACGCCCAGGACGATGACGACCAGTCGAGCGACGACCCCCGTGAGGGCCGCAGACGAGGGCCCCGCCGCGAGTCCAAGCTGGAGGACCAGCCTACCCAGCCACTGCCCCCTGGCCAGACCCCCCCCACCGGCACCGCCACCGCCCCCACCACCACCGCTGCCCCCCCTCCTGCCCCCGCCAGCACCACCCAGGCTACTCAACCCACCGCCCCACCCAAGAAGATTGGCGAGGGTGGCGGCCGCCGGCGTTCCTCCCAGGGAGCCAGAGGGGCGGAGCCTGAGGCCAAAGCCCGCGCCAACACGCCAAGCCCCACCCCTTCCTGTACGCAGCAGCAGCAGGCGGTGGGCGGGGGGGGCGGTGGGGGCCTCGGCCTCGGGCCCGTGGTCACCTTCCACAGCGAGAAGATGAAAGGCATGAAGGAGCTGCTGTCGGCCGCCAAGGTGAACTCTAGCGCCATCAAGCTGCAGCTGACGGCACAGTCGCAGGTGCAGATGAAGAGGCAGAAGCCGTCGGGCTCCGGAGACTACACGCTGTCCTTCATGAAGAGGCCCAGGAAGACTCTGTAAGGCCGGCCATGGCGGAGACCGCAGCAGCAGCAGACTCCCCTACACCTCCACCAGAGCTGGGTCCACAAGGCTCCACTTACTTGTAACTGACAGTCAGAGATGTCAGGGGAAGGTTTGCTAAGCAGATTAGCTAGTGTCTCTGTTCAGAAGCACCCTGAGTTTATGACCTGAAACACCACCCTGTGCATTTGTCCGAGTTGCCTGGAAATCCGCTGTCTTTATGTGTACTCTGTAAAGGCTTGTGATGAAGCTCCTCGATGTGGATTTTGTTATTTAAAAACTGCAGCGCAGCTCTGTTGTGTTTCTCACTGTGACGGCATGGAGGGGTCTGACGAATGGTTCACATTTCCTTCAGGTGAAGTCCTTAAAGGAGAGGTTTGGTGTGAATCAGTACATAGCTCTGTTGTTCGAGGTCACAGAGTGCTGTTGGTAGGAAATAAAACACGGCAACTTAATGCAACATAGACTGAAATAATGATGTGGTAGATAACACTAACTGAATGGGGCATGGGGAAATGAAACAAAGTTAGTTTCTCTGCCCCATTCAGTTTGCGTTGGCTACCAGGTTATTATTTGGTCGATACTGCATCAATTTTTTTCATTCTTTTTCCTACAAACAGCACGCTGTGGCCTTGACCAACAGAACTAGGCTATGTATTGGTTCACACCAAACTTCTAATTTAAGTTGGCATGACCATCCATACAGTGTATTCCTCTCAGTTGGCTCTGAGACACAAGGGCGTAGTGTTTTTGTGTCTCTCTTTGTGTACACTTTTAAGAATGTTTAGTATTTTGGACAGAAACCAAAGTCACTTGATACAAGAGTTTGTGTTTATTTTTTAGCC
This sequence comes from Setipinna tenuifilis, assembly GCA_030347295.1. Classification (NCBI taxonomy): domain Eukaryota; kingdom Metazoa; phylum Chordata; class Actinopteri; order Clupeiformes; family Engraulidae; genus Setipinna; species Setipinna tenuifilis. Next base: position 5,152,699 of record CM059284.1, on the reverse strand, counting down.
TTTATAAAAAAAAGTGATTTATTTTTTATGCCTATGAATTAGTGACACTATAGATTAAATCTGTAGGTTGATACACATTTTTTGTTGGTGTCTTAGCACTTTTTACATTTTCATATGTACGTCGATCAGCCTTCATAAACTATAGGTTTCCATGTCAGTTGTCGTAATTGCGCATGTATTACTCTTGTTAGTGGCCTTTGTGTAACGTAATCTAATGTTACTATGAAGTCGCAATTGGCAGTCTTGAAATTCCAGCTGTGGATGTAACGTCTCATTTTCAGTCAATAAACTAATAAAGTTGATCAAACTGACCTTACACTGGCTGTGCCTTTTCTTTCTTTTGTTGCCAAGGAGAGTAATCACCACATTTACAGTATTTGCTACAATATCACACCATTTCTTGCATCCACCAATGTAGTCATGCGCAAATGCCACCGAATGTTGGTGCAACTTGGAACATCGCACAGGCTGACACGACGCCCTCTGACGCCGGGCGCTGGGAAGTGATGAGAGGCTAAAATCTGATCAAACTGATAAGCGTCCTTCAAACAGTCAGCAGTACAGATAACTCAACAGGCGGCTACACCTGACAGCCTGCCCGAGTGATGCATCCGTAACTGCTCGGAGAGAGGAGAGAGTGCGACTGGCCAGCGCAGTTAGACTGTACTACATCACCAGAGCCGCTGTCATAACATGGTCATTTAGGCGGGGGAAACACCACTGAAACGGACGGCTGAAATGGATACTATCGGGGTTTCGTTCTTGGACCCCCTGGACGACTACGAGATAATTCATCGTATTGGCAGTGGTACATACGGAGATGTGTTTAAGGTCAGTTGGAAAGCTAGCATAAGACGGCTAGATATGGACTCCAAAATGAGTTTCACTACATTTTCCGTTGTCCTGTGCGAGCTACGCTGACAGGCAACCTTAAAATGACCTACCAGATTTAGCGTTTAGCTCCATTGTACTTTATTTTAACTACCACATCACAGCACTAGACTGTTCTGGTTTCTTTAAATCGTCGTTGACAGTATCTTTGAAAGTTTGCCTTACTCTGAAACATCTTGCGTAATTTCGCTCGTCCTGTCCCCAGGGGAGCAGCGGGTTGGATATCTGCATCCGTTTGGAAAACAGCGACTACGGCAGCCACTAGTAATCTTTTCATTTGTTGTGGTAATTAAGCATCGCTGAAAGGCGGGCTTACATGTAGTTGTGATGTGTGAAGGCATTTAAGTTTCCCACAGAACAAGCTGTTAAGGGCTAAGTCAAATGTCGTTCGTGTATGTCATTTTGAAGTTGATCTCCCACCCAATTATTTCAGGCGAACACATGGGAATCTGGCATGGGTTCCCCTATGCTCTCCAACGTGACACAGCTGAGGTTTGCTTGTAAATATAGCTTAGTTGTTAAGGTGTGACTGTTAAAATGATTGAAGCATTACATTCTTGCAGGGCTTAGATTAAAACCAGGCCAGTGTATAAACTGTTGCGTCGCCTGCACAGAAAGAAGAAAGGATATTGTTTATTTATCTGTTGTCATACTAATCCATTTGCTTTACTTGGGCAGTAATGTATGCAGATATCATTACGTTGCGGTGGTTTCCTCTGCAGGAAAAGTCTTGATATAGATCTACCATCCACAGCGTTGTTAAACGTAATGACTACTCCTCCGAACAATAGTCATGAGGTCATGTGTGTTTATGTTGACGTACCGACTCACACAGTTGTCAACACACTGTACCCGATGTAAGGTGGCCCAATGCCAGTCAGAACACATTGGCACTCCACGAGACCACTTGTCCGAGGCGTTCCACATCACGCAATCATCCGCCACAGGAGGCGAGCCCGAGATGGTTTGTTACTTCATCTTGAAGACCCACAATGAGCGCCTGTTAGAAGGCTGGGGTAGTGGGCTATGCGTCCTTACCAGAGGACTGATGAAGTGGGACTAGTGAAATAAATTCCAACCAAAAGCACAAGTGGACCCTTGACTGTAATTCAGTTTTAATTCATCTCCCCCATGCAGACAAAGGTATTGGTCTTGGATATTGATATCAAATCAGGTGTGGCTCACATCAAAAGAGCTTTTCGTTGTTGCTTTCCTTGTTGTGGGGCCTTTGTCCTAAACCAGCCCCAGTATTTTTTCAGGCACTGCGGGGAGCGTTTGGGAAAAGCGTTGCTGTCACGTTGGTCACAGGAAGTCCCTCTGCCGTAACAGGAAAGAAAACAGGACGTGAAGGCAAGCTCCAGGTTTTGTCTGGGGTGGCTGCCTGACTACTGGCCACATCACCGCACACAGGGCCAGTGTCCAGCACACTGCGTCTTTGGGCTGCAGTAGTGTTAAAGGATGTGATCTAGATCAGTGGTTGCCAAGTTGGGGTACAAGTACCCCTGGGGCTACTTGGATCAATTCAAGGGGGTGTTTGCTTTCATCAGTGCAGAGATATCGTTCAGGTACAGGCATCAGTGGGAAAAGATTAAACTACTACATTTAAACTACCTCCCTTACAATCCAAGTACCACCACATAATATGTGTTTACATTTTGTTTATGCAGCAATAATTATGCAGAAATATGAATATTTTTTATAGCAAGCTGCTTGCAAGGCAGGGGGTACTCGGTAGAACATAGACTGTGTTAAGGAGTACTCGGAAGTCAAACTTTTGGGAATCACTGATCTAGATAAAGAGAAGCATCTCAAAGACAAGACTGGTCACTCTTTATGGACCAAAGTATGGACCCTCTTCTCAATCAGTGACTGTTCACTGCAAAGAAGGTAAATTGACACTATTTTGGGTCCTTTTGGGTCAGTTGAAAACATAGGTGTTCTTGTGGGATATGTCTTAGTGGGAGTGTATGGCACCGCACTGCAATATAATAAATATTCCTTAAATCTGTTTTTCCACACAGAGACAGGTTGGGAATTGGGAGGACAGGAAGTAAAGTGTCTGTTGGACAGAATGAGTAAGATTTCTGTCTGTCATTAGATGTTGATCGTTTCAGTCTGTAATCTTAATCAGATTAATCTTTTCTGCACTCTGGGTAATAGAGCAGCAATTGTCCATTCCTGACTCAGGGGCAGGAGGATTACAGCAGAGACGAGCTCTCGCCCGCCCTGGCTTGCCCGTTAGATGTCTGTCATCCCTGTCTGTAATCTTCAGCAGACCTCCTCAGCAGCACTCCTCTTAATAAAGCCATATTTGTCCCTCCTTTTCTCGTCGGCAGCAGCCAGCCCTGGCTTGCCTCCTCGCGGGTGTTTGTGCGTCTGAAATGCTGATGCATCAGTCAGTCAGTGAGTGAGTGGGTGTGTGCCCTTGGACGAGAGCCATGTTTGGCGGGTGAAGAGGCAGCCCGCTGCGCTGTGCCGAGCGCCGGCTCTCTCTCGTTTACTTTCCCCGTCTGCCCTGCTCTGCCTTCTCCCGCCCGTCTGCCTGTTTGCACACACACACACACACGCGCCCCACACACACAGCAAGGTGACAGCCAAGGTCGAGCAGTGTGTGAAGTCGACAGGAGGCTTGATGACGCTGCTACTAGCAGCATGCTGTCGAGTGAGTGGACCTCTGAAAACTTCAGACGCTGTGATGTGTATGATACTGAGTCACCAGTGCAGTTTGTTTACAACTGCAGCTGTTTATTTTGTATAGTATTGGAATATTTACCTGAGTGTACCATAGACTGTATATTAAAGATATTTTACATACAGTCCATAGGGTGTACTCTCACACCACTGTGAAGGGAATGTTGGGAGGATGAAAGTTGTAACAAATATTGGGGTCCATGGAATATAATACAGAATTTTGGAATCTTACATGCTTGTAGAATCCATTCTTCTTTAGATTGTTCAAACTCCCACCCTTAAATGTGTTATTGAGGATGGTAATTGTGGAGCACGTACAAGCTGGAGACATTGACAGAGGTCCACCCCCTGAGTCTGGATTAAACACAGTATTCATGTTCCTACCAAATAAAGACCAATTAGGTTGTTGATACTGAGGACGTGTTAAGCAATGCTTATGTGTTTGTAGTGTTTATCCACTAGTACCATGGAAAAGTTAATGGAGTGTTTATTTTAATAATAGGTGTTAAGATTTACATTGTAGACGTTTAGACAAACAATCACCAATTTCACTGCATGTCCTACTCTACCCAGTATGTCTATGCATGTGACAATAAACCATCTTTGTATCCTTGTAGGCTCGGAACATCAAAACCTCAGAAATTGCAGCTATCAAAATTGTAAAACTGGACCCTGGTAAGGCACTGACATCATATTTAGATGAAGTATTGAATTATTTCAGGACTTTGATTAGTAGGGGACCTGGTTTAATGTAATGTAAACCTGCATTGAAATTGTAAACGGTTTCCATATTAAATGTTGCATTAGTCCTTTTACAATCAAAATTCCACAAATATGTGTTTTAAATTAAATATAATCTAGTGTCCACAATACTTCAGTAGGTCATACTTAGTGTAGACATTCCTTTGTCTGTAGTCCTATTTGTGGAGAAGGAATGCAGTGTCTGCAGCGTCTGCTCTGATGTCATACAGTAGCCATGGTTGATGAATGAGCTGTCATTCATTGGTCAGCCGCCCTGGTCATGTGACTCCCCCTTCTCCCCGTCTACAGGTGATGACATCACATCTATCCAGCAGGAGATCACCATGATGAAGGAATGCAAGCACAAGAACATCGTGGCCTATTTCGGCAGCTACCACAGGTGCAGTGCAGTCCTCTGGAATCAGCTCCTTCCTTCTAGAACACTGGGGAGCTTCTCTTTCTGTCAGACAAGATTCTTGAGCCGCACAAATGCTACATTCCACAGCTCAGCTCACAGCCCACCCTCTTTTGCCAAACTCCTCACTCCCTCGACTCAGCGCTCAAATTCAAATGATTCCCCTCGGAAAAAGGCACGCACTGTTAGCGACGCGCCAAGTGACCTCCCATGCTAGCTTTGGAGGTCACGTGCCAATGTGTTGTGAATGTGTTGTGGTTTATGTATGGGATGTTTGTTTCACAGCCAGTGCTATTAGGGTAAAAGAAAGTTAATTCTGTTTAATTAAAATCCTAAAGGCAGACAAAAGTAATATATTGTTTTTTAAAAACATTTACTGGTGTGTGTGTGTGTGCTGAATTTTTTCACGTGACATTTTATAGTCTCAGAACCAGCTTCATTATTTTTATTGCTAAATTAGGTTCTAGAAGCGCACACAGGCATTCTAGACACAAACCAGAGACCTGAATTCAGACTGAGGTTTTGTATATACGATAGCGGCGCACAGTCGAGACGAACTGACCTCGATCTAAAAATCCCCCTGGGCCATTTTTATCTCCCCCTGTCTGCTGCGTGCCTTAATGTTACCTCTGTGGCGCTGTGCGTGTACGGCCTTCGTCATTGCCAGTTGTGTTCCCTCACCAAGCCGACACACTCACAGTGCTTGTTTAGAATTCCAGCTCTGTCCTGGAGGACTGCAAAGTTTATATTTCTGTGGAGTTTTCTTTTTTTCTTTCCTTCTTCATTAATGTGAAATCTGTCAGTGATGCATTGTTTTGGCAAACAAACGTCTGGGCAGCCCAGCGTAGCTACTCGAAAGAAAGAAAGCTGTGCGAAGAATAATAAATGTGCTTTTCCTGTGTGTGTGTGTGTGTGTGTGTGTGTGTGTGTGTGTGTGTGTGTGTTTGTGTGTGTGTTTCAGGAACACTAAGTTATGGATATGCATGGAGTACTGTGGAGGAGGCTCACTGCAGGACATCTACCACGGTGAGAGGTCAAAGGTCAAGGGTCATCTGGCGTTGGCATGGCGATGCATGTGGGCGTGTAGCAGCACCACGGCTAGCATTGTTGGCTAGTCATGAATATACCAGGCCCAAATCTGGTCCAGAGTTCTGTCAGGTTCTGAGGGCTGGGTCCAGAACTGTCTGTAATGATCATGTTCTCTGTGTGGGTCAGTGGTCTGTCTGTCTGTGTGGCTGTCAGGAAGCAGAGCTATGCTGGGTGAAAAGGTGTAGCCTAGCACGAGCCAAAGAAGAGCCCATTTTAGCTTTGGCCCTATTGCGAAACAAATCCACATATTTATCTTATCCTTTGCCATATTTAGTTTACCCTTTACCATATTTAGCTTACCCATTACATTACATTACATTACATTACATTGCATTTGGCAGACGCTTTTATCCAAAGCGACTTACAAAAAGGAGGACATAAGCTGACAGAGGTGTAGAGGAACACAGAGTCGTCCTTTAGCCTTTGCCATATTTAGTGTACCCTTTGCTTTTGCTTGTAATTTCAGGGAAGTATTCCCCCTCCTCTCCCTGCTGGAAAATTCCATAGCTCAACAAACATCAGCATTAATGCAGTATTTGTGCGTGTCAGCATGTGCTAGGGTTTAGAGGTTTAACAATGGACATAGGTACAATATATGATATGCTGGAGATATGCAGTATTCTATTTTACTTCTTTTCATTATGCATATATATATACGCTTATGATACTGATACAGTATACTGTAGTTTGTGTAGTGTTCGGAAATAGTGACCGTGGTGGGGTAAAATGTGGAGACACAGCACGTGTCTCATTGTGTGTGTGTGGGACGGTACACAATGGTGTTTCTGAAAGCTGAACCAGTTGTTTCCCCCCCAGTGACCGGACCACTGAAAGAGAAACAGATTGCTTATGTCTGCCGGGAAACACTGCAGGTAAATGAACCCCTCACGCCCACACACCTGAATGTGGTAATGACGGTGATTATGCCTGCCCCAGTATTGTATATATATATATATATGTTTATTATAATTACATAAATGTGCTGGTTTGTCATTTATATATTAAGCCTGGTCCCAGACTAAAGGACAACTTCATTGTAAATTTCCATTTAAAAAAAAACTCTTAGACTCCTGTGTACTGGAAACTGGTCCAGTCTGTATTTGGTCAGACATCAGGTTGTATTTAAGCACAGAGGAGCTTGTGGGAAGCATAAATAGCACACAGCCCATGGTAGAATGGCTAGAATGCCTCTTGAGCTGTGCTTTGGTTCCGGAATGCTTGTGAGGGAGCCTGAAGATCAAAGCCCATTGTGACCTTGAGGATTCTGCTTGAGTTGATGGTTAAGACTGATTGAGGAAACATCTTCACAAATGAGGAGTTCATGGGAAAAACATCACTAAATCACATTTTCTTTTAAGTTACTCCCCTTATTTATCAGTAGTTACATTGAAACCCCAGCTTTCTCAAAAGTACTCCTGTGAATGAACAAGCATAACCTTGAGCTAGAAACATTTTAAAACAGCATTTAACAGCATCAAAACTCAAACTTATAAATTGTGTTTTCTCAGTTTCTGCATTTTGTGACCATGAGTGTCTTTCCTGTAGACTCCACAGCTAATTGCAGTATGGTAGCCTCTCGTGCTTGAGCTGTGCTTGTGGTGACTAAGCCATCTTGACGACTGGTGCTGTTCGGTCTTGTTTGCCCCTCTCTGACTCAGTCCAATTACTGATCCGCAGTTATGGGAGGAATGCACCAACATGGACATGCATGAATCACTGCACTGAAGTTGCTGCCCTCAAGTTTTTCTGTCTGTCTGTCTGCTTGTTCCCCACACACACAGGGCCTCTACCATCTGCACGAAACGGGCAAGATGCACAGGGACATTAAGGTAAATCCACTGCACACTCTTGTTCAGGCACCGAGACCAGAATGTGAATTCCGGGTTTGGGAAAAGTTTAATCTTCCAGCTTGCTCTTTTAGTTGTTAGTCCATTAGTTTTCAGAAAGCTTCGTAACTTCTTTCACAATCTGGTGCAATGCATACGTCACGATTAGACATTAACGATTGGGGTAAAGGCAGATCTAAACGTTTTAAATTTCAGCAGAGTACACACCTCCAGTAAGAGAAAACGTTTCTCAATACAGCACAGCCGGACCCTCTGTACAAAACAAAGTGAAGTATGAGGGGCTGGTTTACCAGGCTACCATATATCCCCCACTGACGATGCAGCAGAGCCATGGTTAGCATTAGAGGTGGACAAACACACGTCCTCCTAACACACGTGATTTCACTAATTAGCTCATCTACCTGACTGAAGAGGTGTGCTAATTGGGATCTGGGTGAGTGAATTGGCTGGAACAAATATATGGCAGGACTTTTACTTTCTGAACCCAGCACAGCTGTGATTAGCACGAGTGTGTTTGCACCAAATATCCCCACTGGCTATGCAGCACCGCCCTGGTTAGTGTAGAGTGTGTGTGCACCCCTGTGATGGTGGTTAGTGTGTGTGTGTGTGTGTGCACCCCTGTGATGGTGGTTAGTGTGTGTGTGTGTGTGTGCACTCCTGTGATGGTGGTTAGTGTGGAGTGTGTGTGTGTGCACCCCTGTGATGGTGGTTAGTGTAGAGTGTGTGTGTGTGCACCCGTGTGTGTGCACCCCTGTGATGATGGTTTGTGTGTGTGTGTGTGCACCCCTGTGATGGTGGTTAGTGTGGAGTGTGTGTGTGTGCACCCCTGTGATGGTGGTTAGTGTGGAGTGTGTGTGTGCACCCCTGTGTGTGATGGTGGCGCCCTGCAGCAGTGGTTAGTGTGTGTGTGTGTGTGTGTGTGTGTGTGTGTGTGTGTGTGTGTGTGTGTGTGTGCACCCCTGTGTGTGATGGTGGTGCCCTGCAGCAGTGGCTGTGTCACAGGGGCCTGATGAGGCTCGACCATTAGCTCCCCAGCAGCCATCTGTGCTGTGTGCCAATACTGGGTCAAGGGCATAGGTGTGTGTGTGTGTGTGTGTGTGTGTGTGTTTGTGTGTGTGTGTGTGTGTGTGTAAGAGAGGGAAGAAGAAGAAGAAGACAGAGTGGATATGTGTGTGTGTGTGTGTGTGTGTGAGAGAGAGAGAGAGAGAGAGGGAGAGAGAGAGCGAGAGACCTTAATTCATTTTCTTGTCCTCCTTTATCTCTAGGGGGCCAACATCCTCATTACAGACAGAGGAGATGTCAAACTGGGTAAGATGCTTTATGTTCTTACAGAGTGAAGGACACAGTCCCTGCTGGCCTCCCTGCTATAACTCTCTGATTTATTCTTAAACAACTGGAACAGAAACCAATTTAAACAAGACTCTCATTTAAAATTGACAAGGTTTTAATATTAATTTTTGAAGTAGTTTTGGGAAGCAGTTTACAGATTGTGATTTACTGACTGTACTGTATGCTTGTAGTAACCCCATAAGCTGTTCTCAGATCTTCGTGACCTTGAGTTAAAAAACAAACAGCATAGACTCAGCCAGGTGTGTGTAATGTCTAGAGTGGTTGTGTATCGATCTTGTGTATTGAATCTCTTGGCTGGAAGTGTGTGTTCCTCTGTGGTCAGGGCATTCTCTTCACAAAGTGCTCCATTGGCCTAGTCTGTGTGAAGTCTTGATTTCCGCTCTGTGGTTGTATTTGGGTTCCT
>CM059284.1:5135772-5138272 GCA_030347295.1 Setipinna tenuifilis | reverse complement strand
TGGAGGCAGAAAAAGTGTCCCAGTATGAACGGCCCCTAGGACAAGACAGGGCAGCTAACATATAGTGCACACATGACAGACAGCACTTAGGCCAACTGTTGTCTCATTAGTTGGTGTGTGTAGAACTGAGCACTGTGCGTAATCTCTGATACGGCCCAGCTGGCTGTAATTAAACGATGACAGACATTTTGCGCTCCAAACAACTGGCCAGAGAGATTATCTGGGATTGGGGATTAGGGATTATGTGGGGATTTAGTGATTATAACTTGAAAGAGCCTAACCTAATAAAAAAATAAAGTTCCGCTAAGTAGTTGTGGCTTTGAATGTTGACATGAGCTTTTGATGGACAGAGCTGAGAATAAGCCAGAGATCAGTAGATAGTTCATAGATAATCTGATGAAAAGGCATAAAAAAGGAGGAAACTTTTAGGTTTATTCAGGTGAGCAGTTCAGATAGCGACCATTTTGGAAGATGAACTGTAAGAAGAGAGACAAGGTAGGCAGGTGAGGTAAGGTGAAGGGGGCCGGGGTAGGCAGATATAAAGATATCTATAAAGATTGTATTCATAAGACGCTTTAAACACATTCATTAAGGGTTATAATGCCTTTATAAAGCCTAATAATAGTTAAAATTGGTATTTATAACTATTTATACATACTTATGACCAGAGTTGTATAAAGTAAAAGTAGAAGTACTGTTTTGGATGTAATTAAAATACTGGTAGTATGGTATTATGCAGTTGCAACTGCGTAGTACCGTACTACTTGTGTTGTAATTACATCCAAAACAGTACTTCTACTTCTACTTTATACAACTCTGCTTATGACTGCACTTGTAACCTGTGCCACTTGATGTTGGAATAAGGCCTATGACATAGCATTGCAATGCCTTACGAATACTTTACATACTTTATAGAGTCTTGTGATCTCGTGTTCCTTTACACTTTCCATGAAGATTTTATTCATAAGATTCTATAAACATATTCATAAGGGGTTATAATGCATTCATAATGTGTAATAATGGTTGAAATGAAATTGTAAGTACACCTGTGTGTGTGTTGTTGTGTGTCCCTGCAGCACCGCTTGTATTTATAAGACTCTATAAACACATTAATAAAGGGTTATGATGCCTTCATAATGCTTAATAAAGGTGTGCTGTTGTGTGTCCCTGCAGCACCGCTTCGTGACCCAGCTGCTGACCCGGAACCTGATCATAGAGCTGCTGGACATGGCCAACAACCCCGACCTGCACAACACACAGCACCTGGACGAGAACGAGCTGGAGGTACACACACACACACACACACACACACACAGACAGACCCTGACCTCCACAACACACAGCACCTGGACGAGAACAAGCTGGAGGTAAGGGGGATCACACAGGTGCACACTCATACACACAGACAGACAGACAGACAGACACACACACACACACACACACACACACACACACACACACACACACACAGACACACACACACACCTCCACAACACACAGCACCTGGACGAGAATGAACTGGAGGTAAGGGGGATCACATAGACATAGGTGCACACTCATACATATACACACACAGACAGACACACACACACAGTCAGATACAGTCATAGATATGCATGCATGGACTCACATGGACAAATTTTGTGTGTGTGTCTGTGTGTGCGTGTATGCATATGTGTTTGTGTGTGTGTGTGTATTTGTATGTGTGTATGTGTTTGCTTGTACGTGTGTGTGTGTGTGTGTGTGTGTGTGTGTGTGTGTGTGTGTGTGTGTGTGTGTGTGTCTATACTGCAGAGTGGAGATGCTGCTCCAGATAAGATCCAGTCGGAGGGGAAGCACTTGTCGGTGGCGAGGACGCTGTCTGAAGAGCAGTGTAAGTATGTGTGTGTGTGTGTGTGTGTGTGTGTGTGTGTGTGTGTGGCCCAGCACAGCACTCTGCCTCCTCTTCTCCCAATCCATCTCACAGCACACTCTGCCTCCTCTTCTCTCCCTTAATCTCTCCTCCGCCGTTCCTCCCCCCTTTCTATTTCTGTCTCTCCTTACCACCCGCTGCCTTTTCCCCTCTCTCTCCACTCTCTCTCTGTCTTTCTCTCGTCCTCTCTCCCATTCTTTGTCTCTCTCACTCTCTCTCTCTCGCCCTCTCTCCGCTGCCTTTTCCCCACTTTCGCTGTCTGTCCCTTGCCCTCTCCCTCTCTCTCTCTTGCCCTCTCTCTCTCTTTCTCCCACTTGGTCTCTCTTCCACTTTCTCTTCCTTTCCCTCTTTCTCTTTCCCTTTGTTTGTGTGTGTGTGTGTGTGAGAGAGAGAGAGGGAGGGTGTATGTTTGTGTATGTTTTCAGAGGTTTGGAGAGTTGTAGCTGGAAATGTATTATTTGTGTGAGCATGTAACAAAGCCAGCACCCCCCCTCTGTCTTTAACCACAAACTCTCTCTCTCTCTCTCTCACACACACACACACACACACACACACACACACACACACCACCACTGACCGCACATTCAT
>CM059284.1:5125772-5128272 GCA_030347295.1 Setipinna tenuifilis | reverse complement strand
TTTATGTATGTTGTGTCCTGTCTTGGTTGCACCGGGATTGTCAGCCAGAAGCGCGGAGTACATTCTCCTTTTTACTCAGATGATTTGTGTTTGTGTCTTTAATCAGTGTGTTTACATAGTTTCAATCACACACCTCTAATGACCCTCTCTATTCATCTCTCTCCCTCCCTCTCTTCTTTCTCTTTGCCTCTCTTTCTCTATCCATCCCTCTTTCTCTCTCTTTCTCTCTGTTTCTCTCTCTCTTCCCCCTTTCTCCCTCTCCCTCATCTCTGCCACATATCTCTCTCATTTTCTCTCTCTCTTTCTCTTCCCCCTCTCTCCCTCTCTTTCCTACATGTCTTATCTCTCTGTCTTTCTCGCTCTCTCTCTCTTTTCTCTTTTTTCTGCTCCCTCTCTGTCTCTCTTTCTCTCTCTGTCTCTCTCTCTGTCTTTCTCACTCTCTCTCTCTTTTCTCTTTTTTTTCTGCTCCCTCTCTGTCTCTCTCTTTCTCTCTCTGTCACGCTCTGTCTCTCTCTTTCTCTTTCTCTCTCTCTCTGCCTCTCTCTCTCTCTCTCTCTCTCAGGAGTCTGACTATTAAGAGAGTGTTCTCCTCAGAGGTATGTCCAGTGCTCCTATAGAAGCCTATATGAGGTATAAGAATGATGATGCATAGTGTCTGTTATATGTAGTGTACGTGTGAGACTGGCATTGCCTTCAAGTGTGTTTGTGTGTCATTCCGTAACGATGACGATCAGTGTGTGTATGATGGAATGATACATACATGTACATACATATGTAGATGGGCTATGATTGATCATTTGTAAGTCACATAATGTCAATGTAAATGTATTTTTATGACCTACAGACAGTAATGCCTGTAAGTGTGTTGGGTTGCTGAAGTCTGTATGGCTATTGTTATTAATGTGAGTGTGTAGTAGTAAGCCCTTTAGTGTAACTAGTCACAAGTACCAGTGAAATTTAGCCATCAACTCATCCATACACAGTTACAAACATACATGACGTACATGTGTGTATACAAGTGTACATGACCACTGTTACCAGTGTGTATTTGCTGATGTATAAATAGATGTATATATACTGTATATATATATATATATATATATATATGTATATGTATATGGCCAGTGATATTCCTAATGAAGGTGTTTATTCCGGAGTAATAGGGAAATGACTTTTCTAGGATAGCAGGCAATGTATCCATTGTGGTGTGTTTGAGTGCTAATGTGTGTGTTCCTGTTTAGTGGGCTAGACATCAGACATCAGAGACAGCAGGCTGCTTAATTAGTGGTGTGTGTGTGTTTGTGGGTGTGTGTGTGTGTGTGTGTGTGTGTGTGTGTCTGTCTGTCTGCGTGTGCATGCATATGTGTGTGTGTGGTGTGTATATGTGTGCCCATGTTTGTGTGTGTGTGTGTGTGTGTGCACCCGGTGTTAATGTGGAGGTTGATATAATGCACTTTGTGTGTGTGTGTGTGTGTGTGTGTGTGTGTGTGTGTGTGTGTGTGTAGTGGGGAAAAGGTGGCTTCAGGCGAAGTGGGCTGTTTAACCCCCCTCCCTCGTCCACCACGGCCTCCCTGCCTGCCATGGGCTCCTACCCCCCCACTCTGGAGGACCGCGACCTCACACTCAAGGCCAGCTCCACCCTGAGCCCCGACGCCACCACCAGGCCACTCTCAGGTACGACACACGCACACACTCACACACACACACACACACACACACACACACACACACACGCTCAAGGCCAGCGCCACCCTGGGCCCTGATGCCACCACCAGGCCACTCTCAGGTACTGCACACACACACACATACAAACTCACACACACACACACATACACACTACAGTACACTATATGGGATGTGAGTTAGATTTTGTTTCTGCACTATTAAGTATGTTAAACGTCTCCTTTTTGTTTGTTTTTTCATGCAGTCCTGTCCCGGTGCTCTGCCAGTCAGGATGTGCGGGACTGGTGCAGTGACCTCTCCGTGCCAGAGGGGGGCGATGAAGAGGAGGAGAAGGGCTCTGAGCAGGGCACCTCCCCCCCCAAGGACACGGCCCTCTCCCCAGAGTGGAGCACCCTGAGGCGGAACAGAGAGGAGTCGGTGAGTGGCTCCAGCCCCTTGGACTGGCCCGGATGTGGCCCTGATGCAGGCATGATGTAGCCCTGACGTAGCCCTGATGTAGCCGTGATGTGGCCCTGATGTGGCCCTGAACCAGTCCTGATATGGCCCTGATGTGTCCCTGATATAGCCCTGATATAGCCCTGATGTGGCCCTGAACCAATCCTGATATAGCCGTGATGTGGCCCTGATGTGGCCCTGAACCAGGCCTGATATAGCCCTGATGTGGCCCTGATGTGGCCCTGATATAGCCCTGATGTGGCCCTGATGTAGCCCTGATGTGGTCCTGATGTAGCCCTGTTGAAGGCCTGCTGTGGCCATTGGCTGGGTTCAGTGTCTGTTTGGGGTGGGCATTGTCAGTCATGAAGCCACGAGAACAGAC
>CM059284.1:5078272-5103272 GCA_030347295.1 Setipinna tenuifilis | reverse complement strand
CCTGATTCTTTCAGTACTTCAGAATCACAACGAGACTGAGCACTGAGCATATCTAATCTATGGACAAGGCTGGATGCGATGTTAAGTCAATTGTAAGCACAGACATAAAGATTGGATGAAAATGTAATGAATTTTCATGTCGAAATCACAACCATATGACAACATATAGCAGGCTAGTACGAATCAAATCAAATATTTTTAAGTCAATCAAATTGATGGAATTGTGTCAACAATGGAAATGATTGATCCAAATCGGTTATTAGCAGTGTTGCTGATGAAATGATGGTAGTGGAGCTCCCAGAATGCTAAAGTTTGAGCACCTGCTTCCCACACTGTTTGACATCTACATTTACAAAGCCATATGTCATAAACATGTGGAACAGCTGACGTTAACCTTGCAATCATTTGACAATGCAGAAAGTAAATGGCTTCTCTGTAGGCTGGTCACTCACAGCACAGAAGAGGCTACTATTGTTCTGATTGGCACAGAACCGCCCATTGTGGCCCATATTCGATTCAAGCCCACCGTACGTTTGTTGCCTCTGATCTCGTCAGCCGGTTTTGGACAGAGCATCTTTGTACCCTAAAACATCAGTGCACCCACTGCCCATACAAGTACTCTCACTCGGGACTGATGTTTAATTCATTTGGCCACTCAGTGTAGGCTGTCCAAATTTTGTTTTGTGGCTGAGTAAATGCACATAAATGTCATTCTGTCCTCTTTTCATTACTCCACTGAGTGGGCAAGATGAATATGCTTGTTTGTGTTGTTTGTTGTTGTTGTAACACAATGCAAATGTTATGTAATGCCAATTGCCTCTCGAAGACATAAAAGTTTTCAAAGTCAAAGTATGCTGTGGACCCCCTAACCTAAGACTGTTTGGCACTGTAAAGACATGCCAGGGAGCATGGTGTCCGTTCTCAGTCTATTCATCTTGCACTACTATAGAAAACAAGATAGATAGACAGGCAGACAGACAGACAGACAGACAGACAGACAGACAGACAGACAGACAGACAGACAGACAGATGCTTCAGCTTGACCCAGTGTGGCAATGGCAAACCTTCTACCGGAAAACAAATATAAGCCCTCTGCTCCACACAAGTGTTCCGTGGTGGAACTGTCGGCATGGAAATTACCCCAAACATTGATGACTTCACAGAGCCGGCCAGCATCCCTTCTAGAATGCCCGTGGGGGGGTGGAGGGCCTCGCTGGGAGTGTGAGGAGCCTAATTAGGCACTGAGACACGAGGAGGCCGCAGCTGACAGAAACGGAGCCTGGCATGGAGGCAAAACGCTTTCGGGAGGGAAAGGATATCTGCAGCCATCACCCTGAGTCAGAACAATTCTCATGCACTCATCATTCGCAGGAGCCTGTTAATTAACTTGTCCATCGCAGAGAGGAGAGGAAGACATGTTGCAAGAGGGAAGAAAACTGCCTGAGAGAGGCAGACTAAAGGGAGAGAGAGAGAGAGAAAGAGAAAGAGAGGCAGTGAGAGAGGCAGAGAGAGAGAGATAGAGGGAGAGGCAAAGAGGGAGAGACAGAGAGAGAGAAGGGTAAAAATTTAGCATGAAAGATAAAAAAAGGAAAACTGGAATGGCCATTTGAATGGAATGACGAATAAAGATGTGTGTGTGTGTGCGTGTGTGTGTGCGCGTGTGTGTGTAAGAGTAAGACAGAGAGAGAAAGAGAAAGAGAGAGAGAGAGAGAGAGAGATAGAGAAGGGTAAAAATGTTAAGATTAAAAAGAAAAAACAGAAAAAGGGAATGAAATTTGAATGGAATGATGGAGATGCGTGTGTGTGTGTGTGGGTGTGTGTGTGTGTGTGTGAGAGAGAGAGAGAGAGAGAGAGGGAGAGAGAGAGAGAGAGAGAAAGAAAGAGATATTTCAGTATTTCAGAGTCCAAATAAGGGAGAGAGGGGTTACAGAGAGGAGAAAGAAGAAAAGAGAAGAACACATAGGAGAAAAGAGAGATAGAAATAGATGGATAGATAGATAGAGAGAGAGAGAGTAAATACAAGGTAATCAACACAGCATCCATCTCAAAGACTGCACTCTGGTAAATAATGTCTCCCACATTAGCCAAGGCAATTAGAAGGCTCAAATGAGTGTCCAGCAAATGCCCAACGCCCAGTAAATGTGTTGCCCATCTCACTCAGGTCACGCACTTCCGTTTGAATGATGGATGGTGTCCCTCAGGGCCAGTGCGGCCTCTTACCGATGGACATTTCTGTCTCCCAAGCACTCCAGCCCACCCCCCCCCCCACACACACCCTGTCTCTCAAGCACTACAGCCCCCCCCCCCCCCCCCCCACACACACACCCTGTCTCCCAAGCACTACAGCCAACCTCCCCCCCCCACACACACACACACACCCCGACACACACCCTGTCTCACAAGTACTACAGTGCGCACTGCCCCCCAATTTCCAAAGCACTACCATGCACACCGCACCCCCCCCTTTTACTACCATGCACACCGCACCCCCCCCCCCATCACCCAAGCACTACAGTCCCCCCTCCCCTCCCACACACACACACACCCTGTCCCCAAAGCACTACCCCCCCCCCCCCCCCCCCCCACACACACACACACCCTGTCCCCAAAGCACTACCCCCCCCCCCCCCCCCCCCGCCCACCACCACACACACACACACCCGGTCTCCAAAGGACTACAGTCCCCCCCCATTCCCTCTCTCCCAAGCACTACAGTGCACCGCACCATCCCCACCTCCCCTTCCCTCCCCACCCCCAGTGAGGGAAACATGGAGCCTTGGTGCAGTTCCATCAAGCTGACTGACTTCAGGAGTGGTGCACAGGAGAAAGAGAAAGAGGGGGGGGGGAGTGGAGCAGGAGGGGGAGGGGGAGGAGGAGAGATGGGGAGAAAGAGACACAGAGAGAAGGAGAGAGAGGGAGAAAGAGAGGGAGAGTGAGAGAGAGAGAGAGAGAGAGGGATGGCAAGGTCAAACACACAGGCACAAGCCGCTGCACAGGAATGCATTTGTGCACACATTTGTGACATCCTGAGCTCAGTGGAGCCTTGTGGCGACAAAGAAAACATAATGGATACAGGTAGCATGTGTGTGTGTGTGTGTTTGTGTGTGTGTGTGTGTGTGTGTGTGTGAGTGTTTGTGTGGACAGAACGATGACCTTTGTGTTGACGTAGGTGACCTTGGTGTACTACTGTAGGTGTTTGTGTCTAATGTGTGTCTAATGACTTTATAATTGATCACTATGTGACGAATGTGAAAAGACATGGGAGTGCATCAGAGCTTTATCACTGAAAGGGACTCGGTGGAGGAAAACTAATAATCCTGTTTGGAGGAGGGCTGGAGTGTGTGTGTGTGTGTGTGTGTGTATGTGTGTGTGTGTGTGTGTGTGTGTATGTATGTGTGTGGTGTGTGTGTGTGTGGGAGGCGGTCACCCCATTAAAAGCCACTGCTTCACCTACCACAGTCCAGAGACACAAATGGTATGACCGTATGAAAGTTCTTCCCTTCTTGCTTAGAAACAGCGCGGAGGAACCTCCTGACTGACTTGATGACTCAGCAAATATGATTTTCTGTGGGTTTTATACTTTATACTGAAATATGAAATTCTCAATTCACTGACCACAAACCATATCCTAGACTTTATTGATCCTTTGAGGAGTGTGCTACCATTTGAACGATCCTGTATTCCACACAGAGGAATAGAAAATGCTAAATCACACAATGCGTGTATTGACATGAAAGGGCCTATTCATAGCTGAGGATTTGCTGTTTCTTTATGATTCAAATTTTAAACGTGAATGAGCCTTTTTCTGGCTCTGTTCACAATCAAATATGAAATAACGCACAATGATCCCTGTAGAATGTCAGATAAGGATTCCCTGATGGCGACGTGACTAAGCATAAACAACATGACTCGCATCGCAAGGCACACGATGGTGGAGCCGTGACCAGCGTAGAGAAGAGGCGATGCCTGCCATTAATTACTGAAGATCTGGTCTAAGTTTCTGGCAGCAGCTGGCGTCAAGGAGAGTACCTTTCTGCTGTAACCCCAACAACTCATCCCGGCTGTACCGTCGTTTACCACCGCCCCTAACTAGAAATGTTGAAATGACTCGCCAGACCGCACCTATTTAAGTATTTTAGCCCCCTCCCCGCCTCCTCACAAACGCTCCTCGTTTCACGTGGTCGGCCAAGCCCACCGGTGAGGGCGGTGGTGAGGTGGGGGCGTGTTCTGGTGTCGTTGCTGTTAGATTAGCTGGATATCTCCGACGAGCAGGATTTGGAGCGGTGGGAAAGTACTGGGATGAGCGCGGGTTGGTGCGTGGTCGGGTTGGTAGTCAGTCTCTCGCTGCTCCTCCTCTGTTGACGGTGAGGATAACACACACACACACACACACACGCACACACGCACGCGTCGCATTTGTACACTCGGAGCAGGAGGGCACGAGAGAGGATTGCGCTCTCGCATCCAACCTGCTGCTGCCGCTGCCGCCCTCCACTGAGCTTATCTTTCCGCCTCTTCATAAAGGTAAGTTGTGTTTTTGTTGTTGTTGTTGTTGTTGTTCCCATATGCGCGACCGAGACGCATCATACAATGACAATAACATACGCAGGTCTTTCGCTCTGTACGCTGGTTGAATTCACACGTTTGGATGAAGGCAAACGCACGGAGCTGAACACGTCAACCAGCACATGGAACATCGTAATGACAGTCTAGTTTGTTCCCAGTGCGCCGCGCGACTTCATCATGCAAACATGGAACAGAGGACGCGCAGGATGTTCTCAACAGAGCCCGTGACATTGCGCCCAGCTCGGTGGTGACACCCGTTATATGTCTGTCCGGATTTAAATTATTTCACCCTTGATTTGGAAACGATCTTCATAGGTCAACGGCTGTCTGGCAAAATACATGTGAAGGCGACGGTTGTGTGGATAGCATTGATTGGCAGCTGGCGTGTTCGATATTCCAAATGGCTTGTGTGGTACCAGTTGTGTCACCGAGACGACCATTAGGGGTGTTTTTGTCAGGTTGTTTCAAAAAGTGAGAGTTTTAATTTAAGAGGCGAATTGGACAAATACATGACATTAACGATGGTTCATAAGCAGCCAAGGCGCATGTAACTAATTAAATTTTATCCGAGTTATCAGTGAAGTTGTGTATTAGATCATGTTCAGTGAGAAATTAATAATTTCCGGAAACCTAAGAGAAAACGTCGCCTGTTTTGGTGGTGTTGGCTATTATACATGAAACTGTGGCCTAAGAAAATTCGGCGTCGTTTGAGTAAAAGAGCATGGGAGTCGTGTGTGTGTTTACGTGTGTCCAAGGGGGATCCTTAAAGGGCAAATAAAACATTTTAATGTGCAAAAATGATATGTAGTGCAGTTCATCGTGGTCATAATGGTGCGAGTTTGCATGCTACTCCATGGTGTGATGATTATTGTTTAATAGTGTCTCAACATAGTAGATCATATAATGACTTATAATAAGTATTTTTGACGTTTGTCCTTAGATTTATTAGTGTATGGAAAATGCCTAGCCTACACCTCAAGACAAAATGTCATCATAGAATTTCATTTAAAATAGCGAAACAGAATTCAAAAATAAAACCCAAAATGCACATAGCCCTATGTGGTGATACTTCAAACATTTAAATTAAGTTGGTCATCACGGCACATTTGATGTACAACACAGAAGAAGAGTTCCTGTTATGACTGCTGAAAATAAACACGGATCATTCCTACCTGGGACCTAACATTGAAACACTGAAAGAAAGACAATAATCTAAAGTCACAAAATTCTTCAGTAAATAAATCAAAGGTGTGTGTGTGTGCATGTGTGCTTGCGCCCGCAATGTAGGCAATTATCCATTTGATGGAACATTCTAAACCAAATATTCTAGAGCACGCTCTGTTATCGGTGCTCTCTGTAAGGTTTTACAACGGTTTATAAACAGTTCCTGCTAGACCTGTCTGTTACAAATCTCCAGTTATTATTTTTCTTCTTTTTCACTCAGAATTTTCGGTAGGTTTTTTTTATATCAAATGTGTTAGTTGTATTTTATTGTTGAATTGTTCTACAGATATATATATATATATTTAAAATGAAATCACCTGATTTGACGGTTAGCCTGTGTTAGCCTGCATTATTCTAGACTACATAATGTTTCATTACATTCACTATGAATTGAGATAGTAGGTTACAGGCCTGTAAGCTTGACCTTTAACATACATAGTATTGTAATTTTGGAATTAATAAGCCAGACTTTAATGCATCCTGTGGATAACTTTTTTTGGTTAATGTTTGGATGAATCATATTCCACTGACAGTTTCAGCTTACAGCTGTTTGAAGGTATACAGTTGCCATGACACTGACATAAACTCTTATGTTCTCTTTCCAGTTTTACAAATAACTAGTTTTCTTTAACCCAATGTCTTGTCGATTTAGCTGCTTATCAAATTACACACACACAATTTGAAGGGGACAAAATTAATTGTGTGTGTGTGTGTGTGTGTGTGTGTGAATCAGCATGACTGATTTATTGGCTCCAAGTCATCACTCCCATAATGCCAGAGCTGGTCCAGAGCAGGCTCAGTGGGTCGCTGATGGCTGTTAGTGTGTGTCCCTTATAGGCCCTCTCTTTGATTAAAAGTGCATCTGACCTTCCGTTCCTTTGCCATGACCTTGGCTGTGTGTGTGTGTGTGCTGGTCAGCACAGCTGCAGTGCTCAGATGGTTGTCAGTGCTCTATCTGTTCTCTCTGTCATGCTGTTCAACATGTTCATCTCCAAATTTTTGTGTGAGGATATATCCCATGCAATACTTGTGACAATGACTTAATTAATGCTTCTTTATGTATTAATACAACAGAAGTATTAGTTTGTTTGTTAGTTAGATTGTTTGATGTTAAATCTGCCACAATTTATTGGTAACTTTGTGTGTGTGTGTGTGTGTGTGTGTGTGCGTGTGTGTACTTGTGTATGTGTATGTGCATGCGTGTGTGTCCATGTATGTGTTTGTGCATGTGTGTTTGTGTGTGCGTGTGTGTGCATCTATGTGTTTGTTTGTGCATGTGTGTTTGTGTGTGCGTGTGTGTGTGTTTGCCTGTGCGTGCGTGTGTGTTCTAACCACACAGGGGCTAATATGAGGAAACCCTGTGGTGTGCCTGACCCAGGAAGGCATGAAGCTCCCGCCAACTCACTCTAAGTCCTCTAGCTGTCCCATCATGCCTTGCTCTCGATAAAACCCCCAACCCCTGCACTCAGAACCACACTTTACAACACACACACACACACACACACATACACACACACACACACACACACACACACACACACAGACTCCCTACACAGCCCTCACACTCATCCGGCCCCACACATACGCACACACACACACACACACACGAGAGATGGGGCTGGATGCGGCGTTCCAGGAGACGCTGCTGAGCGTGGGGTGCCAGCGGCAGCAGTACCAGAACGTCCGCAGGAAGCTGAGGCCAGTGCGGATTGCAGGCTTCCTGCTCAGTCTGGCAGCAATAAGCACAGTCCCTTTCGCTTACGGTGCCTTCTCCTCCGCCTTCGGTACACACCCTGCAGATGTCTCCTCTTCTTCCTCTTCCTCCTCCGGCGAGGGCCTCGTGCTCCTCGACGACGTGTCTCCGCACAGGACTCTGCTGTCCACCGTGCGCCGGCAGGCGGGCGATAACGAGTCAGCGGAGGACCACCCCGTGGCCATGCGCTCCTCAGCCAACGAGTCCCAGGGCGATTACCCGAAGGACCTGTTTTCGCTGCCGCAGCGGCGGCAGGGTGCCGTGTTGCTGCATATGATGGGCATGCTCTACATGTTCATCGCGCTCGCCATCGTCTGCGACGAGTTCTTCGTGCCGGCGCTCACCGTCATCACCGAGAAGTTCGGCATCTCTGACGATGTGGCGGGTGCCACCTTCATGGCCGCCGGAGGCTCTGCCCCCGAGCTCTTCACCTCCGTCATTGGCGTGTTCATCTCGCACAGCAACGTGGGCATCGGCACCATCGTGGGCTCGGCCGTGTTCAACATCCTTTTCGTCATCGGCATGTGTGCCCTCTTTTCCAAGGAGATCCTCAACCTGACCTGGTGGCCGCTGTTCCGCGATGTCTCCTTCTACATCCTGGACCTCATCATGCTCATCGTCTTCTTCCTGGATAACTACATCACCTTCTGGGAGAGTATCGCCCTGCTGTCTGCCTATGGCACCTACGTGATCTTCATGAAGTTCAACAGCAATGTGGAGTCGCTGGTCAAAGGGTGCATCAACCGGAACCAGGTGGTGGAGGTGGAGGCCCAGCCCAAGGTCAGTTCTGCTTCCTGTGTGTTTTCACTTTTTCTTTTTTTTCCTAGGCTTTAAGACTCAGTGGTCAGTACATCCCCCCCTAAGCCCCACCAGTGCCCTTTCCACCTGACCTCTGACCCTAAGAGGGTCGTTGAGTCAGACGAAGGGGGGTGGGTGGTGGGTGCGTTTGAGAGGGTTCAGGAAACACAGCCGTCTGATGGACAGTTGGCCTGGAAATGTTGCCAGGCAACAGGTGGACATCTTCTCCCCTGAGATAGCCCTCTCCCTCAACACCCAAACTTCTCCCTCTCTTTCTTTGTCTTGTTTCCTTCCCTGGTCCCTGGATCACTCTCTCTGCCTCTCTTTCATTTGTCTATTCTCTCCCTCTCTCTCTCTCTTTCTCGCTCTCTCTCGCTCTCTCTCCTCCTTCCTTCCCCCTCATCTATCATTATGTGGCTATTGATTTCTAAGAGGCCAGGTGGGCTGTTTTTCCGTCTCCCAAAATGAAGTCTGAAGTCACCTTTGCCCAATCAGACAATTTTTTTAACATTTCTTTTGATGAAGGACCTACTTTATTTGCAGTAAGTGTTGAGTAACTTTCAAAGACATTTCAGTTACAGAATCACACATAAAGTCATAGAGAGATGATTTAATGATCTGATCGGAGGCACTCAGAGTGAATACGGCAGTCACACTCACACTGCTCAAGGTGCTCCAGGTCTTTGCTTGTTTTGCCTCCAGCTAACACTGACAGAATGAGGCCATCTCAGCCGCAGGGTTCTCTACTGTGTAATCATTTCTTTAAGACTCCATCCTACCTTTACCTCCTGACCCTTTGCATTCTACCTGTAGCAGTTGCTCAGCATGTGAACGGCATGGTAAAGAAAAATGGAAAAAAAGGTGCACCAGTTAAACGTAAACGTATTTGTACTTGAGGATTTTTGTTACTAACTATTTTGTAACTTAGGATGCGGTGGGGCAACAGATAAAAAAGGAATTCGGCACTAGTTTAAAGCAGCACTAAGTATTTTTTTTACCTTAAAATAACTCGTAACAACGCTTTGCGTCCCCCCATGGGCAAGAAACACACTGAGTGAGTTGCTCCGATTTGTACTTCGAATAAGACATAAGGAAGACAATTCTGCTTCCAACCTGTAGGGCGACCGAAGATGAAAAGTGCTGTAGTGTTGCTTTAAAACTAGCTAGTTTTAATGTAAGGTTTAAAACAAACCCTAAACCTGAACACCTGACCACACCTAACCTACACTCAACCTGTGCAACAGACTGTAACTCCTCAGGTTAAGCTCCATCTCAGGTGTTCAGCCGACATTGTCAGGTGAGAGCTTGGGACTGTGTACATTGGTAAATGAAGACCATGTTTCTGTACCTTGCAGAGATACAGAAGAGGTTAATTGGATGGTGAATTAGACGTAGGTTATCATTGGGTAGCTTGAGATGGAACAGAGATGAGGACACCCTCTGAGATGGGGGTAGAAGTCGTTTGGATTTGCCCCTCAGTCACCAGCCACTGTATGCAGTTACATAGCAGCTGCCTGGGGATGTGTTAGAGGGCCTTTTAGCCCCCCGGCCTACATGTTCACATTGCCAAGCCTTTAAATGAGTGCAGGCGACTGGGTTATCATTGGCTGACTTGGAAACATTGTAGGCTACTTTTTTAAAAACAAACAAAAAAAAGCACCGTTGATGTAATTATTAGGTGATTTTAAATTTTAATCATCATTTCTTTTATTTAAAAATTCTGAAAGAATAATATATAATAATATATCAAGTCTCCTACTTGCCTGTGTGTAAAAAAAAGTCACACACAATAAAAAATCTTATTTGCCTACGTGTTAAAAAATAAAAATCCATATAAGCACACGACCCACCAACCAAAAACAGAAAAAAATCAGCTTAGAGATGGATAGCCTACTGCACAGAGATGTGAGAGCAGCTTTCAGCGGCTGAGTGAAAATCTGTCTATCGATTGTAATGATTTCAGCAGTCTGCTGGAGCAGCCTGCGTGCTGTGCTGTTGGCCGTGTATTGTAGTGTCACGCAAGCAAGCCTATGTAGCCTTTATGGAGATTTAATACAACTGAGGGCCTGATGCCAGTGTCACTCTAGGTTAAGCTGAACAAATTGTGACCTACTTTTTAACCAACAAAATCCTTGGAAATATGGGCGTACCACACTTCACTGCATTCCACACTCTCACTGACTGCACAAATTCATAAATATTTAATTTTTAAGAATTGATTGTTAATACTCGTTTTCAGGTTTCTACCCAGCAGAGCTGTTATGATTATGCAAAGCAAGCAAATAAGGGGGTTTATTGTGCATCTTTGATGGAAAAAAAAGTCATACTGTCATGAGATTTGTTGATGGTAAACAGAGAGAGGCATGACCTTTAGACATGGGTGTCCTTTGCTAAAGTGGCTGTCGTGGTGTGGGAAAGACTACATCAAGCCTCTGCTAGCATTATCATCATTTGTCTTTTGTGTTATTCTAATTCCCATCCTCAGACGTGGGATAATCTTTGTGCTCTTGTGATTTCTGGCAAAAGACCTTTATGTTTTATGCAGGTTTTTTTTTTTGTTGGGCATAACCCTGTCGGAAGCGTAGCCGTTCATAACGTCTTTCCAGGTATGGCGTCCCATCCAGTCCCATCCAGTCCAGTCCTGTCCAGTTGGCCTTCGCAATTCAATACGGTCGGTGTGATTATCCGGACGGATTTAGGTTACTTTGCAACATGACCTGGAAATGAGTTTGAGAGATATGATCTTCTGGAAAGCCGCACTGTAAAGCTGCATCTAAACCAGGATTTAGTCAAACTACATAAAGAATATTTAATTGAAAGGCGGATATTCGCACTGTCTGAAGTGTTATGTATGTGGTGCATGTGAGAAACAGAGGAGTGACCGAGAAAGCAGTGATTTGTGTTTTTGTGAAATGCTTTTTTTCCCCTCTAATGTGTTATTTTGGATACTAGGCACTGCTTTTGTTTCTTGGGCTAAGCACATCAAACAGTACACTGGGCGAAGGAGAAAGAGAGAGAGAGAGAGAAAGAGAGAGAGAGAGAGACAGAGAGAGAGAGAGCGACAGAGGGAAAAAAAACTGCTCTTTGTTGTGACTGACCTTGAGCTGAAATGCACTCTGCACCTACAGAAATTCATGATGAGAGGAAGAGAAACAAAACAAAAGAGGGAGAGATAGAGAACCAGAGATAAAATATGGGGAGAGAGAGAGTGTGTGTGAGAGAGAGAGAGAGAGAGAGAGAGCGAAAGAGGGAGGGAAAGATACAGAGGGAGAAAAAACAAAGCAACACGAGGCAGAGACAGAATGGGAGAAAGAGGCTGATATGGGAGGAGGGGGTATAGGAGGGAGAGAGAGAAGGAGAGAGATTGACAGATAGAGAGTGGGAGATGATAAAGAAGGAGAGTGAGGGAGAGACAGAGCCTGGGAGACATGGGGAAAGAAAGAGGGCAGGAGAAAAAGAGGGAGGGAGAAAGTTAGAGATTAGATGAGCTCACACTCCTTCCTGTGACTCAGGCAAACAGTAACTCTCTTCTCATCTTCATTCCTCTTCCTCCATCATCCTGTTCATTCTTAGCTCATTTCTTACCCCCCCCTTCCCATTTTCTGCCTGTCAGTAAGGCTTTTGGGTTTAGTCAGTAGCACAGGATTTAAATGTCTTGTTTGAGATTTGACTGAACTGTGCTGGGGGTTACACACAGGCAACCACAAAGACGGCTATCAACCTTAGGGCCCCTTCTCCTCAGGCTAGCACACATAAACAGTATAGCACCAGGATGGTGGAAATGTGACTCGGCCATATGGATAAGGACAAACAGTGTGTCATTTAAGTCTGTGGGAAAAAGAGACGCTTTGATGAGGACAACAAGCGTGAGTGGGAAAACACTTGTGTATTTTTTCTCAGTATTGCCATATTCTAAGAGTGTATCCTTTTCACGACCTTTTTAAAGCTGAAGGTCACTGTGAAGGTTATGCTGAAAAGATGCACTGTGCTACAATTGTCAGCTCTGTGTAAGTTTGCTGAGGCTGTCAGAAATACCCTCAATTCAGCTTTTTTTTTTTGCTCTGTATTATAGTCAAATCCTTGGAGTGCCAAGGACTCCCTTAGACACCCTTAGAATTTTAACTGGATGCTGCAGTAATTCTAATTCCGTCTTCCTTAGAACTGTTAGTGGGTGCTGATCTAATTAGCCCCATCCACATTTAGTCACGTCCCTGGGACCCACCATATCTTACTCTGCCTTCCCACCCGGAGGGAGTACAGCATACAGTACGTCTGCTTCTTCCTGATTAATCAGGATTTCTTGATTTTATGACTTCACAATGCAACTGTCATGAATGATGCAAATACACTTTTTTTATTTTATTTATTTATTTATTTTTATTTTTTTGGGGGGGGGGGGGGGGGGGGGTCGGAGGGCACATTATAGTAAATATTTGCATATCGCATCTTTCTGTTAGAGTGTCAGCATGACGTCATGACTGTGAGTCTGTCATGGCCACAGTGTTGCGTTGTTGTTTTTTGTCCTTCGCTGATTACAATCATGCAAGAGCTGCCCTGATGCCAGAAGTGTGTCTTTCTGTATGCTCCCCTACAAAGGCAAAATTCAGTAACTACGTGAACACTGGCACTGAGAGAAATGCCTTTAAAGTTGTCATATTGCCCAGTCAAACATGTTGTAGGTATGAGAGTGGTGATGCTTTTATGAGCTTTCTTAATAGGAAGAAGCAAGCGAGATTTAGTCACAGGACAAAAGAGGTGTTATAAAATCAATTTCCAG
The DNA here is from genome assembly GCA_030347295.1 of Setipinna tenuifilis. Taxonomy (NCBI): domain Eukaryota; kingdom Metazoa; phylum Chordata; class Actinopteri; order Clupeiformes; family Engraulidae; genus Setipinna; species Setipinna tenuifilis. Next base: position 5,090,154 of record CM059284.1, on the reverse strand, counting down.
TCTAAACTCAGTTTTGTCAAAACATGTAGTCAATGCCTTTTGGCTTTGTAGAGCAGTATGGAGAGACAGCGTTTTCGGCAGTGAGATCAACAAGTGAAAAACGTACAATCTTGGCAACTTTCTGCTTTAAAGGTGTGCTATTGGGAAGTATGATTAACTGTTATGTGATGTTTCAGGTCACGAGCAGCACGAGTTGCTGAGAGCGTTGCTGTTGGGCCGTCTATAGCTGCTGTGTCTCCTTAGTAGCCCCCGGCGTGAGCGGCCAGTTAGTCTGGGTCCTCACTCCTCCTTAGCCTGTCTTGCCCGAGGAGACGTTTGTGCATCTGACCGAGGGTGACCTGCGCCTGGCGGGCAGCAGGAAAGGGACATGCTGTGAGTAGCTGTCACCACAAGTCGTGCGTGTCATGTAGCTGGTCGGCAGAGTGCAGGGGAGAGAGAGAGAGAGAGAGAGAGAGAAGGAGGGTGGAGGCGAGAGGGAGAGGGAGAGAGAGGGAGAGGTAGGGGAAAGGGGGAGATGGGGGGGCGAGAGGGAGAGACAGAGAGTGAGAAAGACAGAGAGAGAGAGAGAGGGAGAGAGAAAGAGAGAACGCGATGTGTGTCATGACGGCCACCGCTGCTGTCACAGCTATGCCTCAGCAGGTGTGAGGGGACGCAGGATGTAGAGACATGGTGGTCATGATGAGAGAGAGAGAGGGAGGGAGAGAGCGAGGGAGAGAGAGAGGAGAAAGAGAGAGAGAGAGAGACAGAGACAGAGAGAGAGAGAGAGAGAGAGACCATAGGGGCAGAGATAGAGACACAGGCAGAGAGTTCGAAGAAGAGAGAGGGAACAGTACAAGAGAGAGTAAGAGAATGGAGAGAAGGAGAGATAAAAACAGAAACTTAAAACAGAGAAGAGAAAGCAAGGGCACTGAGATGGAAAGAGGGAGTGAATAGAGAAAGGGGGAGAGAGAGTGTGACAGTGTGGTTTTTTTTTGGGGGGGGGGGGTAGAAACAGATGGAATGGGGTCTGGGGGGAGGGGGGGTGGTAGGAGTGGTGCATAGGCGTAGCAACAGGTGGGCTGGGGTGGACCTGTGTCCACCCACTTGTCAATCAGGCCCACCCACTCAGAAGGCTCTGTAAGTTTGATTGACTGTGTTAAGGTGTGGAGGGGCGGGGTTACAGGTGGAGAGGATTTGAGGAGGTGATGAGGGGTGGGGGAGAGCAGTGGGGGAGAGGAGGTGACTAGGAGTGGGGGGAGGAGTGGGGGAGAGGAGTGGGAGTGAAGGAGACGAGGAGTGGGGGAGAGGAGTAGAGGGAGGAGTGGGGTGAAGGAGACGAGGAGTGGGGGAGAGGAGGGGACTAGGAATAGGGGAGAAGAGTTGGGGAGTGGAGGTGATGAGGGGTGGGGGAGAGGAGTGGGAGTGGAGGTGATGAGGGGTGGGGGGGAGGAGTGGGAGTGGAGGTGATGAGGGGTGGGGGAGGAGTGGGAGTGGAGGTGACTAGGAGTGGGGGAGGAGTGGGGGAGCGGAGTGGGAGTGGAGGTGACTAGGAGTGGGGGAGAGGAGTAGGGGAGAGGAGTGGGAGTGGAGGTGACTAGGAGTGACTAGGGAGAGAGGAGATGAGGAGTGGGGGAGGAGTGGGAATGGAGGTGACTAGGAGTGGGGGAGAGGAGATGAGGAGTGGGGGAGGAGTGGGAGTGGAGGTGACTAGGAGTGACTAGGGGGAGAGGAGTGGGAGTGGAGAGGGGGAGGAGTGGGGGAGCGGAGGTGACTAGGAGTGTGGGAGAGGAGTGGGGGAGAGGAGTGGGAGTGGAGCTGTATCAGTAAAACACTGGTGAAAAAAGTGGCATCTCAGTGCTCCTGCAGGAGGAGGAGGCGTGAGAGCAGGTGGTCATTTCATTTCAGTTTATTCATTTGGTACTTATTATTATTAGATGCCAAATGCATTTCATTGGCATACTGTACCTGTGCTCTGCACAAGGAATATTAATCTCATCTAATCTAAAAAAAACACAAAAAAAGTTACAAATTGGTAGCCGATTTTACCCTGAGCAACAAGTGAGAGTGGAATTTCATCAGTTTAGTTTAAAAAAAGTATTGACTGAAAATTGTAATTATGTATTGATAAAAACCAAAAAATCTTGTTTTAAATGACATTATTCTGTCAACTTGGTTGTAAAGCGTGCATTATGCTCAGTCAGTTGGTAGCCTCCATATGCAGCTCAATACCATTCCAGACATGTGGGGCACAGTCAATATGCAACTCTGACCCCACAAGTCAATCACACCTCCGGAGCTAGATCTGTTGGGCGAGTCCGGACCAGCCCCTCTGTGTTTTTTTAGACAGATTACTTCCTGGACTTTATATTTCATTTTCAGACCATTTTATGGTTCACTTGGCAATTTGAATTCAATAAACTTTTCCTGTCACCTTATATCAACTGTTTCTCTATGATCAAAAAACATACATAGATACTGTACATACATACATACATACATACATACATACATACATACATACATACATACATACATGCATGCATGCATAAATACATACATACATACATACATACGTACATACGTACATACATACATACATACATACATACATACATACATATTTAAAATTAAAATAGAAAAGAAATGGAAAAGAATGCAGTGTTTTACATACATAAACTACCCCAACAAATCAACATAGTGACTCAGATGTTCTGTATGTACATTTTGATTGGTTGTTGCCAGTAGTGCAGTTTGATTGGCTGTTGTAGACTGACCCTGTGGCTCAGCTGCCTGGGCTGCCATTCGTAGGGGTCCCACAGCATAGCAGTCCCCAGCCCGTCAGATGCAATCTAGGGAAAGCTTGCAATCCAGGAAAAGCTTGCAATCCAGTTAGCTTCACTATACATAGCTGTTACCTTCTGAAAAACACACGCATGCATGGCTCTGAATTCTAAGTCCCCACTGCAGTAGTAGAGGCAGTGACAGCAGGCACTTCGACCATCATTTCAGTCCAGGCCACACCATCAACGTAGATTTCTCAGCATTTAGCATTTGTCCCCTACAATGACAGAGGCGTGCATTGAAGTATTTGTGTATCTGTGTGAGTGCGACTCCTTAATTTCCTTAATTTCCTGCTGTATTAGTAAAGTATCTCTACTCTACTCTACTGACTCTCTCTCTCTTCCTCTCTCCCCCACCCCCCTCTCTCTGGTTCAACTCAGCTTGCTTTATTGGAATGTCAAAAAGGGCATTTGTATTGCCAAAGTAACTATGCTTACATATATCTACATGCATATAGTTTATACAAATATACAAATCATACATACATTACGTATGTACACACATACAGATTACAGATTCTCTCTCTCTTGCTCTCTCTCTCTATCTCTCTCTATCTGTCCCTCTCTGTGCTGGGTTACTGTGGGAAGCTGAGCTGCACTGTAGACGGATGATGCTTCAGAGACCGTCCGCTCTCAGCTCAATGCTCCTAGTTTGTCACCTGGGTCCTAGAATCCCCCCTCTAGCCATCCACCACCACGCCGGCACTGTTGACCAGCCAAAACAAAGAGGAAGAGTGAGGCCGTGGAGGCCGGCTTGCGTAACCTTTCGCTGTTTGTAGATGACTCACTCACTCTCTCTCCGCTCTGCTCGGCGTACACGGCAGACAGGGCCTGGCCTCGTGGAGCCGATACAGTGGGTTGTGGCTTGTGCATGGGCATAGCAGTCTAATTGATTTTTTTATCTCAAAAAGAGAATATATGTGTCAAGGGCATCAGTGGCTGCAGTGGCATGCCTGTGTGGAAATACTAAAGCAGTAAAAATAGCCATAGCGCCGAGGAAAGAGAGATTAGTTCAAGTTATATTTTTATCTGGCTCTTTTTCAACAGTAACAATAGGTTGTAATATTGCTTATTATTATTATATAATGTAATATTATTATTAATAAGATAATATGCAGCAACAACAACCACACACAACAGTAATACAACAACAATATAATAATAATAAAAACAACAGCAGCAATAATAATAAGAAGAAGAATAATAAGAATAATAATAATAATGCAAAGGTCACTTTTTAGAATTACCATATTGTGTGTACATGTTTTGCTCCCCAAAATGAGAAATTTAAATGTATCAGCAATGATTTAAAAGTTTCTTCTTCATTGTAACAAACTGTAACATGTATTCAAATACAACCACACATTCAAGGAGCGCAGGCAGTATAGGCGACAGTTAGACTGCAGCCAAACACAGTAAAGCTCAACACAAACATGTGGACCATAGGTATAGCCGTGTGTGTGTGTGTGTGTGTGTGTGTGTGTGTGTGTGTGTGTGTCTGGACCATAGGCCTAGCCATGGGTGGGCTGGGGTGGGCCTGTGGTCAGGCCCACCCAATCAGAAGCCTCTATAAGTATGATTGACTATTTTAGTAATAAAAATAACCAATGTGTTTTAGGCGAGGCCCACCTGATTTTTTTTCCGGGCCCACCCATTTTATGATTTCCTGATGTGTCCTGATGTAAACCCTGTCTTGCTGTCGTCATGGTGAGAGCGCTGTGCCTTCGGATGGGTTAACCCACAGTGTGTGGCACAAGTGGAACATATCAGGCCCCTCCCCAGAGGCACACTGTAGTACAGTGTTATAGCAGGGCCATCAATACTGGCAAGCCTGCGTGTGTGTGTGTGTGTGTCTGTGTGTGTGTGTATGCATGTGGGTGTATGTGTGTGTATGTGTGTGTGTGCATGCACAATGTGTTTGTGTGCATTTTCTGCTTGTGTGCGTGCAAACAAGTGTGTGTGTGCGTATGTGTGTGTGTGTGTGTGCGTATGTGTCTGGCCACACTAATTAATCAGTCATTAAGTCATTGTTTGTCTCTCTGATTGTGTGTGTGTGTCTGTTTGTATCCCTTGACAAGAAAGGAGTGCACCATTGGTACACTTACAGTCATCTAATTGGCCTTAAGTGCTGGCTTTACTGAATGCAGTCTTATTGAGAGTCTTGTCGTCTGTGTTGGGTTGAGTGTGTTTTTCTTAATGAAATGATGAAGCTGCCTGCCAAGGAACCGTCCCCATCTCCTGACGTCTTTGTGGAGGAAATATGTGTACTGTGAATTAGGCTGCCCTTCAGAGTGGCAGAGAAGGGCATTGCTAACATCTAGAGTGTTATATCCGCGGTGTTATAGTAGTGTAAAGATTTCAATGAGGATTTCAAACGCAGCCTATCTTTACAACAATTTTGACCCTAACTGCTTTTCGCCGAGTGTGATCTCCCTCTATATGACCTGTGACCTTCTTATAAAGAGGAAACCAAATATATATAACATTAGCCCTTTTTATCCAAATGGTGTCATGTATTCTACTTTTCAAGTGTTGTTTTGCAGGCCGACTGACTGACTTAATTTGTGTACAGAGGGAAAGAAAGGAGAGAAAGGTCATGTGTGTCGGTCAGCTTCTTATTGTTTACAATGCGATACGATGTGATACAATATAATACGATATGATATGGTAAGATTCGATATACGGTGCTTTACTGTCCCAAAGGTAAATCTGTTGGGCTCATTTGCTGGGCCCATCATGCACACTGTAAGTGTAAGTGTAAGTCTGCCAACAGTACACTCAGAGTGTGCAAAATATAACTCTACGAGGAATTTCTTATTTTCTGACTGTATGTGTAGATCAGGGTTATACAGGGTTATACATACAATAGGGAATTAAATAGCCTAGTTACAAAATAAAAGAGTCTCCCCCCTGTCTTACTCCCTCTCTCTCTCTCTTTCTCTGTCTATGTGTGTGTGTGTGTGTGTGTGTGTGTGTGTGTGTGTGTGTGTGTGTGTGACAGAGAGTGAGAAAGAAAGCAAGGGCAAAACCATATACAGTGTGTGTGTGTGTGTGTGTGTCTGCTGTCTCTATTAAACTCTAAGTGCAGTACTGCTACAATTTCTCTTGCTACGTCGTTTACTTCATTTCACAGTTAACCACACACACACACACACACACACACACACACACACATCATCCTCGTTATAGTGTGTGTGTTACACAAGATGTTGGTGCAGGAGAGGGCAGCTGAGCGTGCGGGAGGAGGAGGCGACAGGAAGTGGCCAAGATAATGAAGGCATTTGGGTATTTGGGGATCGCTAATTGCTACATTACGGGGCCCCAGATTGAGTTGACCCCTGCTCTGGCCCACTACCTTGTTTGGTTCTCCCATAGGAGACAGAGAGAGAGAGAGAGAGAGAGAGAAGGAAAGAGAGAGAGACAGACAGACAGACAGAAAAAGAGACACAGAGAGACACAGGGAGGGAGAGAGAAAGAAAGAGAGAGTGAGAGACAGATAGACAGACACAATCCTTCACACACAGAAAATGCTCACGCACTCAATCTTGAGTTGTGTTTTTATTGGCGTGGGAAACTGTATTGTCAATGCATTCAGAGGAATTTATAATTTAGGCACAAAGATGTACATATGTACAGTATACGCACACACATTTTGTCACATCATTCCATTTTCTCTGTCTCTCTCTCCATCTCTCGCTCTTTCTCTTCTCATCTATCTCCTCTCTCTCTTATATGCACACACTGCTCACATCATTTGAGACCCCAAAGAACCCCAAAGCATGCAGTTTTAAACTAATGAATAATTCATGGCTCCCGTCTAAAGTTGTGGTTTATATGTTTGTTTGATTCCCAATCTATTGGCTTTTAAAGTCCGTGTCTCTGCTGAGAACCCGGCGCGGTCGCGACACTAATTAAACCAACAGAGGATGAGCTGGGCCCGACCACGGAGAGTCTGAGCTTTGTAGGGGACCAGTTCTGTGTGTGTGTGTGTGTGTGTGTGTGTGTGTGTGTGTGTGTGTGTGTGTGTGGACGCATGTGAGAAAGAGAGTGAGAAAGAAAGCAAAGGCAAAACCATATATGAGTGCGTGTGTGTGTGTGTGTGTGTATGAGTGTGTGTGTGTGTGTGAGAGAGAGAGAGAGAGAGAGAGAGAGAGAGAGAGGGGGAGAGTTTTTTAAGGAGTCATCCCCTCAATGCCATACTGACTGTTAAGTAGAAGTGACGGGCATACATGTGCACATCCAAGTCCACCTTAAATATGAAAATGATTTTTCAAAAGAAGAAAGGATTGCATTGATTGAGATGGCCCAATGCATTTCAAATGTTTGAATTGCTAAAATGCTATTTCCTCTGCCAGTACATGCACAAACCGCTACATTTTCCCACTATGGATGATGACAAACAACCATTAAGCCTTCTTTGGCAGGTAGAGAGCTACAGAGAAAATGGTAAATTAAACACGATGTTAAGAATTTTAGGAGGTACCTTTTATGTAATTGATTTATTGTAAGATATATTAAAACATTTATAATATAATATAATATAATATAATATAATATAATATAATATAGAATGGAAATGAATTCTAGGGTAGGTGTTCTGTGTCTGGATTGTCAGTCCGAATTTTGACCTTGTGAGTTCATGGGTGATGAAATGGCCGAAAGGTCCATTAGTGTTGCTGGCCGATCATGATGGTAATGGACACAGTTATTAAAAAAACATCCAGACTGTTGTCCTGGAGTCGGAGACTGTTGTTGGCACCCATTACCCAAGATCAACCTCTGCCGTGCATACATGCATGAAGGGGTGTGTATGTGTGTGTGTGTTTGTGTGTGTGTGTGTGTGCGTGTGTGTGTGTGTATGGGGGGGGTGGTCAGTGACGTCCATCCGTCAGCGCAGCCCACAGGGGCCAGCATGTTCCTATTGATCCACGGGGAGGAGGAGGAGGAGTGCACCGATAAGCAGTATGCTCTCATCCCCTGGGCTTTAGCCATGTGTGACCTTCATGCCTGCGACCCCTGCATCCGGGAGGCCATGCTGGCTCTGCTGGGGAGCACAGTTGCAGCTTTCGCTATGGCAAACGCATGCGTCTGCCGGCCGGGATTAGCATAGCTGCAGGCTGCTGGCTGATCGCAGTGGAGAAACACTGGGAAATTAGGAGGAGAAGTGACTGATGACACACACAGTGTCAAACCACAAACCACACACACCTCTTCTCTCTTGTAATTTTATGTAGTAGTGCCTTTATCAGCCTATCGCCTATTATCAGCTATTTTCCTGCTGTTCCACTTAAAACAATGCTTTGCCTGGTGAAAAAGAAGTCATCACAGTGAAACAGTGAAAATAGACCAATTCAGCTCGCATTAACTTTTGGTTTGAGTTAGTGGACTTATATACAGACGATTGACTCAGCACTCATGAAATAATAGAATAATAAAATACCTAAAGTGTTCTTCCAAACAATAGGATGTTAGAATAAGGTTTGCAGTCAGGAAGGCTTAAATCTCTTCTCCCAAAGGTACTCTTCCTAGACGCACAAGTATTTTGTGTTTGCTCAAAATGTTTATTTTAAACTGATTTCGCATCGAAATGTCTCTCAGCACCTGGCCGATAATAGACTTGCTTACGCTTCATGTTTCGTGTGGGTTTTACAGTCACCCAGAGACGACTTCAAGCACAAGCCTTAACCCAGAGTAGGCTTTATAGGAGACAAAATAGTTACAGGGGGAGCTGTTCTTTGTTAAAAATAGCTTAAAGGATTAATAAATATTTTAATATTGAATATTTTGAACATAAGTGTATGTTGTTTCCACTTATGTAGTACTTTTTCAAAAGCCAACAAACCAAAAAAAGCCACAAAAAAACAAGCAACATACAACTATAAAACTTATATTTATATATAAGTACACACACATATATTATTTATATATATATATATAAATAAATCAGCGAAAGATTAGATCATTTGCATCAGTGCAGTGTGCAGCCAGAGGGAGTGCAAGGCGTGCTCCACATCGCTGGCGTCATCAGACTGTATTAGGGCCATAAGGCGTGACACAGTAACTGTGGGGAATTAGGGCCTTTTAGACGCATGTCACTAACCAGCCATAAGAGCACATGGCCAAGGCTCACGGCCTGCCTCTTAATCCGCCCATCTCCTGAGTCTGGACCGCCCCCCAGCCCAGCACACCCCAGCCCAGCTAACTTCCAGCCTCCCACCCCAGCCCAGCCCAGCTAACCCCCACCCCAGCCCAGTTAACCCCCAGCCCCCCAGCCCCCCAGCCCACTCCAGCCCACTCCAGCCCCGGCTGCTGTGTGTGCAGCGACAGACTGAGTCAGGCTTTCTGAGAACACAGCCCCACCACGCCGCACCACACAGCGCAGGGATTAGATCATCCGGCACTTTCTCTGTGTGTCCCTATAAAGCCCATCCCTGACCACCCCCGCCAACCCACCGCCCACGCCCACGCCCCCGCCCCCATCGTCTGTGTGTGTGTGTGTCTGTGGGTGTGTGTGTGTGTGTGTGTGTGTGTGTGTGTATGGATTTATGTGTGTCTGTGTGCGCACATGTGTGTATATGTGTGTGTGTGTGTGTAAGTGTCTCTGTGTATAAGTGTGTGTGTACATGTGAGCTTGTGTGTGTGTGTATGCTGGGGTGTGTGTGTGCTAGAGAGTGGGAGATGATTGAGAGTGACCTCCCTGCCCTTGGTGGAAACCCATTGAATGTACTCCATGTCGTCTCCTGTGCTCCTGATGGTAATCGTGTGTAACAGTAGCCTGCGCCATGACAACAGAAAGAACACTTGCTTCGTCTAACCGCTTCTGAGGAAAATGGAACAGAAAATGTTATAGCCTAACTTATAATTTTTAAAAAAGTAATCAGGCATTCAGGCATTTGTTGTAACTACCAAAGGGCGAAAAATAAACAGAAGAAAAAAAAGGAAGAAATGTATTAAACTAAAATAAAAAAAATCTGTTTCCATAAATAGTCAGTAGAGTGGGTATTGGTCTAATCCGGAAACACATTAAGTAGGACTCAAAGACGAGTCGCTATGGTATCTAACCCCCCCACCTCACACACACACACACACACACACACACACACACACACACACACACACACATGCACACACACACATACCCACACACACAGTCACATACACACACGCACACATACCCACACACACACACACACACACACAGTCACGCACGCACACGCACACACACACACACACACACACACACACACACACACACTCACACACACACACACACTCACTCTCTTCCTGTGATGCTGGCTGGGCAGGAAGTGCAGGGGCAGATGTGACGGCAGAGATGGAAGGTGAGATGCTGGGTGCATTAAGGGGCTATATATAGTAGAGACAAGGACCCACGGCCTCTCTCTGGCCCTCTAGCCCTCTCTCTATCTATCTCACTCACTCTCTCTGGCCCTCTAGCCCTCTCTCTATCTCACTCACCCTCACCTCTCTCTTCTTTCCCTTTCTCTTTCTCTTCATCTCTTTCTTTTTCTCTCTCTCTCTCTATCTCACTCACCTCTCTCTCTTCTTTCCCTTTCTCTTTCTTTTCATCTCTCTCTTTTTCTCTCTTCTTTCCCTTTCTCTTTATCTCTCTTTCTCTCTTCTTTCCCTTTATCTCTCTCTTTCTCTCTTCTTTCCCTTTCTCTTTCTCTCTTGCTCTCTTTCTCTCTCTTCTTTCCCTTTCTCTTTCTCTCTTGCTCTCTCCCTCTTTCTCTTCCTCCCTTTCTACCCTTTTCTCTTTCCCTCCCTTTCCTCTCTCTGTCCCCCTCCCCCCCAACACACACACTCTGTAGACACAGCACAAACAGAGCTGCTATCACACAGCACTGCTGTATCTGTATTTAGGGACATCGATAAGGCCAGTGCACTTTCTTATGTAATACAGCATCATCCTGTAGCTGGGAATGTGGAGACGCATAGAGGAACATTTCTTTCCTTCAGCTCAGCTCAGCTGACTGTGAAATGGACTCTTCTCAGATCTACCTTTGCTGAAAGCGTGTCTACTGCGGTGGTGTTAGCCTGCTAAACCAGCCCCTCGTACTTCACTTCGTTTTTGTACAGAGGGTCTGGCTGTGCTGTATTGAGAAACGTTTTTCTTCCTGTAGGTTGTGGCAGGGTTTTTACTTTCTGAACCTGGGATTGACACCTCTGTTTATGGGTTGGCTGTGAATAAGGTGGTGTTAAGTGTACAGTTAAAATGAGAGACTAATTATTCAAGTGAATTCAAGTCTGTTGACCTTGGCACATTGCAGGTGGCCCCATGGCATGCCTGGTTGCATTGTAGGTCGAACTAAACATGCTGAACTGATCTAAATTAACCCAATACCAATCTCACAAATCTCTCTCTCTCCCTTCTTCTCCATCCTTCTTTTCTCTCTTTCTCTATGGCTTTTCCTTTCCATCTTTGACCGCCTCCTCAGCTTTAATCATCTGATCTTTGGTTATATATGTTATTAACATGTAATATCAGTAATGTGTTACTGTCAGGGTGTGTTAACAGGGAAATAGCAACGGTGACAGCCACCCATACACACTGGCGAATTATCAGAGAGGACACACATGTATTACACACACACACACACACACACATACACACACACACACACAGACACACATTGCTGGGCTGGAGGTAGGTGTGATCGAGCCAGAATCCAATAGCTGTGTTAAAATGAGGCCCTTGGGCCCTCTTGGATGTGTCGGAGCTTGTGTGCCTAGTCTACTCAGACCACTCATCACACCCAGTGAGTGTGTGTGTGTGTGTGTGTGTGTGTGTGTCCGGTCATCACACCCTCAGCTCTGATCTGGCCCCGAGTCGGCCCCTGTGGTACTGTGAGCCAGTGCTGAGCTGGCCATCGCCTGGTAATCTACCAACTTCCAGAAGTGCCACTGAGGTACCCTGAGCATGGTACCACCCCCACACACAAAGATACACACACACCCCCACACACACACTGAGGTACCCTGAGCATGGTACCACCCCCACACACAAAGATACACCCCCCCACACACACACACACTGAGGTACCC
>CM059284.1:5058272-5075772 GCA_030347295.1 Setipinna tenuifilis | reverse complement strand
CGTGTGTGTGTTTCTGTGTGTATGTAAGTCGATACCAGTCTTGTCAGATGGAAATTTTCCTCTTGATCTTGCCATTTCTTCTTTGCCCATCTTCTTTCTCCCTCGTTCTTTCTCCCTTCCCTTTCTATCTCATTCTGTCCCTCCCTATCTTTCTCTCCCTCTATCTCTCCATATCTCCCACCTGTCCCTCCCTCTCTATCTCACTCTATCCCCCCTTTATCTCTCTCCCTTCCTCTCTATCTCACTCTACCCCCCCCTCCTTTTTTCCCTCCCCTCTCTATCTCTCAATATCTCCCTCTCTCTGGCTCCCATAAATATAGTCTACTTTCCAGCCTTAATCGACTGCATCCTTTCTCTTATTTTTTGTCTTACCTTCATTTTTCTCTGCCCCATCCAATGCACTTTACCCTGTTCCATTTTTCTTTTCCTTCCATTTACATTCTCTCTCTTTTTTTCTGCTCTCTTTATTGTCTCGCAGAACCTCTGCCCTTCACCTCTCTCTCTCTCTCTCTCTCTCTCTCTCTTTCTCTGTCTCCCCATTATGTCTCTTTTTCCATCTCTCTCTCTCTCTCTCTCTCTCTCTCTCTCTCTCTCTCTCTCTCATTCCTCAGCCCCACCCTTCCTCCACTCCAGAGTGGATGTGCTGAAGGTTAGGGGAGAAACCTGAGCCCTGAGGGCTGATCAATGTGTGCCTATTTTAGACACTGGGGGGGAGGTGGGCTAGCTCAGGGACTCCTGCAGCCAGGGAGGGAGTGGGCTATGGGTAGGGGTAGGGAGGAGGAATAGGGTATGGGTATGGGTAGGGATAGGGATAAGGAATAGGGTATGGGTAGGGGTAGGGATAAGGAATAGGGTATGGAGATAGGGAGGAGGGAGTGGGCTATGGGTAGGGGTAGGGAGGAGTAATAGGGTATGGAGATAGAGAGGAGGGAGTGGGCTATGGGTAGGGGTCGGGGTAGGGAGGGGGAATAGGGTATGGAGATAGAGAGGGGGAATAGGGAGGAGTGGGCTATGGGTAGGGGTAGGGAGGAGGAATAGGGTATGGAGATAGGGAGGAGGGAGTGGGCTATGGGTAGGGGTAGGGGTAGGGAGGGGGAATAGGGTATGGAGATAGGGAGGAGGGAGTGGGCTATGGGTAGGGGTAGGGGTAGGGAGGAGGAATAGGGTATGGAGATAGGGAGGAGGGAGTGGGCTATGGGTAGGGGTAGGGAGGAGGAATAGGATATGGAGATAGGGAGGAGGGAGTGGGCTATGGGTAGGGGTAGGGAGGAGGAATAGGGTATGGAGATAGGGAGGAGGGAGTGGGCTATGGGTAGGGGTGGGGGTAGGGGTAGGGAGGAGGAATAGGGTATGGAGATAGGGAGGAGGGAGTGGGCTATGGGTAGGGGTAGGGAGGGGGAATAGGGTATGGGTAGGGATAGGGAGGAGGAATAGGGTAGGGGTAGGGGTAGGGAGCAGGAGATAGGGAGGAGGAATAGGGTATGGGTAGGGATAGGGAGGGGGAATAGGGTATGGGTAGGGGTAGGGAGCAGGAGATAGGGAGGAGGAATAGGGTATGGGTAGGGATAGGGAGGGGGAATAGGGTATGGGTAGGGGTAGGGAGCAGGAGATAGGGAGGAGGAATAGGGTATGGGTAGGGATAGGGATAAGGAATAGGGCATAGGTAAGGATAGGGATAAGGAATAGCTGATGGGTAGGGGTAGGGAGGGGGAATAGGGTATGGGTAGGGATAGGGAGGGGGAATAGGGTATGGGTAGGGGTAGGGAGGAGGAGATAGGGAGGAGGAATAGGGTATGGGTAGGGATAGGGATAAGGAATAGGGCATAGGTAAGGATAGGGATAAGGAATAGCTGATGGGTAGGGGTAGGGAGGGGGAATAGGGTATGGGTAGGGGTAGGGAGGAGGAGATATGGAGGAGGAGTAGGGTATGGGTAAGGATAGGGAGGAGGAGTAGGGTATGGGTAGGGATAGGGAGGAGGGTAGTGTAGGGGGGGGGTAGTGTAGGGGTAAATAAGGGGAATGGGGTAGCGAGGCCTATACACAAGGGGCCGGTGAGTAGGACAGTGTTGGGCTAAGCAAGGAAGGGGGAGGAAGGATGTGGTATGTGGTACAGATGAAGAAAGAGAGACTAGAGCTCATTATGAGGTCCTCAGTGGTAGCCTGTGCTTGTGCTAACCCAGCAAGGAGTGTGTGTGTGTGTGTGTGTGTGTGTGTGTGTGTGTGTGTGTGTGTGTGTGTGTGTGTGTGTGTGTGTGTGTGTGAGTATGAGTGTGTGTCTGTGTGTGTGTATGTGCTAGTAGCTAGCCCAGCAAGGAGTGTGTGTGTGTGTGTATGAGTGTGTGTGTGTGTGTGTGTGTGTGTGTGTGTGTGTGTGTGTGTGTGTGTGTGTGTGTGTGTGCTAGTCACTAGCCCAGCACGGAGAGATGCTGCCGCAGCCATGGCAGCTGTTGCCACTCTGGCAGGTGGCGTCACCAAGGTGACCCCAGGAGAAGAGGAGAGAGAAGGATGAGTCTGTGCCTCTTCCTTCATTTCACTTCCTTCTTTCTTCCCTTTCTTCCCTTTCTTTCATTCTTTCATTCTTTCTTTCTTTCTCGACAACTCCTTTTCTGCTTTTTCACCTGTCTTTTTGTATCAATTTCTCACGCATAGCACTTTTGCTCTTCTTTCTGCTCCACTATTTTACTCAACCACTCTCTTCTCTTCTCTTTTTATCTTCTCTCTCTGTCCATCTTACTCTCTCCTCTCATTATCTTGCTTCCTTAACATTTTTGTCTCTCTGTTCTCTCTCTCTCTCTGACCTGCTCCTTGTCTTTTTCATCTTTCCCCACTACTCCGCTTAACCACTCTCCATTAATATCTCTCTCTCTCTCCCTCTGTATCTCTCTCCCTCTGTATCTCTCTCTCTCTCTCTTTCCCTCACTCTCTCTCTCCCTCTTTCTCTCTCGCTGTCTGTCCATCACCATGTAATGTGAGTAAATCCAAGGTCAGTGGATGTTCCCGAGTGTGCGAGCGTGTGTGTACGGCAGTGTGTGTGTACGGCAGTGTGTGTGCGCCAGTGTGTGTCTGTAAGTGTGTGTGTGTGTTTGAGTGTGTGTGTGTGTGTTTGAGTGTGTGTGTGTGTGTGTGTGTGAGTGTGTGTTGTTGGGCCACTCTAAGTGCTGCTTATCGGGGCGGCCGTGTTTAAAATGACCGTGAGCTGACATGCTGAGAAAGCAGAGAGCAGGAAAGCCGCTACCGCCGGCCGCTCTCCCTCGCCGTCGCCCCCGACGACAGGATTTACGGGCAGATGTGACAGCCCATCAGGGCCAAGCGCAAAAAAACACGACCTACCTCTGCACCCGGGGGACGGCCCACTCCCGCTCCCACTCCGCTCACGGTCTCGCATGACACGCAGGCCAGGATGGGATTACGTTAGAGCGACGGACAGGCAGAGGATATGATAGGTGGACGCGTGGATGCCCGGGATGCACAGGAATGTAATAGGTGTATTCATGACAAGGATGGACACAGATAGGATATATGGATACATGGATTTACACAGACAGAGATAGGATATATGGATACATGGATTCACATAGACAGACATAGACTATATGGATATATGGATTCACATAGACAGACATAAACTATATGGATACATGGATTCACACAGACAGAGATTATTTGGATATATGGATTCACATAGACAGACATAGACTTATATGGATATATGGATTCACATAGATAGAGGTGGGATATAGGGATACATTGATGAATATTGACTGGGGTGCACAGGGATAGAATGTAGAATGTAGATGTGCAGTCCAGTGACGTATTTCTGTATTCTGGGAAAAAAAATCTTTGTAATCTTTCTACCGTTCAATTTTTGCAATGTCAACCTGACATGGTTTTGGGTGCCATCATTACGACAACCTGACATTAACCAAGATGACATTACCAGACGACATCTTTATCATGATAACATTAGCCATGTTTATGAATTTTGTAAAAAAAAACAAAACTAAATTCATAGCAAACAAACAGTTTGTAGGTGCACAGTTAGCCCCTCTATAGTGTGGCAAGTGTGTATTGTTGTAACACCCACATGTGTTTTTTTTGAGTATACAGCCCTAGCCATGGCTTACCTGCCACGCAGGCACACCTGTGATGGCCCAGTGTGTCACATCGCTGTCCCTACTCATTGTTGGCAGTGCGTAGCTACACAGTTGGTCCATCTGTAGAATATCTGACAAGGTTTTTACTTTCTTAAACCGGGATTGACACCTTCGCTGTGTAGACAGAGAGACTCCCTTTCTCGAATATTAGTGGAACTCTCCACAGCGCCCTGGAGGATTTCTCTGGCACTACTGGACTATCACAAAGCTTGCCATGAGTATCTCTGTGCTGTGTTCCTTTGCCAAACTGTTGAAGCACTTTGAGCTACATCCTCTGTATGAAACATGCTGCTGTTATTAATACTATTATAGTGTCGTGACACTCATGCAGGTAACTAAGGACATGGCCACCAGCCAATGAGGATAGTGCCACGCAACGCCACCTTTGACATCACTGTCCTCTCGGTGTGTGACATCACTGTCACACAAGCGCATCTGTGACATCACTGTCCCCACGAGCCACTGCTACGCAAGCCCACCTGTGCTGGCTCGGTGTGTGAGGTCACTGTCCCCAAAGGCCACCTGTGTGTGTGTCCTCACTCCTGTGTGTGTCCTCACTTGTGTGTGTGTGTGTCCTCACTTGTGTGTGTGTGTCCTCACTCCTGTGTGTGTCCTCACTTGTGTGTGTGTGTCCTTACTCCTGTGTGTGTGTGTCCTCACTCCTGTGTGTGTCCTCACTCCTGTGTGTGTCCTCACTTCTGTGTGTGTGTCCTTACTCCTGTGTGTGTCCTCGCTCCTGTGTGCGTGTGTGTCCTCACTCCTGTGTGTGTCCTCACTCCAGTGTGTGTGTGTCCTCACTCCTGTGTGTGTGTGTCCTCACTCCTGTGTGTGTGTGTGTCCTCGCTCCTGTGTGTGTCCGCCCTTAGTGGGCCTGTGGGATTACCGGGTTAAAGCTGGGAGCAAAGCGGCGCTACACTAGAGCTTAACAGCCCCTGCCCTGCCCTGCCCCGTCCTGCCCTGCCCTGCCCTGTGTTACATGTCTGACGCCACCTCAGCATGATGCTGCCTTTCTGCTCTTTTTTCATTTGTTGTAGACAGGAAGTGAGTGTTTGAAATGGTATTTTTAAATTTTATTCTAATTATGTAGACCTATAGTTGGTTATTTATCAGTTTGCTTCTAGTTTGTTTTTCTTTATTTTCTCTGGCTGGGTTAAAAAAGCCAGGGTGTTACGTAACATTGTGCTATTTTTTATTATTTAATGTTTTCACTTTATTTCATGTATCTCACCAGAGGCTGTACACCACCCCACCCCACTCCACTGCAGTGCCACCTAACCCCCACCCCCACCACTACAAAATAAGCAAAACCATGTTAACAGCAGGTCAATGGCATTGGAGGACACACACACACAAACACACAAACACACATGCACACACACGCACATACACACACACACACACACACACACACACACACACTTCCTGTCCTCTGGCCCTTGCTTGCACACCTGCCTCTTCAGAACAATTGCGGTGCGATTGATCGAGATGAATTTAAGCAATCGCAGAGTGGCTTGCTCGCAAGAACCTCTACAGGGAAATCAGTGCGTTGACAACCACAGTAATTAGTTCTGCTTGCTGGAAAACTGAAGGGGTTACTAATTATCAAGTGGACGGCTTGAGTTGTTGTCATTGGTGGTGGTGGTGGTGTGTGTGTGTGTGTGTGTGTGTGTGTGTGGGTGGGAGGAAGGGAGGGAGAATGTGTGTATGTCACTTCTAGAAAATCATCATTATGTCTTTCGACTCTCGCAGTTTGTAGTAGGGGAATATGAAGGGAAGAGAAAGAAAAAGAGGGAGGTGGAGGGAGAGAGAGGGAAAAAGAAAGACATGGAGGGAGAGAGAAAAACAGAGAGGGACAGAGGGGTAGAACGAGAGGGAGAGAGTGAGGGAGAGGGATAGAGAGAGGGAGAGAAAAGAAAAGAGAGAGATGAATAAAAAGGGAGAGAAACAGAGAGATAGGGAGAGAGTTAGGGAGGGGGAAAGAGAAAGAGAGGGGCAACAGAGAGAGAGGGAGAGAGAAAGGGCGATAAATAGGGGGAAAAATGAGAGAGGGGGAGGGAGATGGATATGGAGAGGGAGAGAGAGGTGGAGAGAGAGGGAGAGAGAAAGGGAGATTGGTATGGACAGAGAGAGGGAGAAAGAGGGAGGGAGAGAGAGGGAGAGAGAGAGGGAGAGAGACATAAAGAGAGAGGGAGAGATAGATAAAGACAGAGGGAGAGAGGGAGGGAGATAGATAAAGAGAGAGGGAGAGAGGGAGAAAGATGGATAAAGAGAGGGAGATGGATAAAGAGAGAGATGGATAAAGAGAGAAAGAGGGAGAGGGAGAGAGGGAGGGAGATAAAGAGAGGGAGAGGGGGAGAGAGATATGGATAAAGAAAGAGGGAGAGGGGGAGAGAGAGAGATGGATAAAGAAAGAGGGAGAGGGGGAGGATTATATGAAGGTAAAAGTGCTCTGTCGTCTCGGGTTGTGCCAACGCAGCGGCTCTTCTGCGGCGGCTCGGGGAAAAGGGTGTCGTCAGGGCAACGGCAGAACTGCTGCGAACGCACGTGCTGTCAGATGGCTGGGCTGCCCCTTCTAGAAGTTTCTCTGCCCCCCCCACCCCCCCACCCCAATCAAAACTCCTCCCCTCCATAAAAAAACACACTCTTTCCCTCGAGAACTTTCTCTTCTCATCCCCAAAACACTGTCCCTTCTCCCTTCTCCTTTTTCCCTGCAGAAATCTGTCCTCATGCCCCTCTAAAACTTTATCTGCTCCCCCCCAGACCTCTCTCTGCCCCCTCCTGCCTAGGAAAGCGCTCTCTCACCCTGCAAATCCTCATTATCTCCCCCTGGAATGCCCCTGCAGAACTCTCCATTCTACCGTGGAGAGAACTATTATTTGGTGAACTTTTTCTGACCTCTGCAATTCTCTATGATATTCCAGAACTCTCTCTCTCTCTGACCCCCGCAGTTCGCTCTTACATTGCAAAACTCTGTCCAACACCCAAAGTGAGATTGTTTTTGCTCCCTACCCAACCAGTACCCAGAGTCAGTTTGTTTATGTGGCACAGACTTACTTAGTTTACAATAGCCAAATTGGTAGGGCACAGAAAAGCCCAGGGGATAGGTTTTTTTTTACCCACTAAAACCCACTACCTTATGCTTGGCTGACCTGGATGAAAAAAACAACCAGAAACCCCAGACAGCTGCAGTGCAGTAACCATTTCTAGTTTTTTTTGACTGGAAATGGAGATCTTGCTAACTTGGTAGTGAAACTTGTAGACCAGGTAGAGCGTAGACCAGGTAGAGCACTTGTCTCTAGTCAGGCTGCTGCTGGGTCATCCATGGTGACTATGAGGGGCAGATGCACTCTGCAGTGCTTAGATAACCAGTGTGGCTTTAGTCCCATCACACTAGTGTCATATTGTTTATGGAGCTTATGTAGTTTATGTAGTAGTCACTCTGACACTGGTCCAGTTTTCCTAAACCACAGTTCAGATGTAAGACTTTCTGCGAAGGCTGCAGTGTTCATATTGAATACAGTGTGTGTGTGTGTGTGTGTGTGTGTGTGTGTGTGTGTGTGTGTTAAACCTGATCATATAGAGTCATTTTGAATTAAGTGCCTGTTGAAAACAAAATGCTCTATTTCAATGGTGCATGTTACTCTACGTCCATGACAGTTATGTGATGGGTGGATGGATACATTTATGTAGATAAATGAATGAATAAATGGATTTATGAAAGATAATTTGTTGTCAATATAAAACACAGTACTTTGAAATTCAGTGTGGAAAGTCTTAGTCACAAAAATGCTGCCTTACTTTATGCTGCAGTACTTTTTCTTTGCTATGACTAAACATTTATAACACCCAATGAAGGCTTCATTTCATGATGGACGTCCCCACTCCCAGTCCCACCCCCAACCTTAATCTGTCTTGCTAAAACAAGGCCATCCTTTAAAGTGTGGCCCTCTTCAGCCAAATTGTACTGTCAATTTGATTAGTAGAATTGCACTCTTCTGATTTTAGTGCGGTGCGGTGCGTGTGTGTGTGTGTGTGTGTGTGTGTGTGCGTGTGCGTGTGTGTGAGGGGGATTGACGGTGTGCCTTGGCCAGAATACCAACAGCACAGGGACAGTGACTGATGTGTTCAGATGCGAGTGTCTCTGGGAACGCTTCCCCCACCGCCCATCGATCATGTCGATCTGTCCGAAATTCCATTATCCCCAAAGACATTTTTGTCTATCTTCTTCTTTTTTTTTCCTTTTCCTCCTTTTTTGTGTCCGGCATCCCATCTCCTGACTCAGGGTGAGGATTAAATATTTATGACGGCTAACAAGCGTGCACACAAACATTTACAAGGCAGCTAGCGAGTAAATAGACCACAGCCATTTAAACGGCGTGGTGATGATGATGGCAAACACCCCCAGTATGAGCTGAGCGGAGCGGAGCGGAGCTGAGTCAGTCAGCAGGCGCCCAGAGAGAGCAGCTCCGACCGGAGCCATCGCAGAGGACACTGGCAGCAGGACAAGGCGTTGGCATCAACGCAACTCTGAGGACGTCCGCACCAATGTGTCACTCACTGACTGAAGCAGTGCCATGTGTGTGTGTGTGTGTGTGTGTGTGTGTGTGTGTGTGTTTGTTTGTGTGTGTGTGTTTGTGTGTGTGTGTGTGTGTGTTTGTGTGTGTGTGTTTGTGTGTGTGTACGTGTGTGTGTGTGTGCATGCTGGGACTTGGTTTCTCTCTCCTGTCTGAGTCGTGACTCAACAGGACAGCACAGTGGCTCCTTAAGTTGGCACCTCTCTCTACCCTGCCTCTGCGATTCCAATTTTTTTGGTCTTTTTCCTTTTTTGTGTGTCTTTTTGTGTTTGTGTGAAGCTTTGCCCAGAGTCTTGTGAGTCCTCTGTCATGTCAGTCCAGGGAGCGGCAGGAGGCTTACACCGTGTCCTAACTGAATGCGATGCCACTGACCGACGCTGCGTTGCGTCGCCCTGTACATTTTTCATGTCCTTACTGCCTTCGTTTGTTACGTCATGTTCCGTAATCGCGTGTGTATTCATCCTTTCAAATGGCAACTGTATTTTTTGCTCCGATGCGATGCGACGCGACAAAAATAGAAACAGACCAAGCGACAAAACCACTTTCAAAATGTTGCGTCGCAATGCTTACTGTCGCGCGATGTCGCATCGCATTCAGTTAGGACAGTCCAACAGAAAATAATGGAATGGAATGTATTTTGACGGTCGCTGTCGCTCGCATCGCGTTCAGTTAGGACACGGTGTTAGTGTGACCACGCAGCTATGCTCCCACTAGTGGACAGGACAGCCACTCTTGCCATCTCTGTCTGCCTGCCCGTCTGTCTGTCTGTCTGTCTGTCTGTCTGTCTGTCTATCTCTGTCTGTGTGTCTGCCTATCTGTCTGTCTGTCTCTGTCCATCTCTGTCTCTCTGTCCATCTCTGTCTGTCTGTCTGTATCTGTTTCTGTCTGACTGTATCTATCTCTGTCTGTCTGTCTGCCTGTCTGTGTTTGTGTCTGTATCAATCTCTGTCTGTCTGTCTGACTGCCTGTCTGTGTCTGTCTCTGTCTGTATGTCTTTCTATCATCTTTCCAGCCTGTCTGTCTGTCAGCCTGTATATCTGTCTGTCTGTCAGCCTGTCTATCTATCTGTCTGTCTACAGGCCTGTCTGTCTGTCACCCTGTCTGTGTGTGTGTGTGTGTGTGGGTGTGATTAGGGGTGATGGTGCAGGATGATAGTGCTGATGCTGGGGAGTAGTCTGTCCCCGCATAATCTCTCACTTACTCCCAAGACAGCTTTTGCTTGCCTTTGATGATGGCGCACACACACACGTACACACACACGCACACGCACACACACACACACACACACACACACACACACACACACACACACACACATACACACAGTCTCTCTCTCTCTCTCTTTCTCTTTTGCTTTCCATGCCACACACAAAAACACGACTCAAACTTTTGCCACCACCCAGCCTTTTCAGCTTTGCCAGCCTGTGAATGGCATGTCTGGCTTGGCACATGAGCACGTTCAGTATGCACACCTGTGAATGGCGTGTGCCTTGGCACATGAGCACGTTCAATATCCACACTCACGGACCTGCAGGGTCCATGCACAGAGCCAGTCCAGTGCAAAGCAGCCCATTGATTGATTGACAAATGGAAAAAGATGCATCACGGGGAAACGGTTAATCTTTTCAACCTTGGGAAAGGTTGCAGAGGAGGCAGTAACCCCCACCCCAACCCCCCAACCACACATACACACACACACACACACACACACACACTTATACCCATGCACATTTACACACACACGCACACTTACACACACAAACTCACACACGCACATTTACACAGACACACACACACATCTCCCTCCCTGAGGTACGACTGAGGCTTCGGTGCTGAAGTGGTTGCTATGGGAATCTGGAGCGACAGTGGGAATGTTAATAGCGTGAATACATTTGCTGCATAATCCGAGTGGGTCCGGTCTGAGGGGCCCATAATCACCCATTGTGAGGGCCCCCTCCTAGCCTTTCACTGCTGCACAATCACAGGGGGGAGATTGATTCGCAGGGAGGGTCTCCGGCCGATATCCTCTGCTAGTTTTTTTTTTTTCTTTTGTGCTCAGCCGGAGAGTCATCCTCTCAGTTTAATAGTGGCATTAATCCCCCCAGTTGGACACGCAGAATCAATATTCAGGTTTCACAAAAAAAAAACGAACTTGCTTTTTTTTGAGAAAGTAAAAGTGATGCTTTTTTTGTAGAATAAAGGGATATTTCTCATTAACTTAACTTGAAAAAAAAGAATATTATAACAAATGTTCCTATTGTAACTTGTAAAAAATAGAATTAATTATTAATTATTTAAATCACAAACAAAATTCTTTGACACCCAATATTGCACAGCAAGAGAGAAATAAAGAGAGAGATATCTCTATGCCCCACCTAGAGATTCCCCTCGAGATTTAGGAACACATATCTTGTCAATTGAATGGCCTTTACTGTTTGGGTTGTGGGATGGAGGGATGTAGAGAGAAAGCGAGAAGACAGAAAGAGAGAGCAGGATGGATTGCTTTGTGCTGGGCGTCTGCCCTCAGTGCTTTCTCTGGTCTCCTTGATCCTGAGCTTGTTTTGGCAAGCGGCGTAGTCCCTGTCATGCAGTCCGTCTGTGTGAGTGTGCTCATTAATCATAACATTCAGTTTCCCAGGACACCGTCCCTCGTCCCCGTGCCACTGGGCCACTGTGACAGGCTCACTGCTAGTGTGTGAGTGAGCCGAAGGACACAAAAACTAAAATCAGTTTTGTCTGTGAAGATTCTCATTCATTCAGGTCATGGTAGTCAAAGGAGCTGTGTTGTATGGAACTGTACTTCTTTCGGAGCGTGTTCCTTGTTCGAAGCTCCAAAAGAAGTCCAGTTGCGTACATACAAATGAGTTTTTCAAAAGGGAGTATCTGTGTATGTGAAGGAGCTAGCATCCTGCACCTTGAGATTCCACTGGTTCTCCTTCCTTGGAAGGCTGTCCTGGTGGACATCAGCATTGCCAGAGGTCTTGACTGTAAAATGTCTTTCCTTGGCAGACTAGATTGCCAAAAGTGTTGACTGAAAAGCATCCTTCCTTGCCAAACTGGATTGCCAGAGGTCTTGACTGTAAAGTGTCCTTCCTTGGCAGACTAGATTGCCAGAAGTCTTGACTGGGAAGCATCCTTGCTTGGCCAACTAGATTGCCAGAGGTCTTGACTCAAAAGCATCCTTCCTTGGCAGACTAAATTGGTAGATGCCTAAACAATAAAGTGTCTTTCCTTGACTTGATTGGTAGAATGCTAGATGGTAAAAAAAAGTCCTTCCTACGCAGGCTGACATGGTAGATGTTCAGACGGAAAAGTTTCCTTCCTTGACAGACTGGATTGATCCAAGAAAGGTCTTTCATTGTCAGGCTGACATGGTAGTTGTCTGGCCGACAGAGGGTCCATCCTTGGCAGGCTGGCATAGTAGACGGAGTCTAGACAGGAAAGGATCTGGCAGTGGGCTTTGTTTGGCCTCGCTTGATCTCGTTAATCACATGCGCTGGATGCTGTAATGATAGTGTGGCTTACTAGCACATTGGCTGCACTCTTAGACTGGCACAGCAGGGTCTCTTCTCTCTCTATTCGTCTACCCCACCCCCCCCCTCTCTCTCTACCCCTCTGTCTCTTTCTCTCTCTCTCTCTCTGCACGGAGCATATGTATTTCAGTGCACATGTTTTAAGCAAATGGGTAATTAGTAAGAAGAGAAATTGATATTCAGATGAGATGTGTTTTTGTGTGTGTGTGTGTGTGTGTGTGCGTGTGCGTGTGTTTGTCTTTGAGAGAGCATGTAAAAGATAGAGAAAGAGATAGAGAGAGATAATGTGCGTAAGAGAGTGATTTGTCTGCTGTGTTGACTGAGGAGCCGTGTGTGTCTCTGCTGGCTCGGTCTGATTGCTGTGCTAGCCCCATGCTGGGCCTGAGCAGTGTGGAGGGGGCCTGGGGCCTGAGGCTGGCCTCCATGTTGCTCCAGTGTGGAGGGGGCCTGGGGCCTGAGGCTGGTCCCCATGTTGCTCCAGTGTGGAGGGGGCCTGGGGCCTGAGGCTGGTCCCCATGTTGCTCCAGTGTGGAGGGGGCCTGGGGCCTGAGCCGGTCCCCATGTTGCTCCAGTGTGGAGGGGGCCTGGGGCCTGAGCCGGTCCCCATGTTGCTCCTAATCTACTTTGCCTGCTGAGGACGTTTAATTACGCACACCAGTGTCGACGATGCCACTTATTGTTGCTTTGTACTGTATTCACAACAACAATGTCCTGCTCTACTCAATTGTATTGTGTATGTTGTGTTTCTCAGAATGTTGTTTGTGTGTGTGTGTGTGTGTGTGTGTGTGTGTGTGTGTGTTTGTGTGGTGTGTATGTGTGCTTGTGTTGTGTACTTGTTGTTATGTTGATAAGGAATTTTTTTTTTGTTTCTGGTCCATTCTTTTCATGTTGTCATGACAACACACTCTATTGTCTATGCTGTCGTTTCACCTGTCTGCCCGGCGTGTTTCACATGTGTGTCTTCTTCTTTCTCTCTTCCTCTCTTCCTCTCTTCCTCTCTCTCTCTCTCTCTCTCTATCTTTGTCTCCCTCTCTCCTCTTCTTCTTCTCTTTTATTTCCTTTCCTTTCTTGTCTTTTGTTGTCTTCTTGCTTTAATTTGGTCTCCAAAGGAAAGCCCAGTTGGTACAGATGATGAGAACAAGCTCTCGGTAGGTCTCGTCTCCCTATCAACCCCTCTTGTCTGTCTGTCTGTCTGTCTGTCTGTCTGTGAGTGTCTCTGTGTCCCTCTGGTGGTCTGTGCCTGTATGTTTGTTTGTGTCTTTATTTATTTGTTTGTTTGTTTGTAGATGTCTTGTGTTTAGTCCTGTAGATGGCTCGTCATTAGCTCACTAGAACTACTAACAACGCCCTCTTTTCTTTTCTTTCCCATCCGCACTCCACCTCCATCCTCTTAAATACTCAAAGTGTTCCTGCTAAACCCCACCTGCAACTAACCCCACAGACCCCCAGTGCACCCTTGTGATGGGAGGGAGCCCTGTAGTGTGGTTTCCCTCCCATAAGCAAGGAGTTAGGAGGAGAGGAGAGCTGTGATCCCCAGCTTGTTCTGAAAGACAGACAGATTTCACACTCTTTTACTAGATTTGGGCATGTGTCAAAGCTGGCAATAGACAGCCGTGAGGAGATTTGGGGTGTGGGTTTTTTTCTCTCATTCTGTCATCCCTTTTTTTATTTTTCTTTAAAACAAAAAATGTTTCATGTTTGGTACAGACAGTGTGGATTTCCACTCGGTCTTTACACGCAGATACACACACACAGACACAGATACACGCACAGATACACACACACACACACACACACACACACACACGCACACGCACACGCACACGTGCACACATCCTTAGGAGCTGACACCACCAGATTGCGGTGACACGTCGCTATGACGCCCTGCCGCTGCTCACAGAATCTCCCAGCAGCCACCAACGCCCCCCACCCCCCCTCCTCCTCTTCCCAGCATGCACTGCAACGCCTGCATCACACTCTCCTCCACGGTCTGCAGGCACGACCTTGTAAAGGGAGGAAGACAAGGAGAAGAGGGAGGCAAGAAAGGGAGAAGAAACGGAAAGAGAAAGAGTTGATACAGAGAGGAGGGAGAGAGAAAATGTAAAGGATTAATAGAATTGCAAGTGGGAAGAAAGAAAAAAAGGTCGAAAGAAAATACTTAAACAGAGGAAGAAAACAATTTGATGTACAGAGAGGGGAAAACAGTGTTTGAGACCAAGTGAGTGGGAAACAGATGAAGAGGGAAAGATGATAAACGGAGAGAAAGAGAGACAGGTGAAGAGGTAAAGATGATGAACTGAGAGAAAGAGAGACAGGTGAAGAGGTAAAGATGATGAAGGGAGAAAGACAGATGAAAAGGTAAAGATGAGAGAGAGACAAATGAAGAGGTAAAGATGATGAAGAGAGAGAGTGAGAGGGAGACAGGTAAAGATGATGAAGAGAGAGAGTGAGAGGGAGACAGGTAAAGAGGTAAAGATGGTGGAAGAGTTGACTTAAAATAAGAAATGATAGCATGTCTAAAAGGGCTTTAAATGTGTGGGAAAAGCAGTAGGCTCTTGGCAAAAGACAAAGGGAAAAAAACAAAGACAGAGAGCCTCAGAAAGAAAGAACGAGAGAGGGAGGGACAGAGAGAGCGAGAGAGACAGCGAAAGAGAGAGCGAGAGAGACAGCGAAAGAGAGAGCGAGAGAGAATTAGATAAAGGGAGGAAAAGAGAGGTGAGCTAGCTAGTGCAAGTAGGCTGAACTGGACTGTAGGATAGAGAGGGTCAGAGGGCTTGTTCCAGAGACACGCAGGCAGCAAGGAGGCAGCACAGCAAGACAGAACACCACATGAAGACAGAGAGCGAGCAAAGGAGAGAGGGAGCAAGGAGGAGAGGTGAAAGAAGTAGAGTGGAGTGAAACTGGGTTGCAGTGTGCTGAGATGGGATGACTGTGAGTGGAGGAGAGAAAAGAGAATGAAATAAGAAAAGAGAGAAGCTGTGGGCTTAGCGGACACAGGGCGGTGCTGCGGTAGCTGACCTTGGGACCTACGGATGGCGTGGTCAGGAAAAAAAGGGAAATTAGATAGGAAAGCACTAGGCTGAAGGTGAGAGGTGAGAGGTGATAGGTCACATACTCAGAGGAGAATTAGAAAGGGAAGGTCAAAGAGAGGTCATGGGTCACACACTCAGAGGAGGACAGAGAAGTGTGACTGAAGAGGTTAAAGGTTAACTCTATCTGTATATTTTTTACATGTTGGTTTCAGAGTGCGTTGTGTCGTTCCTAGTCATGGCAGCAGTGGAGACAGGACAGGCTGTTTCCTTGTGTGGAAAGAAAGAAGGAAATTAAAAGCACAGTCATGCAGGCAGGCAGGAACACAAACACATGGGACGCTCAGACAAAGACAAACACACACATACACATACACACACACACACACACACTTAGACAAACACACACATACACATACACACACACACACACACACACACACACACACAGACAAGCATACATACATTTCTTTCCAGATTGGTGAGTCATCAACATGTCCAACCTTTTTGCTTTTTCTCAGAAGTGCCGGCTATCTCACGCACCATTGCATCGCACTGCTTGGAACGTGACTGCCTTTCTGTGTGGGTTTTTTTTTCTCTGTTGTCAGCTCAAAATGGCCGACCACATCATCAGTCTGGACCATGTGCATGCCTGCTTGTTTTGTAAGACAACAGTGACCAGGGGCAGGCAGTCACATTTATTGCTGAATTTTCACAGTGTCACTTTGCAGTGGCTTGTGGGTATGCGATACCTTCCCTTTGCAGGTCGGCCCAATGATGAGGTGGGGGGAAAAATGGGTGTCTGTTTCAAGAGTACCAACCTGATCCGCATGCTAGGGTCCATTTTGCTCTCCTAAGGTGTCTCACCTTCGCCCTGGATCCCCAGACTAGTTCCTGTATGTCCCTGGAGTCATCCCTCCCTTACTCCCTCCCTCTCTGTGTGCTCCAATCAGAGCAGAATATCTGTGACTGATTTACCTCTCCTCCAATAGGCAAGGCCTCGACTCCAGAGAGGAGGAAGTTCCGCCTCCCTGCATAACAGTCTTATGAGGAACAGCATCTTCCAGCTCATGATACACACTCTGGACCCTCTCAGTGAAGGTGAGGCCACATACACACACACACACACACACACACACACACACACACATACACACACACACACACACACATGCACAGACACATACACACCCGCACACGAAAACGCACAAACACACACATGCACAGACACATACAGACACCTGCACACATACACGCAGTATGAGATGGCTATATCCCTACATTAGATGTGTAGCTAGATCTTTCCAGGAGTTAAATGTTTTCTTCCTAAATCTGGAAGGGGAGGAATGATTGTACTATGACATTCTTCCATGTATCCACACTGACTTTAAATGTTAACATACACTATAAATGTGTTTTTTTAAATTGAGAATGGCCTAATGCATAAATAAAATATAACATATCATAAAATAAATAATAAAGTAGGCCTACACAACAGACCAACTTGACTGTATGAAATGTTCCCACTTTGCTGGTGACCTTCACGTCACTGCTGTGGCCAATAATGAGGAAGCAGTTTCACCCCATGCCTGTAATTTATGGAATGATCAATATCAAACCAGTGGAGAGTAGAGAGACAGAGTGTAGAGTCTTTGTTGTCCCATAAAGATAATCTTTTTTTACACATGACTTCATTTTTCAAAGCAGCAAAGATGTCACAACAGTGTCACGAGCTGAGGGAAGGAGAAGTGGTGTCTGCGCCTTTAGTTTGCACCTACATCTAAAACGCATAACAGATTTCTGAACCTATTTAGCCTCTGTGTGCGACCTCTACCCTCCTTGACCACAACAGCGTCACAAACGCACACAACATGAATTAACATTACATTACATTACATTACATTACATTGCATTTGGCAGACGCTTTTATCCAAAGCGACTTACAACAAGGAGGACATAAGCAGTAGAGGAGGACACAGAGTAGAGACACAACAGACATATGTACTTCTGAATAGGGATAGAGAGAGAGAGAGAGTTTAGATTAGTGTTTGTTAGTTATATTAGTTTTGTTAGGAAGGGAAGCAATCTCGGAAGAGAGGGGGGAATATATGTACATCCCACTCTTTACATATCCAACCTCACACATATAGCATACAACATGCTTCCCTCTCACACATATATTCCCCCCGTTACACATTACAGGAACCCAG
>CM059284.1:5040772-5055772 GCA_030347295.1 Setipinna tenuifilis | reverse complement strand
GGGCCTATTTCAGCCCCGCGACGCCACGCCATCAAGACGGCTCTTATTAGCCTAATCCTCATTTTGCTTATGGGCAGAAAGGACTATTTCTGCCTCGCGAAATTAATATGTTTATTTTTAGTATTGTCCTGATTTTGCCTACGTACATAAAGGACTATTTCTGCCCCCGCCATTCAGCCATCAAGACCTATTGTCTGTTGTTACAATCGTCCTCATTTGCAGATGAATTGGCTAATAAACAATGACGAGCTCGTTGTGGTAAAATTTAGACACACTCATGGTCAGAGTGATGGCACACTGGACACGGTACAGCGGGTACATAAGTAGCAAGTCCTTTAATAGGCCGACGTAGACAGCACACGTAGACAGGCACAGGTCAGGAATAGTGACTAAAGTGATGGAGGGCTCAGAATAAGGGTCGTCCTGGTGGAGGTTGCACTGAAGTTTCCATGTCTGGATAGCCTCTTTTTTTTCTTCTCTCTTGATCTGTTATCATGCTCCATGGCAGAGATTCAGCAGCAGGACAGTTTGATTAATTGATGTGTGTTGGTTGGTGTGTGTGTGTGTGTGTTTCTGTGTGCAAGCGCTTGTGTGTGTGTGTGCGTGTGTGTGTGTCTGTGTGCGTGTGTGTGTGTGTGTGTGTGTGTGTGTGTGTGTGTGGATGTGTGCCTGTGTGTGTGTGTGCACTATTTAGTATTCAAGCTGTGTACAAAACGTGTTGGTCCTGAAAGCTAACTCTCAGCTGGGCATGACAGTGGCACTGTGTGCGAGGGCTAATCTATCGCTCTAAGCCACTCAGACTGAGGAGGAAGCGCTGGCTATATTGGGAAGGGAGGGTATAGGCCCGTGTCATGCATATTTCAAAGGCTTTTAGAAGCAAAGCCTTGGCCAGGGTTCAATCCTCAGGGACGGTCGTTGTGATGGCAGGCTACGTGTCTCACTTCTGGGAACAGGGCTAAGGCTAGGGCTAAGGCTAACACTAAAGTAACAACACTAAGCCCCAAACAGATGCCGCCGCAGACATCGGAAGGGAATATGCTGGTGTCATTGTGTGATAAAAGTGCTTAGTTACAATCATCTGAGACAAATGTTTTGTGCTGTGCATAATGTGTGGGCCACCTGGCCTTGGTTGTGCTGTGTGTGTGTATAAGTTTGTGTGTTTGTAAGTGTATATTTGTGTTTGTGTGTGTGTGTGTGTGAGAGAGAGTAGGTGTATGTTTGTGTTTGTGTGGGTGTGTGTCTGTGTGTGTGTCTGTGTGTGTGTGTGTGTGTATGCATTCCCTCTTTTCTGATTATGTGGAAAATACTCTGAAGTCCTGTTGGGTGTCACCATATTTCAAACACTTATGAAACATTTTTTCTTGTCCTTGTTTTTTTCCTCTTTTCTTTCTGTCTCTTTCTTTCTCGGTCCTCCTTCCTTCCTTTGTGTGTCTTTCTCTTTCTTTTTACTTGTCTTCCTTTGGTCCTTTTCCTTTCTTTCCTTTTCTTTCCTTTCTTCCTCTCTCTTGGTCTTCACTCATTTCCTCAGAATTTGCTGACTCTGGTGAGTTGTTCCTCTCTCTACTTGTCTCTGGCCAAAAGCTGTCTGTTGCCATCACAGCTCTGATGCTTTGTTATTAGGCTCATTTTGTATTGGCATTTCGGTTTTGTTTGGTTCGGTTTGGTTTTTCCTTTCCTTTTTGTTTTTGGTTTTCTTCCTTCCTTTGTTGTCTTTTCATCAAAGACATCCCTTGTTTTTGGTTGTCCTTACTTGCCCTGTGATTTTTGACGTGTTGACTTTGCCCCTGAAAAGCTCCCTGCCCCCTCACCCTCGTCCTGTACCTCGTCCTGTACCCCCACCCCCCCACACCCATCCTGTGCTAGGAGCCCTGCTGTTTTGATTTGGGCTTCTGTGCGCTGGGGCGTCCTGATATCCCCCCCGCCCCCCTGGTTTTCTGTATTGCGTATGATTGCATTGTGCCTCCCTATATGCCCTTGGTTCTTGTGCCTCCCACCCCTCACTCCCACCCTCTCACCCCCCACCCCTCACTCCCAGCCCTTGTCTGTGCTGTCTGCTGCTGACTGGTCTATATTTAATCCCGTCAGGTACAGAGATCCACTACTAACAAGCCTGTTTGCACAGTGGCTTGTCAGTGGTTTGTGTTGTCTGAATGTAGGGCGGTGTGTTCTCTCTCCCTGGGTCTCAGTGGACCTCCTGCAAGAGCCGCTCCTGAGAGCGAGAGCAAACACTCCCTCACCTCAACAGGCTCCTCACTGGGGCGATCTAGGGGGGACATTCTCCTCCTACATTACCTCACTCCTACATTTTACTCTAGCCATTATTCAGCAAATAAAACCAAGATCGTGACCAAAACTTTAGAGGCAGCATAATTAAATGCTGTGAGGTTAGACCTTCTTGCATGAGGCCTGCTGAGATTTGCCGAATTGTCTTCTTGTCCCCTGAACAGTAATCATGGCGTGTTTCAGGACCTGACACATGTGCCACAAGTGTGATGGTCTAGACGAAGCTCTTTCCTTGCTCTCTTTCTGGCTGTGCTTTTGTTTGTTTGAGCTGCTGACACTGTGTGTGGTCACAAGGGTAGTTTGTGAATCACTTCAAATCCTTTCTGGGGCACCAGATGCTTCTCTGGGACCCTGTAATGGGCCCTTATGCACTCAGTCAGTGAAGCCACATGCAAACAAAAAAAAACTTTCAGTTTCAGTTACATTATTCTATTTACTATGATTGAAAGATGTTATATAACTGCATATATATTTACAGTTATACAAGTCAGTAAATTACTGAGTTTCTATGACATATCTTTATCAGAGTGACAAGGGTAATTGGACTGAAATGTGTTTTTTTGCATGTTATTACAGTCATTGTAGGATTTGTAATTGCTCCCACCAGCTGTCCATGGCTGCCAAGCTGGTCAGTCCCACTTTTAATGTAGCTGTTTAAAGCAACACTAAGTAGTTTTCGTCTTTGGTCGCCCTACAGGTTGGAAGTGGAATTGTCTCTCATAGAAAACTATAGAGAGACACTCCACTCTATAGAGAGACACTCCAAACTTACTTAGTGCGGTTATAGCCCATGTATGATGGCAAAGCGATTGAAGTGCCTTTCACCCTATTACAATTTAAGGAACCACTGAAACGATTTATCGAAACATTATTTTAAGATTGAAAAACCTACTTAGTGTTGCTTTAAAGCCATTAGCAACTGACACAAATCTTTCTCAGATGAAAACAGGTCCAGTCTCTCTCACTGATGAATGTAAATCTGGAACCATTATCATGAATACAATTTAATTCCAACCTTTTCTCCCTTACTATCTATCATGATGTTTACCTGCGACTGGGGGGAGGGGGTTGAAGAGCTTTCCTCAGTGGACAGGAGTTGTTTTATCCCGCAGTTCATTCAGGGCCGTAAGTTCAACCCAAGCTCGGTCAGGGCCTTCACCCTCAAAAAAATAAACAATAAATAAAAGAAAGATACCTCCCTACCCCCCCCTAGAGCCTAGAGAGGCAGTGGGCTGTTCATATTCCCCCTGTCAAAGTTAGAGTGCTCTTTTTTTTGTAGCTTTTCTCTTAGTGCCGAAGGCTTTAGTAGCAGGACTACTTTACAGCATCAAATATTAAACCAAAAATGGAGACGCCAAGCTGTGCAGGGACCCGCTCCCTCTGGAAACTAATGTCTGTCTGTCCGCCCGTCCGTCCATCCCCTCGGCGGGAACTAAAAACGGAACCGCCTCCGACAGCGCTCTCCGAGTCTCAAGGCAGGTTCAGGTCTTCGCTGTTGCCGTCGCCGACGCCGCCGCTGTCTGTGTCTGTGTCGCCGTGGAGGGGGCTAGTCGCCGAGCGGAGCGGAGTGGAGTGGAGTCGAGTCACTGCGTCTGACACGGATGAGATGTGACATTTCCCAGAAGTCCACTCTCAGCGGACGTGCTGACAGCTGACCTGGCTCTGTCAGACCTGTTGTGAGGGGTTTTTTTTGCTTTTCAGAACACACTATTGTGCCTGTAAGCGCTTGATTTGTTTATTTATTTTTGCACCTGGCATACACACACACATACACGCACACGAACGCACATACACACACACACACACAGACACACAGACACACACAGACACACACACTCATCCACTGAAGCATATGCACTTTCACATAAAGTACATGTACAAACACACACACAAACACAAACACACATATACACCAACAATTTATTTTTTTGTTTACTTATTATTTTGGAGGACTGAATCATGCATTTGCCTTTCAACATACGCCCATGCTGGGTGATTAATTGGTGAAATTCCTGGAACTGGCACATCGTCGGGGGTGGGCAGAGGTACCCATGGAGACGCCAGCAAGCTGGAGGTCATGCCCTCTATTGTGCATGTGGTGAACAGAGTCCCAGCGCAGGCACTGGAGTGAGGAGTGACCATCTGAACACACGTCACACGCTGTGTGTGTGTGTGTGTGTGTGTATGTTTGTGCATCGACCCGCCAATAACAAAGTCTGGACAGATGCCCTCTAGCCCTCTTCAAGGTCGTCTGAATCACTGACCCCAGTGACCTCCCCACTGACTGTCAACCACCGGACAACTTCGACCTCAGCCAGCCTACTCTAGCCAGACCTACTGTGGAGCGTTGTGGTCTTTGTGAGAGGCATGCCCAGATGGCAGCGAGTAAACAGTCCGGCTCTCCTCCCCGTGGTAGTGGACTACTGTCTGCAGCGTAGCGTCCATCGATGCTGCAGTCGCCAGTCTACAGGTGGGATGCGGTGGGATTGCATCACCGCATCGTGCAATGGGAGTCGCTACCCTACCCACCCTCCCATTCTGCCCCAGCCCAACCCCCTACCGCCCCCCTCCAGCCCCATCCCCACCCGATGCGCATCCCGTGGTGTAGTCCCAAACTCCCTGGGGGCAAATAGGCTATTTGTGGAACTCAGTCATACCCTGCCACTCTGACAACCGCCCCCACCACACACACACACACACACACACACACACACACACCCAGTCAATTTTGTCACACACTCACCCTGAGGGGCCCTTACAACTCCCCCGCCAGAGAGAAAGAGAAAAAAAAAATTGCTAAATTATTGGGGAGCGGCTGTCTCTGCTGCCTTACGCAAAGGCAGTGCCGTTTCCCGGTAGGCTGGATCAATGTTAAAAGCTTTGTGCCTGCACACACACACACACACACACACACACACACATCCAGGGCTGAGTGCATGGGTAGGCCGGTGGCCAGCACAGGGTAAACAAAACGCCAAGGTCAGCAGCCAAGGGCACCCAGGCCACCCAGCAGCACCGGGCCTTGTGTCAGATGTCAAACGCACCTCTCTGTTCACTTCTCTTTGTTTGTTGTTTGTGTTGTTTTGTGTTGTTTTGTGTTGTTTATTTATTTGTTTGTTTGGTCGGTTGGTTGTTTGGTCAGTCGGTGGTGTGGTGGCTTCTCAACTGTTACTGTGAATGTTGAATGTGTGTTACTGTAATTGTCACACAGTGCTCAGTAGTCCAGGCAAAGCATCATTGTTAGATCATCCTTTATTTGTTTTCCTTTATTCTATCGTAACTAAGTTTTGTGGTACTTTAAAAGCATCTCATTCCCACCATTAACTTATTTCTTTAGAAAACATCACCAATGTTTTCTCTGTTTTCATTTCGTTTAGTATGTACAAAGATGTGTTTCCATAATGTTGTTTCTAATTCTATTCTGCATCTCATCTATCTGTTTTGTTTTGATTTTTTTTTTCTTTTACCATTTTACAACATTTGTTTGAAAAGTGTGTTATGTAATATTCAAGCATCTGAAGGCTACTGTATTTTGCACTTATGATGGTGTTATCTTCCATGAGAGGTTTGTTGTCCTCTTTTACCCCTGTCTGTGTGTGCGCGTGTGTGTGTGTGTGTGTGTGTGTGTGTGCGTGCGCGCGCGTGTGTGCATATGTGTTAGTGATTGTGTGTGTGTTTGTGATTGTGTGTGTGTGTGTGTGTGAATGTGTGCGTGTTTGTAAGTGTGTGTGTTTGTGTGTGTGTGTGTAAGAGTGTGTGTGATAGCCTGAGAAGGCTGATGTGTCTTCTC
The DNA here is from genome assembly GCA_030347295.1 of Setipinna tenuifilis. Classification (NCBI taxonomy): domain Eukaryota; kingdom Metazoa; phylum Chordata; class Actinopteri; order Clupeiformes; family Engraulidae; genus Setipinna; species Setipinna tenuifilis. Next base: position 5,049,699 of record CM059284.1, on the reverse strand, counting down.
TCTCCATCCCCTCCCCCTCCTCCCTGCTGTCTCTGTGACTGTGGCCTTACGCTTGTCTCCCACTGTGACTGTATTTGTAGAGCTTGGGACATATGGCAAGCTAAAATACTATCACTCAATGAATGAGGAAGGTAAGACGTTCTCCATCTGTTTCTATGGGTCATCTTTTCTTTTTTTTATTTCCCTTTTCCTCCTTGTTTGGGTCCTTCCCTTCAATCTTCCTGTCTTGTGTTTGTTTGTTTGTTTGTTTGTTTGTTTGTGTTGTTCTGATATGCATTTTCATGAATGTTATAGTGGCTTTTAGTTCACCTTGTTTTTTTGTTTTTTTATTTTTTTTTGTTTTGTTTAAAATCTGACCTTTTTATTCTCTCAGCGAGATTTCACTGCCATAAGTGCAAATCGTGGTGGCCATCTTCATTTTGTTTTGTTTCTTTGTTTTTTTGTTTTTACTTGTAACATTGAACAAGTGAAGATGATTTGTCTGTCTTTGGTTTCTATGTGAGGAAAGCTGTTGTTTTTTTCCTGCTTGCTTGCTTTCTGTGTGTTTCTAAAATGTGCTCAACGTCCCGGCGTCGTGATGTTCATTGTAGTCGTTGTGCCTCGTCTGTTCGTCTGCACTTGTCGCTGAAAACAACAACAACGAAAATGCAGTGTGTTTTACTTGCAGCAGTCCCCCCTGGGCCAGGACTTAGTGACGGGAGAAGCAGTTTGCACTTGCTTAAGTACCACTGTACCCTCAGTTTATCAGCTGCTGGGGGGACACTTTCATCGAGCCAACCCCCCCCCACCCCCCCACCCCTCCGGGTCCTGACGCTGTGTAATAAGAGATGGGTCAGAAATGAGAAATTTCTAAGGGGTGGGGGTGGGGGATGGGCAGTCTTCACAGCTGAATCATTGTCTTTGTAGAGGAACAAGTGCAACTTCATTGATTTGAAACCGGATGTTTTTATCAAAAAGGACAGAAAATACTTAGGGAGGAAAAAAAAAGAACACTGCCCTCAAGTTCTTTTAGTGCCCAGTTCTTTAGAGCCACATTCCTAGAACCTGGCCTCACTACACCAGAGAATAACCTAGAACCTGGCCTCACTACACCAGAGAATAACCTAGAACCTGGCCTCACTACACCAGAGAATAACCTAGAACCTGGCCTCACTACACCAGAGAATAACCTAGAAACCGGCCTCACTACACCAGAGAATAACCTGTTTTTTCTTTTTTTGCCATTGCCCTGCTCTTTAACACTTATTATATAGTCATTGTTTTCTTACCATAACAAAAAAAAACACTTTAGTTGATAAATACGCTGCATTTAATATACATGAGTATTTTATCTGCAGAGTATTCTCTATTCATCTACCTGTGACATATTCATACAGTGATGTCTAGAGGCATCGTTCTGCATCAGCCCAGAGGGGGAAGTAAAATATGAAGCACATCCGTTATTAACTTTGCGTCGGAGATGACCATCAGATGATCATCAGATGAGCAGTGAAACACCTCTGGTCAAATCAAACACCCGACCCGATCAAATCAAACACTCCTCTGGTCAACACCGGTCAAATCAAACACCCCTCTGGTCAACACCGGTCAAATCAAACACCCCTCCGGTGCTTTGGTCTGATCAGAGAGCTTCAGGTTTGGAGGAATATACACCACTTCCTGTTTGGTGTCACCTCACAGGGTTGTGTCACCTCACATCACAGCGGTTGAAGGTAGAGTTAGCAGTGCTAGTGAAAGACTGTAAATATGTGAACACAACAGCTAAACCAGTACAACACACACACACACACACACACACTGACACCATGTTCACACACAAGTATGACACCCACCTTTTCCCTCCCCAGGCCTGTCTGTCTGTCTATCTATCTATCTGTCTATCTGTCTATCTATCTATCTATCTATCTATCTATCTATCTATCAAGTGCACCCATTGACGTCTGATTGATCATGGGCAAATATTTGGTGAAGGTGAAAACTGTATTTGATTAGCGAATACACACACACACACACGCAGACAAATCGCTCACTAAACCTTTAATGACATTGCATACACACTTACCTTTAATGCTGATCCGAAGTTTTACTGAAGTTGCAAAGACCACTTTTGTCCTCTCCAGAGAGGATTTGCCTGATCAGAGAGTTCAGCAGAGTATAACCCAGCCCTCCCCCTCATCCTCCTGGCCTGCGTCAGTGCATCGTGCCTTACACACACTCCCTAAGAAACACACACACACACACACACACACACACACACTGTTACTTCTGTAATCCAACCTGGCCAGCATCAGCGATGATAAAGTGTGTGTGATGATTAAGACACCGACTCTGACCCTAAAACACTGACCACTGCGGTGCTGTGGGACGATGCATTCGCAGTCACACACACACACACACACACACACACACACACACACACACACTCACTCAGTACTGCGGCTGCTGTGGGATGATGCATTTGCACTCACACACACACACACACACACACTCAGTACTGCGGCTGCTGTGGAACGAGACACACACAGACCCACACACACACACACACACTGAGTACTGCGGCTGCTGTGGGATAAGGCAGGGGCACACACACACACACACACACACACGCACGCTGGCCCACTTTCAGCTCTCCTCGCTATCGCCTCTCTGCAGATGAAACACAAGGTCACACCTTACACTGCTCACACTCACACACACACACACACACACACACACTCACACACACACACACACACACACAATCTCTCTCACTCTCGCTCTCTGTCTGTTTCTCTCTTTCTTTCTTTCTTTCTTGCCGTCTTATTTTTGGCTTTTCTTTCTGTACATTCTCCTCATTTTACTTTCTCATCTCTCTCTCTCGTTCTTTCTCTCTCTTTCCTATCATGTCTTTCTCTCTTTTTTCATTCTCATTATCTCCAGCTCTTTTCTTTCTTCTTCCCTCCTTCTCTCATGTCTCTCCCACCGATCTTGAAGAACCTGGACCCGCAGGCTGTGTGACGTCAAGACAGATGCCAGCTAGCACAGCTCGGCGTAGAACATTAGCGAAACCTCCCTCCCAAGCCCACAGAAGGACACGCTCCTGACTGAGCTAATAGCCTGGCTTTCAGCTCACTTGGTAGTGCGTCTGTCTCCCAAAGCAGAGTTGCTGTGAAGTCGCATGTTCAAGACTGGGTCTGGACTGCGTAGAAAGACCTTGGTGACCCGAGCACAGATACAAATAACATTCACAACCCTCTAGATGCATATATGCTCACACAAACACACACACAGACACACACTCATGCACGTGTGCGCACATACACTTGCACCCATACACACGCACACACACATGCACCCATTCACACACATCGGCATTACTTTGCATTGTTTGACCACACGTATGCAGGAACACTCAAACACACATCTGCCTGCTTGAGCTGCCTGTGCTTGTTTGCTCTTCCTTACTCTCCAGTGTGGGTAAAGCAGTGACACACACACACACACACACACACACACACACAGCACTGATGTCATGGCTTGTTGACGGTGGGAAAGCAATGATGACTCACTCTGTGTGGCCAGAGATTACACAACAGCAGCTTCAATCAGAGGAGATAGACAGATAGAAGGAAAAGAAGAAAGAAATAAAGACAGAAAGGGAAAGAAAAAGTAGGATGATAACAGCTTAGTCTTTGAAGGTGAGCATTAGCTGTTTGTGTGTGTGTGTGTGTGTGTGTTTGTGATTAGGTACTATATGAGTTAGTTATTGTATATTTCATGTGTGATTATGCGTGCAATTTTGTGTGTGTGTGATTTTGTATGTGTCCATGTTGGTGTGTTTGTATTTTTCACACTGTGTGTCTGTGTATAAGTGATTGGCTGTGTGTGTGTATGTTTGTTACGACCCGTGTGTGTGTGTGTGTGTATGTCCTCGCCCCTGTGCGTGCGTGACAAATGATCTGCACATGGTGAGGTGTTAGTCAGTGTTGGGCAGAGCCAGCTAAAGAGTGGACCAGTCCTGCCATGAGCTGGCCACACCTGGGCAGATCACACTGGGGATTTCAGCAGTGCATTTATCCACCAGGCCTAAGAGCTGCGCTAATTACAATAAAATGGCTTTGTGAATGGTTGAGACGAATCTGTGGCACACCTCTGCTTTTGGTACAGCACACAGAAGCTCTTTTTTTAGGGGCCGGACAGCAGCCAGACAGTCTTGGCCCTGGGAAAGGATGCCATTTTGGGCGGCGTGATAATTCATAACAGTATTAGCATCAGCAAGTCTATTATTGGCCAGGCCGGTGAGAGACATTTGGATGCGAAACTAGTTTAAAATAAATGTTATAGGTTCACTTACTCAAATATATATATTTGAACATTTGAATATTTGTTATAATAAAATTATAGTGTCCTGAAAGGGCCCCAAGCCAATGCTGGGCCGTTAGAATTCTCCAAACGCAGCCCCCCCACCCCAACCCCAACCCCCCCACCCCCGGCTCCTTCTGACTTGTGCCTCTGGGTTTTGATGAAGCACAGGGTCTCTGACTCCTTGTGCTCACAGCCAGCACTTTGTTGTGCCTCTGAGAGTCTCCTAAGGTCCCAGTGTGCCTCTGCTACCCTGCTGCTGCTGCTCTGTGCTAAACGCTAAGTCTGCAGTGTGGAAGGTTAGTGCCGGATGTTGCTTACTGCTGTAACTGTAAAGGTGTGACGTTTCAGGCACTCTCTGTGTAGTGCACTGTCATTCTAAACCACTTTCACATTACAGCGTGAAAATAAGGAGGTCAGTAAACTTCACTGAGCCATATGCTCTTACAAGGGCTTATTTTGTCTAGCTGTGTGTGTGTGTGTGTGTGTATGTCTGTCTGTTTGTGTAAGTGTGTGTATGCACGCATGTGTTTGTGTGTGTGTGTTTGTGTAAGTGTGTTTGTGTAAGTGTGTTTGTGTGTGTGACAGAGAGAGAGTGTGTGTGTGTGTGTTTGTGACAGCAAGACTACGCAGGCACGTCTGCAGGTGAGCACAGTGTGATCTGCATCCACAGCAGCTTTAGAGGACGTTTGTCAGTGAGACACAAGCAGGAACATTCATCACACACACATAAACAAACACACACACACATACACATACACACACACACACGAATAAACACAAACACACCTACTCACATGCACACTTATGCGCACAGACACACACCTCTACACACAGACACACACAAGCTCACCTACTTACATGCGCACCTATACATACAGACACACACACACGCACCCATAAACACAAACACAGACACACACACACACTTTGCAGACAGCAAAGCCAGAGTGCCTTGAAGGTGAGCTAGTGAAGGTTGTGTGATTGGTATCAGCACAGGAGAGTGCATTACAGCAGAGCACTGGAGGGAGGAGAGGAACGGAGGGATGCAGAGACAGAGGGGGGAGAGAAAAGGGAGAGATACAGAGTAGAATGGATGGAAGAGAAGATGGAGAGATGGAGGAAAAGAAAAGAGAGAGGAAGTGACAAGAGTAAGAAAAATACACAGATAAAGAGATGGCATGTAGGAGAGGGGAAAGGATGGATCATGAGGAAATGAAAAGAAAACAAAGTATGGACTGAGACATGTTAAATTTAGGTAAAGAATGTTTGATACAGAAATGTGTGTGTGTGTGTGTGTTTGTTTCTGTGTGTTTGTTTCTGTGTGCGTGTGTGTACGCGCATGTGCACAAATGTGTGTTTTTCATCCATGCTAGTCATTGCAGTTAATGATTTCTGTGTAGGGTCACATACAGGTGAGGTAGGAGAGGCCGCCATATTAGTTGGTGATTTTCTTTATGCACACTCGTACACACATAGACTCACCTTTTATTGGTCATTGTTTAAGGGAAGTGATCCTATTATCAGCTTGGTGCCATTTCTGTTGTTGTAAGTGAATGTGAACCACCCGGCTGATGATAGACTTGCTCATGGTAAAGTTTATTAAGGGTACTGAAGTTTACTGTTGAAGTTTTTACTTTTTTACCCCTGCACATCCCCACCTTTCCTTTACTGGGACAGCATTAGCCTAAGTGCAGAGTACAAATGTAGTACATTTCCTCTGTCTGAGTAACAATAGGAGATTTGTTTGCAGTCGTATTTAGAAATGCGTTATGGAGAGTGTTATTTGTTGTTTATTGACCTGTAAGAGGGTAGTACAAATTAGTGTGTGTGTTTTTGTGTGTGTATGCATGCATCTCTCTGTCTGTCTCTGTCTCTGTCTTTGTGTGTGTGTGTGTATGTGTGTGTGTGTGTGTGTGTGTGTGAAGGGTTCCCGTAGCCATTATGGGTTCAGTCTATTGATTAGCAATACTGTAGCCATTCTAGGGTGTGTCATTGGAGTGTCTTGGAGGATAAAAGCCAAAGCTCCTGAGGAGGGGGAAAGCACATCCATGCCAGATAAGGGCCACATCAAGGTCACATCAGAGCCAACTCAAGGTCATATCAGAGCCAACTCCAAGTCAAATCAGAGCCAACTCCAAGTCAAATCAGTGCCAGACCAGGGTAAAAAGGAAGGACAAATCGGTGCCAAGTCAAGGTCAAATCGGTGACATACCAAGGTCAAATCCATGCCATACCAAGGTTAAATCAGAGCCACATGAACGACAACTTTGGGCCAGATCAGGGTAAAGCCAAGGCTGGCTTCCTTGTGAGAGCTGTGGGCTACTGTGAGGGGGCTGTGTGGTGGGCTGTGTGCTGTAGGTTACTGTGAGGGAGCTGCTTCTGTGCTGTGCAGCATCTTCGTGCTTGCCTATCTGTCCGTTTCCTTTGCCGCGCACTTGTCTTTTTTTAGGAAAAGGTTTTCTGTTGCCATAACCAACAGCATTCCTTTTCGTGTGTTATGTTATTTTTGTTTGTTTGTTTGTTTTGTTTTTGTACTTTTTTTTTGCTGGATTTACCGTGTCGCCCCCTGACTTTGGTCTGACCTAGTTCCAGTAGCTGTGCTCTTCCCTCCCTGCGTCTGAGGGCCCTTCTGCCTGCCGTGCCGCCCCCAGTGGATCACATGCTGCAGGAGGGCACATAATGATGATGTCATCCAGCCCGCAGCAGCTCCCTTTCAGTGCTCCCCGACTCACTGGCTCTTCCTACGCAGGGTCCTGAACCTATTTGTTCACTCATAAGGCCTTTGTTCCTATTTATAGGCCTCTGACAACGTAGACAGCAGCCAGAGCAATGGGGAGAAGACAGACAGACACACACACAAATACACACACACACACACATGCACGTACACACACACAAAGGCCCTCAAGCAGCAATCAGGTTACTCGCTAGGAAATATCAGGGGAGTGTCTGCTGTTCACTCTGCATGCTGTTGTGATCAGTCTGCTGTGCAGTGTTTCAGGTGTTATCTAGCACACACACACACAGAAGGAGAGAGGGAGAGAGTTGTTTTTTTTATCTTTCTCCTTATTTTTTTATAGCATTGCTTCATAGAATTGTGCAGAAACTCTCTGTGCATTACAGAGACACATCAGTTAAAACAGCAGGGATAAGTTATTCGTCTGCAGCTGTTAGTGGCCCCGGTTCCTATAAGTGGGAAACTGAGTTGATGGGAACCGTTTTGTTCTTGACTGACCCGGACGGTCCTACTGGAGGCTCTGAGGCGAAGGTTCTCCTGCCGGAACCCAAAGCTCACATTTTTGTTCTGTTTCTGTTCTGTTCTCAGGGAAGTTTCGCGAGAAGGCTTCCATCCTCCACAAGATCGCCAAGAAGAAATGCCAAGTAGAGGACGCCAACGGAGTCATGGGTATGTAGCTTCTGTCGTCGCCGTGGAAACACGGCAGCGTGTGCCACCCACATACCATTTGCATTGTCTTTCTCTCTGACCTTTGTTCAAATGCACAGCTTCCTCATACAGCACATTTTTTTTGGAGAAAAACAACATGACAATTAAAACACAGACTAATTACATTTTTTACACTTTGTGACACTCATGAACTGCCACATAATGCTAATAAAGTACCATTAAAATAATTTATTGCAGGAAAATAAATTGTTGTAGATAAAATAAATTGTGAACTAAAATAAATTGTGGTAGATTAATGAATGTCTTACTTTTACACTTGTGCAATGTTATTCTTAGAAAGCTAAGTGCATTTTGCCATTTGTACATTGTTTGCACATTCCTGTAATAATACTGTTTAAATATGTTAGTTAGTTCTGATCTCCTTGTGTTAGTGCTGATTGTCCTGTGCAGTTATTGGCTGCTGAAAGTGGATGTTTGGTTGGCCTGTGTCATCTGAGCCGGCGTAATCTGAGCGGCGTATGTGCGGGATGTCCCTCTCAGGGTCGCCCTGGGCGGAAATCAAAGCGCACCAGAGACACACACAACACACACACCAAAGGCCCATTATGCTATCAGTGCGGCGTTAGCATATTGCCATCTAAACACAGCACAGCGCTCGCGGCGCGCTAACGCCGGCAGCACACTTTGATGTGCGCTCGTTACTAGCCCTGAGAGGGGAGCGGATCATTAGAGGACATCTCTGAGGGAGGGCAGTGTGTCCACGCTCACACTCACGCTCACGCCCAGCAGCTGTGTTCACTCTCTCTCCCATCAGCCCTGCCTGGCCGACGCTCCTCAGAATCAGAATCAGAAACAGAAACAGAATCGGTTGTATTAGCGGCAAGGATTTGCATGCAGTCAATCTGAAGCGGACAAAGTCCTTATCAGGGCATTTTATATCATTGAGCAGGTCACAGATGAGAGCATGGTTGCACAGTTGCTAAATGCATTTCCAATACAAGTACCAAATCCGAATCAGTGTCAGTTTTACTGACCAAATATTTACATATACAAGGAATTTGACTCTGGTAGATGTTAGCTCTCTAAACATTAAACTCATAGACATGTAGTGGTATACATTCAGTACACAAATATAAATATGTAGACACATTCTGTACAATAGGGACAACAATATGCA
>CM059284.1:5003272-5035772 GCA_030347295.1 Setipinna tenuifilis | reverse complement strand
TGTGGACTGCAGTGCTTGAGCAGCCTGCACCAGTCTGTGCCACACCACCTCCAGAGGACTGCGGCCACTCAGGGGCTCTGTCTGCCTCCCAGCCCCCAGGAGGAGCTCCCTACAGGGGGCCGGATTGGGAGAGGAAGTCCCTACCCAGCTGGAAGTCTCTGCTGTGTGTGTGTGTGTGTGTGTGTGTGTGTGTGTCTACATATGTGTACACGTGTCTGTGCATTCTGTGTGTCTGCGTAACTGTGTGTGTGTGTGTGTGTGTGTGTGTGTGTGTGTGTGTGTGCGTGTGTGTGTGTGTGTGTGTGTGCGTGTGTGTGTGTGTGTGTGTGTGAGAGAGAGACACACAGAGAGAGAAAGAATTATTTGTGTGTGTATGTGTGTGTATGAGAGAGAGAGCAAGAGAGAGAGAAATCAAGGAAGACAGATGAGGTGCTGATATGGTGATACACACAAAGACAGATGGATCGAAACATTACCTCTGTTTCCCTCTCTCTCTCTCTCTCTCTCTTTCGCTCTCTCTTTCTTTGATTCCCCCTCTCTCTCCCTCTCTCTCTCTCTCTTTCTTTGATTCCCCCTCTCTCTTTGATTTCTCCCCCTCTCTCTCTCTTTGATTTCCTCTCTCCTAATCCCCCCCTCTTTTTCCCCTCTTCCTCTCTCTTTTCTCTCTCTTTCTCCATCCCCTCTCTGTTCCCCTCTCTCCCCCTCTCTCTCCTTTTCTCTGCTTCCCTCTCTCCTAATCCTCCCCTCACTCTTCACCATGACTCATCACTTCATCTTAATCATGACTCATCGTTTCTCCCACCGTCGACATCTTCCTCCTCCCCGCCCGTCCTCTTCATCAAACTGGCTTCCTGAGTTACCTCATTAGGGCCAGAGGAGCCCAGCAGACTGGAATACCAACAGTGTGTGTGTGTGTGTGTGTGTGTGTGTGTGTGTGTGTGTGTGTGTGTGTGTGTGTGTGTGTGTCCGTGTGTTTCGGCATGCAGCACTTGAGTAACCATGAGTAAAATCTTCAGTGTTTGCCTGCAGTGTTAGATAGGCCGTGAGTAACACCTTTAGTCTTTGTGTGTATCTGCAGTGTCAGATGAGCCGTGAGTAAAACCTGTAGTCTTTGTGTGTATCTGCAGTGTCAGATAGGCCGTGAGTAAAACCTGTAGTCTTTGTGTGTATCTGCAGTGTCAGATAGGCCGTGAGTAAAACCTGTAGTCTTTGTGTGTATCTGCAGTGTTAGATAGGCCGTGAGTAAAACCTGTAGTCTTTGTGTGTATCTGCAGTGTTAGATAGGCCGTGAGTAAAATCTTTAGTCTTTGCAGATACACACAAAGACTAAAGGTGTCACTCACGGCCTATCTAACACTGCAGATACAGTACACACAAAGACTAAAGATTTTACTCACGGCCTATCTAACACTGCAGATACACACAAAGACTATAGGTGTCACTCACGGCCTATCTAACACTGCAGATACAGTACACACAGTGTTAGATAGGCCGTGAGTAAAATCTTTAGTGTATCATTAGGCCCACTGAGTGCTGCAGGAGGTGTAATAGCTATCATGCCAGTGGCTCTCTCCCTTTCAGTGCAGCATCTGGGAATATGAGACACATATACAGGAGATTTTCTTCAGTACTTAGTAGAGTAGTATGTGTGTCTAGGTGTGTGTGTGTGTGTGTGTGTGTGTGTGTGTGTGTGTGTGTGTGTGTGTGTGTGTGTGTGAGAGAGACTCACTGCAGCGTCTGCTAAAGCACGCTTGATTGACACCCATCTGTGCCCCTCCTCAGAGCAAGTGGGTTGTTTAAACACTGTTTGGTGGTTCATGGTCTTATTTACATAATTATTTATGACTGAGTTGAGTTTATGTAATGTTGAAATAGTGTTTTAAAAAAGTAAAGAGTTTTTTTTAATTATGTAAAAATAAATAACATCAGAACTACCCAAGTTTGCCAGAGATGGTAAACAGTATACATTTTCGAAGACATTTTATCACTGCAAATTAGTGAACTGATAGGAGACAGTATGCAGAGTAAAATATCAGTAATAGTGAAATCAAAACGAAACATAATATTAAGTAACATTAAATAATTAAATGTATATTTAAACTATAGCTGTAGATATGTTATTTTCACTTGTTTGTCATTGGTGTCCTTCAGTGTTTGGGGAGCGGATGTGCTCTCCCTCCACAGAGAGTGCCAGTGCGAGTGTGTGTGTGCATGTGTGTGTGTGTGTGTCTTCTCCTTGCAGTAGAGAGAGAGAGCGATGGAAAAAGGCAGAGAGATAGACAAAGAGAGGCAGAGAGAGTGTGTGTGTTTTCCCTTTGCAGCAGAGAGAGAGAGGTCTGCTGGGACCTCAGCACACACCTCTAATTGGATAGGGTCAGTGTGTGTGTGCGTGTGTGTGCATGTACATATGCCTACCTTTGTATATTTCTGTTTGCTGTGTGTGTGCATGTCATCGTGATTGTGTATGTACATATATGCCTGTTGTTGTAAATTTGTGTGTGTGTGCGCGTGCATGTGTGTATGTGAAAGGGAAGGAGAGAGAGAGAGAGAGAGAGAGAGGGAGGATGTCAGGTGGAGGTAATTAAAATACTCCTCTGCGTGGAACATGTAAGCATTCGGGTGTAGGGTCCAGGGAGTAGTGCAGTTTCCTGTGCTTGGCGTCATTCATTGTGTAAAAGCTCTAACATCTGTAATTATGCGTGTTCTCACAGTGCGTCAATAACCCAGTAATATTTACAGTACACCCCCACTGCTGCGTCCACCTTGCGTTTAATATGGTCAAATATATTTGACATAAAGTTCTGCTCTTTAAGGAGATGAGGAGAATAGGAAAGCATTATTGAGTGTATGTGTGTTTGTTTGTGTGTTTGTTTGTTTGTATGAGTGAGTGTGTGTGGGTGTGTGGGTGTGTGTGTGTGTCAGTGAGCACACCTCTCAGGTAGAGTCCAGTCCATCAACTCAAATCAACCCCCAGCTGTGTTGCCAGCAAACTTATAAAGTTGCAGAAATTTATTGCAGAATTTCAGTTGTAGAGCTGCAGTCATAGAAATCATAGTCATGGGCACCATCGCACGGTAAAAAAGTTCTTTGTACTCTTTCACAACTTGGATTGTAAATAAATATAAAATGTAATCATTTGTATTATGCAACACTTGTGTGTTCGTGTCTGTTTAATTTTTTCCCTCATTAAAAGCTTGTACATGCATGCCTTACATAGGCACAAACAAATCCACATCTACACAGGACTGAACACTCTAGAACACTCTGGAACACTCTAGAACACTCTAGAACACCGTCCCCTTTCACAGCCCTGTCATGCTCACAGCAAGCTGACCCCACGTCACGTTTATGGCACACTTTGACCTTGACCTTGACCACAGTTTGTCCTTTTTCTTTTTGTCTGTGTGTGTGTGTGTGTGTGTGTTTGTGTGTGTTTGTGTGTGTGTGTCCATGTTTGTGTGTGTGTGTGTGTGTGTCCATGTGTGTGTGTCTGTGTCCATGTTTGTGTGTATGCATGTGTGTGTGTGCATGTGTGTGTGTGCATGTGTGTGTGTGTGTGTGTGTGTGTTCGTGTGTGTGTGTGTGTGTGTGTGTGTGTGTGTGTGTGTGTGTGTGTGTGTGTTCGTGTGTGTGTGTGTGTCAGGGTGAGGATGAGGAGGAAGATGACCAGCCCCTGAGCCTGGCGTGGCCTGAGACCAATCGCAAGCGTGCGGCCTACCTGTTCATCTTCCCCATCGTCTTCTGCCTCTGGATCACCCTGCCGGACGTCAGGAAACAGGTGAGTACCGCAAGGGAGGAGAGAGGGTGATGATGATGATGAGGATGATGATGATGATGGTGATGAGGATGAGGATGGTGATGATGATGATGGTGGTGGTGGTGGTGGTGGTGATTAAGGTCACCAGAACTACATGTAAGATGGCATCTTCACTCTGAATGATATTGATTGATTCATTGATGGATGGATGAATGGATGGATGGATATATGGATTAATTTGAATGGATGGTTGAATAGGTGGATGGATTACTTAGATGGGTAAATGGATGGATGGATGGATGGATGGATGGACAGATGGATTGATAGATGGATGGATGGATGAATGGTTAACAAAATGCATAGATAGAAAAATGAATCACTTAATCGATCAGTGAATTCTGCTTTGTGTTTGTCAGTTCTGAACCATGTGAACCTCTACTGCAGTGCTTACAGCAGTCGTTGGTGCTTTCATTGTGTGTTAGCTGTTGGAACAAATTGTCCAGACATGGACATTCATTCCCCAGTCATTAATTATAAGCACTTCATTTGATTCCTGCACTTGGGTGATGTGTTGACTGAGGGCTAGACCATCTCAAACTAGCCACAGGAGACTCTAGACTGCTCTGGATCACACAGATGAGTAACTGGAGTCGACTAATCACAGGCTTCCTTCCTCCCTTCTATCCGTCTCTCTTTCTCTCTCTCTCTCTCTCTCTCTCTCTCTGTCTGTCTGTCTCTCTCTCTCTCTCTGTCTCTCTGTCTGTCTGTCTCTCTCTCTCTGTCTCTCTCTCTCTGTCTCATACACAGCTGATCTCTCTGTTGTGTTGTTTAGTTTTGACTAATCACAGGGTTCTCTCGCCCCTCCTTCCCTCTATCTCTCCCATGCACTTTGCCCCTGACACACTATATCTCCCCTTCTAACTCTCTTTTTTTATCTTTTTGCTGTTTTTGTTTTTTTGCAGTCCTCCAAGAAGTTCTTCCCGCTCACGTTTATCGGGGCAATCTGCTGGATCGCTGGCTTCTCCTATCTCATGGTGTGGTGGGCCCACCAGGTGAGTTGCTACGCAACAAATAACTGGTGAAGCGGTGGTTAAGATGGGCAACTTCGGAGTGCTATATTCGGGAAACAAAAGTTAATGTGAGATGTAAAGAGCAATACAGACATAGATATAGACAAGATATGAAGACTTGTATCCCAATAAGGTTACACAACTACCATAGACTAAATTGATAATAGTGCTTTTCAAATCCACCAAAATGCCTTGCAGTGATGTGGGGCCTTGCTGCCCACTACCTATGTGTAAAACACACCTGGGTAATGCTCAGCATTTTTCACTTTACATTTATCCAACAGCTTGATTTGTTTTCCTATTGTGGAGGTGGTAATGTGTCCACTACATGAAGCTCAATCATGTTAAGTCCCATTATCTCACCAATACCATGTTTACAGTATAGCTGCCATGCTTGTTTGTTGCTCATTTGAGGTTATTTTTTTAATTCAAGGGTGGACGCCCCCCCTCGCTTCAGAAAGGGAAAAATTTTGCCGTGCATATTCCGTCTGCCTGTGCGCTTCAAGCAGGTGTTTTCAAACTTGCTGCCCTGCCCGTCTGATGAGATGCATTCAGTAGCATGAGATGGTGCAGTAAATAGCAGGATCAAATATCTTGCAGGACTTTTACTTTCTGAAGACAGGATGTCCACATCTAAAGTTAGGCTTGTTTTTTTTTCTAATCACTGCGAACATTAGCACTTAACAGAACATTAGCACTCCACTGTGTCTTTGTCTAAGTGCAGTTGGTGAAAGTTAAAAACTTGGACTCAAGTTGTTGTTGTCTCTTTCTCACACTCACACACTTACTGCCAACCCAGCACATGTGTGTGGGCCTGGTGACAGAGTCTCATTCTGACAGGCGTGGGATTATGCAACATTGTTCAGCTTTATTTTTGTGACAAGAGTGTCTAATTAACAAATGTCTCGGGGTGGGGATGGGGTTGGTGAAGTGTGTGTGTGTGGTGTGTGTGTGTGTGTGTGTGTGTGTGTGTGTGCGCGTGTGTGTATGTGTGTGTGCGTGCGTGTGTGTGTGTGTGTGTGCAGTTTACCAAATGCTGAAATGCTGATATTATTTCTCTCTCACTCACAAGTTAACAAGCTTGCTCAGCTTAATGTCTTGTTTAGACATGTTTATAAAGTGTTTTTTAAACAAAATCCCAGCAGCTCTGAAATTATCTATAAATAAATGTGTAGAATTTATATTCAACATGCAGTAATGACTGTATCATTATGATCCGCAGGATCAATGATTTTTACATAGGGGAAAATATACAAAATGTCAAGGCATGTCAGACTACCAAAAATTACCCAAAACTAAATGACCCCACTTCAATCAACAGCATCCTTGTATACCTTTTCTCTCTCCGTCTCTCTCTGTCTCTGTCTCTCTCTCTCCGCCTCTGTCTCTGTCTGCCTCTATATCTGTCTGTCTCACCCTCTGTCTCTGTCTCACTCTCGTACAAAGCCAAATCTCTCTTCCCATGTCTGTCTATGTTCATTTATTCTGTTTATTGCCTAGGACCCAGGACAAACTCAATATTTCGAGTTTTCACATTCATACTAGTTTAATATCAGTCGCACATAACACATTCCCTGTTTTGTTTTTTTTCCCCTTCTCCCTGTCTTACAGGTGAAGAGTTGTTCTACAATTTATAACACAGAAATGTTGTTTAAGCATTTGAAAAAAAAACTGTAATACATTCCCTGTTTTGTTTTTCCTCTTCTCTGCGGTGTGCAGGTAGGGGAGACAATCGGCATCACGGAGGAGATCATGGGCCTGACCATCCTGGCCGCGGGCACCTCCATCCCCGACCTCATCACCAGCGTCATCGTGGCGCGCAAGGGACTGGGGGACATGGCCGTGTCCAGCTCCGTGGGCTCCAACATCTTTGACATCACCGTGGGGTAAGTTCACCACGTCATAGTCATCGCTACTCACCATGAGCAGCATCCTCAGAATAAACATGAACATCTTTGACATCACCGTGCGGTACGCTTGCTACAGCATAGTCATCTTCATCACTATCGACATCCGCATCGGCATAAATATACATATAAACATCTTTGGCATCACCGTGGGCTAGGCTCGCCACATCAGAGTCATCGTCCTTACCATCATCATCATCGACATAAATATAAACATAAACATCTTTGACATCACCTTGGGGTAGGCTTGCCACGTCATAGTCATCTTCATTACTATCGACATCAGCATCGGCATAAATATAAACATCTTTGGCATCACCGTGGGCTAGGCTCAGCACGCCAGAGTCATCGCTATCGTCATCATCATTAATGTCAACATGAATATAAACATGGACATCTTTGGCATGACCGTGTGGCTAGGCCCGCCACATCAGAGTCTTTGTCATCATCATTAGCATCAGCATCAACATAAATGTAAACATAAACTACGGGGTACATTAGTGGAGCTCTCCACAGTGCCCCGGAGGATCTCTACTGGACTATAACAAAGCTTGCCATGTGTATCTCTGTCCTGTGTTCCTTTGCCAAACTGTTAAAACACTTTGAGATACAGCCTTTGTATGGAATGTGCTATACAAGTAAAGATTATTATTATTATTATTTTCCTTACTATATGATTTTATCCTCTCCTTTTATCCTGTTTTGTCTTTTCTTTTTCTTTCTTTCTTTGTTTCTTTCTTCTTCACTCCTTCCCTCTCCCTCTCCCTCTCCCTCCGCTCTCTCCCTCAATCTCTCCCTGTCTGTTCTTGGCTGCCGTCTCCCAGGTTACCGTTCCCGTGGCTGCTGTACTCGTTCATCCACAACCTGTCCCCGGTGAAGGTGAGCAGCAACGGCCTGTTCTGCGCCATCGTGCTGCTCTTCATCATGCTCCTGTTCGTCATCATCTCCATCGCCGCCTGCAAGTGGAAGATGAGCAAGCTGCTGGGCTTCATCATGTTCCTGCTCTACATCGTCTTCCTCGTGGTCAGCGTCATGCTCGAGGATCGAGTCATCACCTGCCCTGTGTCCGTCTGAGGAAGCCAACACACCACACACCCTTCTCCCCACACACACACCCTTCTCCCCACACACACACACACTAACACATACTCTCTCTCTCCCACGCACACACACACACACTAACACATACTCTCTCTTTCTCCCACGCATACACACACACACATACACATGACCCCCCCCCCTCCAAAATTAAAATTTTAGTTGTCCCCAAACCCTGACTGCAAATAACACCCCCCCTTCTGGAGGAAGTCGTCATGGGGGGCTTTTTTTTTTTTGGACTGGAAGGGGAATCCCTTATTTGTTTCCATTACACTGTTTATTTATTTGACTATTTATTTGACTATTTATTGACTTATTTGTTTATTTATGGAATTAAGTGTTTTTTTAATGTATTTTATAATTAATGAAGGACCGCACCCGGGCATGGCAGAATGGCTTAATATAGCGCCAAAGGGTCAAAGGTGAGTTTGAGCATAGCAGGAAGGGCTGAGTAGAGAGAGAGAGAGAGAGAGAGAGAGAGAGAGAGAGAGAATGTGTGTGTGTGTGTGTGTGTGTTTGTGTGTGTGTGTGTGTGTGTGTGTGGATGTGTGTGCATGGAACAGAGAAAAAAAGAGAGAAAGAGAGAGAGAGAAAGAAGCAGTTGTTTTTATTTGTTACCCTCTCAACCGCCATTCACATAGCAGACGCGAGCCATGCGCCATGACGCTTCTGATATCGTAATACCAAACCAGAGATGGCAGACCTCTGCCCTGGGGCATCTCCTCCCCCCAGTCCCAGTCCCAGTCCCACATCAGCTCAGCTCAGCGCAGTGGAGCAGCCACCCCCAGCAGTCTGGCCAACCCCTCAGGCTGGGCTGGGCTTCAGGCTGAGCTGGTCCCCTCACCACCACCACCACCATCACCACCACCACAAGACCCGACCAGACCCATGGAGGCATCTTCAAGAGAACGAGGATCCTCCTTCTCCTTCTTTCTTCATCATCCTGCTCCAGATCTGGATTGGTTTTGTTTTTTTTTTTTGTTTTTTTTTTTACTTCTAATTCCTTATTTTCTTTTTGTGAATACAGAACAGTTTTTTGACTTCCCCTGAAAGCAGTGGCCAACTGTTATTTATTTATTTATTTTTATTTTATTTTACCCCCTTTTTTGTTCCACTGCAGCAAGATAAAGAAGTGAGGATGAGCGGAGCTCTGCCTGGAGGACTGGAAGTGGCTGGTGGTGGTGGTGCACGTGTGTGCTACCCAGGCCTGTGACGAGACTCAGTGTGACTCTGTTCGCCAGCTACTCTGTGCACCAAGAAGGAAAGAGGAGGCGTGTTGTCCTCGCCGGCCGGCATGAACGTGTGTCGAGTACATCCCTTTAACCAAAGGACAGGAGGAGCCCTAAAGAGGTGGAATGGACCAGCCTTTGGCAAAAATCATCGCTGTGTGTTTTACTTTTTTTTTTTTTTTCTTCTTTTGTGAAACCTGTTCCTGCATCTCGTCTGCCTAACATTGGCATTTCATTGCCCTTTGCGCAATGTCAGTGACGTTTCTTTTTTGTTTTTTGTTTTTGTCCAATGCCCCTACCTACCATACCTTTTTTATCTTTATTTTTTAAAAGTGTATGTTACTCTCATAGGTGATAGCCTAACTGTAGACGTTTCAGTGTTATTGCTGTAGTCGCTAGATGACGAAACAATCAACTGCACACTAACTGCCATAACACACTAGCATACTATGCTTAACGACTGCACTCCTTGTGGTGATCGATGCATCAAAACTCAGACTAACTTCACATGACTGAAAAAATATATATTGAATAAAAAGAAACTTAGTGTAGCCTCGGGGGAAAAAAAATACATGAATACTAACCCGCGATATTATTCAGTGTTGAAGAAAAAAAAAAAAAAGGACAAGCATGTGTAGACACAAATAGGGTAGTCACAACAATAGATAGGTCAGTGTCCCCAATAAAAATGAATGCGCTTGTAGATGAAGCCGTCTCTGACAGAGAGCTCCACATAGTCGCTAACACTGTTTTGAGCACTGAACATACTCACTTAGGGGCCCGATCAAGGTGTTGCGTACTGTACGAGCGTAAAATGAATGCAGAAGTTCAGTTGAAAATGGCACATGTGTAAATTGAGTAAATTATGAATCGAGAGAAGAAAAAGAAGAAGAAGAAGAAGAAAAAGAAAGATTTATTCTCCTTTACAGGGTGGAGGACTGGGAAGTGTCTGTGTTTTTTTCTGTGCAGGAGTAGTTCCTGTGTCTGCTGAATGCAAAAAAAACTAAAACCAAGGGGGTGTTCACTAAATTTGTTTTACTTGTCTACGGAGATTTGTAACCCATATTGAGCAGATATCAAACTTGGGCTTTTTTTCTCAAAGAAAGAATGAAATGAAAGAAAGGTGCTTCAGTTTGCATGGGAGCAACTTGTATATACCAGCATAACTAGCAGTGGGTATAATATACTAAACTATAAAGTTGACAGTGGTATTTTTGCAATAATTAAAAATAAACAATCATATGTCCATTAACCAACCACATACTGAATGACCAGAGCCAAACAAGCCTTCATCACTCACACTCTCTACACATCACTGCTCATTCACTGTGACGCCCACCTGTCAGTTACAACACAAGCCAAATAAATGAATACTGTTAACAGAAGATAAGTAATTAGTGGAAGATGCGTATATGTATGGGCATTGCACTCTGCCTCTGAAGAAACTGGCTACACACGCAGACAAGATGGCTGCTGACTGGGACGGGTGGCCCTAGCCTAGCCCTGTTCTAGCCCTGTTCTAGCCTTGTTCTAGCCTTGTTCTACCCCTAGCAGCCAGGATCCAGCTCTGTTCTAGCCTCGGTCCAGCCCTGTTGTGCTCTAGCCCTGTTCTCGATCTGGTCGAGTCCTGTTTTGGTCTAGCCCTGCTCTTGATCTAGAGACCTGTTCTTGAGCTGGGCTAGAGCTGTTGTGACCCTGCTAAAGCTGTGTCTGGCCCTACTCCTTCACTCTGAACAATAATGGGGCCAGTACCGGTTCTTCAGGGCGATGCCACAGAAGATGCTTTTTCAGTGCTTCAGAGAACCGTCGAGGCAACAGTTCCAGAACCATTTGACACCGATATGACATAGCATAGCCCATTATGATCTGAGGCTCTGAAGAACCATTTCTAATGTGAAGAACCTTTCACATCATGTAATGGTTCAAGAGTTCACAGAGTTTTCACTCTTCATGGAACCATCCAGAGATTTAAAGAACCATGTAATCACCTTTAATTTTGAGAGTTTGTTCAGCCAGTTCTCAGTAGCATTGAGCAAGCAGACTAAAGTACAGGAAACTTTTCATTTTGTTTTTTAATTGTCTACCTTTTTTGATGAATTTTCCACTTGACCAAGTATGGTAGAATTACAGAGGAGGAACAATGTGTGGGTGTTAAATATGCATTTCATAAGGGAGGTGTTTTTTTCTTTGTAAGTAATAAATAAGAAGTGTTATTAAACGGTCAGAGATAGAGGGCGGAGAGGAAGCATATATTTTCACATCCTATATCACACTAATTCACATTCAGTGGCCTATAGGTGGTGTCTTCCAGATACCAAACACACACACATGCATGTTTCCAAATTCCAATACAATAATACAATACAGTAAAGCAAATACAGTAATATTCTCAGAAGGTCGTTATTAGTGATCAGATGTGGACAATGACATGAGTTGCAGTTTAAAAATCAAATAATCAGACTACAAAACATTTACACGAAAGAAGGTAAAACGAAACAGTGATTGGTCCAAAGATTGTGTTTTGTGAATCTTGAACACACCTCTGATCTGGTCAGCCAGATTGACAGACAGAGCGACCCAGACCAGGCAGGCATGATGTGGGCTATTCTCCGCTGAAAACACTAGCTTCATTCATCTGTCCCCCATTTCTATTTGTTTTAACTATCAAGTGGTGTTCAGTTTGTTTTGTTTTGTAATGAAAGGGAAATTGTATAGAGTGATGGGAGTGGAGGAATTCTGGAGCACTGAGAACATCACCTTTGGCCTGAGGATCCTTGCATGCACAAACAAACTTCTATGCCATTTTGACCATCATTTCTTTGAGTAAAGGAGGGCTTTAGAACCTACAACTTTTAAACTATTTCAGCTTCTTCAACTGGTATTTGCTGTTGTCCGTTGTCACGGCAGCGATGGGCTTAAATATTGTTTTACTGTCTTTCATGTCGTGAACATTAGCGAAAGATTTTCATCCCAGATATCAACCTGACCATCGGCTGCTGCCTGCTGTTTTAAAACACATCTCCTCATCCTCTGCTTTCTCCTCTCCTTCTTCTTCCTCTCCTTCTCTGTCTATCCTATTTGCTGTCATGGTGTAATTTATGGACAGAATGAAGAACTGAAATATGAGAAAGTACTGAAATGTACTGTATACATTTGGTGAACTCATGAACTCAAGAGCCTTATACTTTTTCGCCCTCCTTTTTAAATTTGTTTTCATTTTTCATTTTGGTCATTTATCATCATCTCTCGACGTTGAAGTGTTCTTTTTTTCATGGCTGAGTTTTTATTTGTCATTTTGCCACTACCCTCAGACAGTTCCTAATGTTTTTCTCATGTAGCTTTCTGATTGATCTTTCAATCTATCATCCCTTCTCTGACTCCATGTCTTAAACACCCCTCTATTCACACACATTTCCACATTTATTCCTCTGCTTTCTATCACATGGGCAGTTCTTCTTGGGGTGGGGGCCCAGAGAGGACTATGATATGGTTGGGGTGGGGGCCCACAGAGGACTACCATATGGTTGGGGTGGGGGCCCACAGAGGACTATGATATGGTTGGGGTGGGGGCCCACAGAGGACTATGATATGGTTGGGGTGGGGGCCCATTTTCCAGCGCGCGCCTGCACACAACATACAACAGTGATTCTCCTGCTGCTATAAGATATGTCTCTGCCTGCAGGAGACTTGAGCAGGTAGTCAGAACCGTAGCATCCCTAAAGTCATCTTTAAAAGGTTCTCCATGGTCTCCTTTTGTAGAAGGGGATAAAATGGCAGGTTCTGTTGCGTGTTTTTTAACTGTCAGAGACAGAGTGCGGAGAGGAAGCACATGTTTTCACATCATATTAACACTAATTTCTCACAAAAAAAAATCTCGGCCCACATGCAGCTCTGAGCTGTGTTCCAGGTACCCAACAAAGACACGTGTGTGTGTCCACAGGTACCCAACAAAGACACGTCTGTGTGTCCACAGGATTTTTCCCCTCAGTACAGGTGTTCTTCAGATACATTAAAGACACATAAAATGACAGGTTGTGTTGTGAAGAGAAGACTAGCCGGGCCAGTTTGGACCTGTTGCCTCAGGACCAGTGGTCTGGGCCTGACCAGACTGTACTGATGGAACAGCTTAAATACACCTCCTGTTAAGGTGGCATGCATTTTGTTTTGTTTTTTGTCCCTCCCTTGTGTAGCTTCTAGACCCAGAATGAGAAGAGCATGAAACTGGAGTTGAATATTTTACTTTACTTACTACAGTTTTTTTTACAAGTCACAAACAATGGCTACCACATGCTTCAGTGCAAACAGTGAGCAAATGACACACACACGCACGCACGCACACACCCTTTTGCTACGTCACACACAGTCTGAATTAACACTTTCTTCAGCCCAATACTCACAGCTGGATAACACAGTTGACACAAACACACACTAATGCACACACACATACACACACACACACACCAAAACACACACTTAGCATCGCTCATGAGTTCATACTTTTTTTGTTGTTGTTTTTTCACATTTGGATTGAGACATCTTCCCACATGCATGCACTTAGTGATTTCCACTTCCCACTTTCCCAGTTCCCACCTCCCCACTTCCCACTTTCCACTTCCCACCTCCCCACTTTCCCACTTCTAGTGGCTTCTCTGTCTGGTGTCCAACATGCCTATATGCACTCAGTGTTCCCATGGTTTCGCTCTAGAGAGGCTTCTTCTTTCCATATGCATCGAGATTGCGTCGCCGTGGTTACTCGCCGCGTGTGTGCAAAGTGATTGGCCCAGCTGCGTCGGATACACACACACGCACGCACGCGCGCACGTACGCAGTCAGAGCAGACGGGAGTGTTACCAAGACAAAATTATTGGCTCAACTGCAGACACTCATCCTTGCACTGTTACCTTCCAATGGTATTGTATGTAATGTTTATTTAAGGTGTACATATATACAGACATAAATGAAGCATATAATCTATATGTGTATAAAAAATGTTTCTTTATGTAAAAATGGGAAAAAAGCTGAACAAACATGAAATATGTATAAATCAAATAAAGATAATGATTATGAGATTATGTGAATTGCTCTGCTTGTTTTTATTCTTCATAAAAGAAAAATGCCATAGTCACCTTTTAGTTTATCTTGGGTAGTTTTACTTCTGTTTAGCCACTAGGGGGCGTATTGTGAATATGAGCCAGCCAGTATCCATCACAGGAGTGTCCCTGTTCTTCTTTATTCCCCTAATTAGCAGGTGAATCGGTGGCCAGGTGTGTGTGTGTGTGTGTGTCTGTGTGTGTGTGTGTGTGTGTGGGGGGGTTCTAGCTAATGGGGCCTGGTGTACAAAAGGCTTCCTGGCCACAAGGACTACAGCTTCCTCCTCCGTCGTTTTAGGAGTCTTGGTTTGCAGACGACACACTTGCACAACACTTTTCTTTATTTCCACGACACTGAACATTTTTTCTGAAGTATTTCATAAAATGATGTTAAATGTCTTAAGGTTAAAGGTCTCCCATTTATTTATGTTGCTTACGCTTCAAGGCGGCTAGCGTGGCAGGTTAGAGGTCACATGGGTCAGGTGACATTAAGGTGTGTCTGTAGACAGGTGTCCAGGTGTTTGCACTCATGAGGCAGAAGTGTGGATGGTTCGTACTGCAGCCATGGAGTCCACATTCAGCACACTGCCAGCACAGCATGCAATAGTGACAGTTCATCCAAAAGCATGTGGAGGTGGATGGGGTAGCGAGATGAAGATGAAGCTGGTAGTGAAAAGGGCCAAAGGGTGTGGAGGGGGTAGGGGAGAGGAGTGTGGAGCGGAGGGGTAGTAAGATGAAGTTGGAGGGGGTAGGGGAGAGGGGTGTGGAGGGGAGGGGTAGTAAGATGAAGTTGGAGGGGGTAGGGGAGAGGGGTGTGAAGGGTAACCAGATGAAGTTGGAGGGGGTAGGGGAGAGGAGTGTGGAGGGGAGGGGTAGTAAGATGGTTGGAGGGGGTAGGGGACAGGAGTGTGGAGCGGAGGACTAGCCAGATGAAGTTGGAGGGGGTAGGGGAGAGGAGTGTGGAGGGGATGGCAGGGGTGTATGGCGTTGGCTGAGTGAAGGGAGTGCTTCTTACAGGCTGCTATCGCTCGCCCTGTAGCAAGAACAACAACATGGACAGGGAGTGTGTTACCATAGTAACATGACACGGGTAGCTGTCTTTCTCAGACTAATGTACAATATTACATTCATTTAAAGATTCATTCATGCCATGCTATCATTTTCTTTGTATCTTTGTTTCTTTGTATCTTTGTTTCTTTGTATCTTTCTTTCTTTCTTTCTTTCTTTCTTTCTTTCTTGCCTCCTTCCTTTCTCCCTTCCTTCCTATGGCCAAATGATCCCTGAGGATTCTATGAGGATTTTATTTTGCTGTCCACAAGAGGTCATCAATTGCTGTCAAGTAGACTTTTATTTGGATCAACGGAGCAATGTCCAATGGCAGCACACCAGGTGTGTTTTTTCTATTCTACTTTCCAGGCATAAACAAAGCATGCCATGAAAGATTCCTAACATTGACGAACAGAACCACACTGACTGCTTCTTTGCCTTATTTGGTGTCTGTTGTCTACATTTTTGGAGCTCATGCAGAGTGCAAACCTCCCCCACCCCCACCCCCCATCTTCTAGCGTGTTGCTTTTGTCTGGCACCTGTAGGGTTACTTGTTTTGGATGTGCACACCTTCTCACTGTTACACATATCGTTGCAAACTACATTAATGCCATCTACAGCACCTCATTGGCCCATGTTATCCGCTCACACGGCTTCTCTTACCGCTGACGTGCCGATGACGAAAATCTGTACCCGTCGTTGCATCACGATGACACTATGGCCTCTGTTTGCATCTGTCTGTCTGATCTGTCCAGATGGTGTTCCGACCTCATACGAAAAAATATAATGAAATAAATATGAGATCGCAACATAAGGAAAATCAGGAGATGAAATGATAACAAACAGTGTTTATTAAAAAAAATTGTGATCTGTCCAAATGGATAAAAGAACACCATGTCTAGCTTAATCTATCAAAAACCGAGCTCCTGGTCATCCCTGCCTATGAGTCAATCTGCCATGACATCAACTTGAAAATTGGCGTGGTCACTATTGCCCCGAACACCGTTGCTAAAAACCTGGGTGTCGTATTAGACGACCGTCTATCCGTCTCTGAACACATTTCTTCCGTAGCGAGGTCATGTCACTATGCATTGTACAATATTAGAAAAATAAGATAGTACCTGACCCAATATGCCGCTCAGCTCCTGATACAGTCTACAGTCACCTCCCGCCTCGATTACTGCAACTCCCTCCTAGCCAGCCTACCTGCTTGTGCGATCAAACCATTGCAAATGGTCCAGAACGCAGCAGCGCGACTGGTTTTCAATCAACCCAAAAGGACACGTCCCTCACTCTTCAGAATTAAACAGGCTCTGACGCTAGCCTACAAAGTCATTTCAGGATCTGCCCCCGCCTGTGTCTTACTAAAGGTTCACGTCCCGTCCAGGGCATTACGATCCGCTCATACAAACCATCTAGCTATACCCTCACCTCTCACAAAGCAAGGTCACTATAAACTTTTCTCTGTATTTGTCTCCAAATGGTGGAACAACCTGCCAGTTGCTACAAGAACAGCAAGATCCATTTCTACATTTAAAAAGATTGTAAAAACCCTTCTCTTCTGAGACTGCTTCCCTTCCTAACAGAATTAACAAAACTAACAATCACTAAACCAACTCTCTCTTACTCTGTCCCCATGTGGGGAGTATGTTAAGTGTCTCTGCTCCGGGAAACTTATTTAGGCACATGCATTTCCCTGTATGTATAAAGGTAGTCTGCTTACTATGTGTTCCTTTACACCTCTGTCAAGTTATGTCCTCCTTTTTGTAAGTTGCTTTGGATAAAAGCATCTGCCAAATGCAATGTAATGTAACATAAATACTAGTACTAGTGCAGAGAGGCCAAGCATGAATAAACAAACAACAGACCACAACAAATGAAAGGCTTATGTGATCTTAGCTAAGCAGTCTCAAATCACATTAATTCAAATGCAGGAAATCCAAGCATAAATAAATAAACAACTACCTGAAACAACAACAAACAACAACAAATTAAAGGCTTACATCCTCTTTGACGAAGCAGTCGCAAATGACATTAATTCAAATGCAATGAAGCCAAGCATAAATAAACACAGAACTACCTGTAAACAACAACAACAACAACAACAATAACAACAACAAATTAAAGGCTTACATCGTCTTTGACGAAACAGTCACAAATGACATTAATTCAAATGCAATGAATAAACACATACATAAACACATAACTACCTGCAAACAACAACAACAACAAATAAAAGGCTTACATCGTCCTCCGTGTGGCAGAAGCGCTCGATGCAACAGAAGAGCACCAGTAGGCCAAACACCAGGGTCTGTATCACGCCGAGGGCCACCAGCGTGGTGAACAGCTTCACGTGCCACCCCACTATGTTGGCCGGGTGCCGGCACAGGTCCCAGAGCGTCTTGTCAGACCGGTACCTGCACAGAAATTAAGAAAGATTTAAAAGTTGAAGAAAGATTTAAAAGTTGAAGAAAGATTTAAAAGTGATGTTAGTGATTTTGAAGTGAGTGGCACTGTATAATAGCTACTTCCTAACAAGCATTTATTTTACATCTGTTAACTCTCACATTACATTTGGTCACCGTTTGGTAGCCATTACTTTTACATAATTTCATCAGTAAATCATTTATAAATATACTGAAACACATCTGTCTGGATGTCGGTTGGCTATCTGTATGTCTGACTGTTTGTATTTATGCTATCTGGTGTCTGTCTTTCAGCATGCCTGACTCTCTGTCTGTCTGTCTGTCTGTCTGTCACCTCCTCTGTCTGCTTTACCATTCCCATCCTTTCCTTCTGTAGCAAGCGTCATCATTGGATATGCTGGACAACAGTTTCATGATCCTGATCAAACCATTTTCCTCTGCTCCCAACGCGCCATCTGGTGGTCACTAATATGTATTTGCGTGCACTGGGCAGTGTTTGATTATGTTCAGTATGTTTAAGAGACCCCCACCCCACCCAAACCTGTGTCAGTGTGGGATCAATGCATGGGGATACTGAAAAAAAAAACACATTTGGTAGCACTTCATTTAAAAGTGTGTACTTAAGGGTGACATGAGCCCTTTATAAACATCACATCACACGTCATCAACATTAATGACACTTCATTCACGTTTATGTCTGTTGTAATTAAGTATCATTTGGTTTTTGCCATGTCTGCTTCTCAACAAATATCAAACTTCACTTTACAAAAATTAAATGTCACTTCATGGCGATAGTCATAAACATAAATGTGTCATTAATGTTCATGGTGTGTGTCACGTCATGTTTATAACATGCTAATGCATGTTTATATTTATATGTTTATAACATGCTAATGTAGACACCTTCAGAGGAAGTGTTGCCACACATTGTGTACTGGCTCACAAGCAGGGGTGCAGTGGTAACAACGGAGATGGGTGAACTATGAATTTGGTGGTCACGGTGAGGTGCATGCACGGTGCGACAACAGATGTTTTTAAAAAGGCAAAATATTTTTTAAACAGTCCCAGTCCCACTTTTTAATGGTTTCTAGTGCACACACAGAAAAGACGTAGCGTGGTTTTGGAATGTCAGATTTTTTTGTACATAAATTCTATTAATGGGTGAAAATAAATCTTATTTAAACGTGGATTGAGGTCCTACGGAAGCCGAGAGCGGCCTTCATATAATCTTTTTTTAAAACTCATCATTATACCGAGATAACGGCATAATTAATTAGAGATCTCGAGAAAACAAAACAATTAATTTGAGATCACGAAAAAACAACTGAGATTTCTAGCAGAGCTTTCTCGAGATCACAGAATAATTGTTTTGATTTCTCGAGATCTCGAATTAGTTTTCTTGTTTTCTCGAGATCATGAATTAATTATGCCGTTATGTCAAGATAACGGTGAATTTAAAAAAAAAAATTATGAAGGCCGCTCTCGGCTTCCGTAGAGGTCTGTTGAGAGGTGGATAAACTCCTTTCAGGAAATGTGAGAGCATACTTGCATTTATCCTCCAGTACGGCCGTGCTCACAATAAAAGAGTCGGCTAGTGGGCATGTTGCCCAGTAACCCCCAGCCCCACCCCCAGAGACGCTACGATGTTGATGTCTGTTGAAATTCAGTTTCGTTTTGGCCGATTATTCCAAGTACAGCTCGCTGCGGCCCGCGGGAAGGCGCGGCTTCACCGTCAAGCCCCGCCCACATCAAGTAGTGCATTCTGGGATTGTGGCGTCATTTTTCGTTCCTGTTGCCTGATATCAGTGAGATTTAAGCCTGGTTATGCCCAGTTAAGGCTGTTGCTTCAGTGTTTTGAATGAACTAACATCTCGAGGGTTTAGATAAGTATTCCCCAATTAATTTCTTTTAAGTTAAGTAACGTTTTAACGACAGTTTTCACAAGCACACACCCGTACTTTCGCATAGCAACCCTGGTTGCTATGGACTCAAATGCCCTCGTTGTCAGTTTATGTCGTTATTTAGGAATCTCTCGTCTTTTGAGTGTGACAAAGTTACCTTAAAAACATCAACAATGGCTTTGTGTTACAACCAGATTCGAATTACTTCAATAAACGAAAATACAAGGGTACAGGAGACGTTTTTCTCCACGTAATGTAATCTGAATGGACTTCCGCCATACACCACGATATGTCTCGATGACGTACATGCCGAAGGCCAATAATTAGTAGGTGCACTGTTTACTAAAAAGAGATTATTGCTGGAATTTGATGTTAAAATTGATTTTAACATAAAATAGC
The DNA here is from genome assembly GCA_030347295.1 of Setipinna tenuifilis. NCBI lineage: Eukaryota > Metazoa > Chordata > Actinopteri > Clupeiformes > Engraulidae > Setipinna > Setipinna tenuifilis. The sequence continues at coordinate 5,015,848 of CM059284.1, read as the reverse complement.
TTAATCTATATATTTTCTCGAAGCCTACAGTCTGCACATGTGATTTAATATGCACTGAAACATGTCCCATCTTCTTCCATGCCATGGACAATGCATAGTCCTTTGTAGTGCTTGCATTATATTGAAATGCATTGATTGTTTAATATACACTATGGGGCTTTAAAAGTTAGTGTATTTTAAAACAAAGTAAAATATCAAGGTAACTTTGTCACACTCAAAAGACGAGAGATTCCTAAATAACGACATAAACTGACAACGAGGGCATTTGAGTCCATAGCAACCAGGGTTGCTATGCAAAAGTACGGGTGTGTGCTTGTGAAAACTGTCGTTAAAACGTTACTAAACTTAAAAGAAATTAATTGGGGAATACTTATCTAAACCCTCGAGATGTTAGTTCATTCAAAACACTGAAGCAACAGCCTTAACTGGGCATAACCAGGCTTAAATCTCACTGATATCAGGCAACCGCTTGACTCGTCTCATTGAAACTCATTCATTTGATTCTGGCGTTTGGTACACAGCCCGGCACGAACGAAAAATGACGTCACAATCCCAGAATGCACTACTTGATGTGAGCGAGGCTTGACGTCAAGCCCCGCCTTCCCGCAAGCTGCAGCGAGAGAAGCCTCGATTATTCACTGACTGTTAGGTGTTATGACCATGTATGCCGCCAGAGGCCACTATTGTGCCTTTTTTGTACTTGTCTTTGTTTTGGTTACCATGTGCTTTTCTTCCTCCAACTGTACCCTATCCCGATCAGTCAGATGTTCAATTACTCTGTGTATATATACCGGTCCCTTCCTTGTCTTTGTTACACACCCTGGTGAGTTTGAATTCTCTGCACACGCTGTTGGATTTAGTTTTGTCTCTGTTTGTTTCTGTTTTTTTGTGTGCCTTTGCATCGTCTGTGTTTTATTACTAAAACCCAACTACTCTGAACTCTGAACCTCTGCACTTGACTTGTTCCTGGCCTAGTGGATTGTCACTGCCTTATCTTACCGATAGGTCAGGGTTCCAATCCTAACCTTGCTTAACACTGACTTCTCACCCTAATCACACTCAACCCATGAGCCTAATCTTATCAGGACAGAGTTTCAGCTGATTGTCTCACCATTCAAATGAACTATGAGCCATTAATATGCTCCTGTTTTTTGTAAAAAATGTAACATTGGGTGGGTTAATGTAAGGTCCCACCTTATTTGCTTTGGTCGCTAACCAGAGTTAAAGCAATTCCAGTCAGTTACTTTTGAATAATAATAATAATAATAATAATAATAATAATAAAAGCTAATGCTACAATATAGACTGTGGCCTGTACCACAGCAAGGAGAAGATAGAAATAAGATTAGAAAGTAACGCATGTTTAGGGGAAGTGCATCACAGAGACACTTTTTTTTTCTTTTTAGTTGTCTGGGGGTTAAACTGTACCCGGGGAGATTCTTGAATGGATATTCCCACTCTCCGTTCATGGTCAAGCACTTCGGCCCAACGTCCAGACCTGCAGAGGCAACGCCCGTGCAGTAGATGGCGCCAATGAGACCAAACACCAAGGTGCAGGCTAAGCAGGCAATGTTCTAGCAGTCAAGCGAGAGAGAGAGAGAGTAGAGTGTTTTGAGGTGAAAATGTAGAGAGAGGGGAGAAATATTGGTTAATTTACACATGGTCTTCAAATGTGGAAACCCACACATACATGCAGGGCCGTGGACACAAACACATGCGCATGCACACGACACACACACACACGAGGAAAGCCATAGAGTGACAGGGAGAAAAAAAAAACACTTACCTCACATTGGCAACAAACTGCCCCATAGAAAGTCATCTAAAAGAGGATGAGAATTAAAATGTTTATTACATTACTTCAATTAAAATATAAACAATATAAACAATACACAAATAAATAACTTTCATAATGCTTAATTTACTTTTTAGCTTAATCTGTGCTTTACCTTAAGCCTTTAACAAAACCACAGCTTCATGTTCTGACTTTAATTTAGAAATAAGGCCTTGAGGAAAACTAACAACTGAATGTTGTATCTTGGCGAGCAACAGAAGGTTTATAGTTTTTAATCTTTACTTTTGATCTCCAGCACAATAAACCAGCCTGTCTAGGAGATCATGAGAGAGGGAAGGGACAAATACAAGAAGAGGAAGTAGGCCTAGACCTACTCATGGCACGTCATGATCTGCATTTTATATGTCGTCTCTCTCTATAGAGCACAGAGAGTGTCTTTGTATGTGTGTGTGTGTGTGTGTGTGCGTGTATGTATGTGTGTGTGCGCACCTGTGTACACCTGTGTGTGTGCGTGTGCACCTGTGTAAGCCTGTGTGTGTGTATGCGCATACACGTTTTTGTGTGTGTGTGCGCATACACGTGTGTGTGTGTGTGTGTGTCCTGGTTCCTGGTTTGGACATCAATACAGACGGCCATTTGCAAACCTCCCCCACCCCAAACCACCACAAGGACGTCAGAGCAACACTACCGTGCAAAGGCAAAAGACAGTAACTTCAATTTTGGGTGGAAATGAGTTACATCAGTTTGACATCATCAGTTTTAACATATCTTCAGTCACGTCAGTATTATCACAAGTTCAGTTTTGTCATATCTTGAGTCAATTTGGTTGTTTTGGGGGGAAAATAAGATGTTGCCTTTGCTGTAACACAGAAAGCACATGCAAGCAGAAGATTTTTAACGCCATTTTCACACTCGGCTGAGTTAAGGTCTTTTGCCTTTTTGCAGAGCAGTCATACCACACTTGAGCCGATGACACAAATCTGAATATGATTTAAAAAAAATGTATTTATTATTATTATTATTATTATTATTATTATTATTGTTGTTGTTGTTGTTGAAAACAATTATTATTATTATAATTGTGGTCATTATTTTTATTATTATTATTATCATCACTGTTATTGTTATTATTATTGAAAAGAATTAAATAATAATTATTATTATGATTATTATGATTATTGTTATTATTACTCACCATTAGGGTTCCCCCGATGAGTCCGCCCATGAGCCAGACCTCTGTGGAGATGTGGCCGCTGTCCAGGACCTCCCCATTGGGGAAGAACAGCAGCAGGTTGGCGAGCATGCACCCGGCAGGCGAGAGAATCAACGCCAGCAAGATCAGGCCAACACATGCCGAGATGCAGGACATCCTGTTTGCCTCTTTTGCTCTCTCTCTCTTTCTCTTTCAGACTTTCTCTCTCTCTCTCTCACTTACCCTTTCTGTCTCTCTTTTCCTATCTCTCTCTCTTTCAGATGTTCTCTCTCTCTCCCTCTCTCTCTCTTTCACAGCCTCTCTCTCTCTCTTAGCCTGTCTCTCTTTTTCTCTCTCTCTCTTTTAGACTTTCTCTCTCTCTCTCCCTCTCTCTCTTTTTCACAGCCCCTCTCTGTCTCCCTCTGACCCCCTTTTCTTTTCGTCTGACTCCTTCACACTAGTGTCTCACTGACTCAGATACCGTAGCTCTGTCTTACAGTCAAGTCGTGCTCTATTCTTTACTCACAGTCGATGTCACTGAATTCAGGCGAAATTTGTCACTTGTAACGTGTAGGCTTTCTCAGGGCAAAAACACTACTTCTCCGCCGGTTGTATGGAGGCACCAGGTGGGACAGAAATGACAGAAACAAATTCCTCTCTTCCCCCCAAAAAGCATTAGCGTCTCTCCTCAATCTCCTTCTTCCTCGTTCTAAAGTGGCTCACCAGTAAGTCAGAAGCTCCCTTTCTCTCCACCTGTCCCCTCCCGGCAGCCGCGATGGCTCTTGTGCCCTTTGGCCCCTCTCATATTTACACTCCTGGTATCAGCGATCAGTGCCTTTTATGGAGGGGGGAGGACACGTCCTCACAGAGACACATGCATGCCTGTGCTTTTACTTTACTTTACTTTACTTTACTTTACTTTACTTTAATTTAATTTAATTTACTTTACTTGACAGAACCTATGTGGACAAGTGATTATCTCTCACTGTTTTTCTTTCTTTCTCCCTCTCTCTTTTTATGTCATTGCTGTATATACTCACTTCCTCTCCCTTTTTCTTTCTCAGTTTTCTACCCAAGCATTGTCTCTTTCTTTCTTTCTTTCTTTCTTTCTTTCTTTCTTCCTTCCTTTCTTTCTTTCTATCATTCTCTCTCTGTTTCTCTGTTTGTCATTGTCTTGCACACTTACTATCTGTTCCCTCTGATTTTTTCCCCAAACATTGTCTGTCATTCCTTCTCTCTATCTCTTTATCTCTCTTTCTCTCTCTCTCTTTCTCTCTCTCTTCATGTATTATATAGTCTGTTTAACTCTTTCCATATCTCCATTTTCTCAACCTGATGTCTTGCTCTACTAGCCTAGTGATGATCTTTATTTCCACGACACTGAACATTTTTTCTGAAGTATTTCATAAAATGATGTTAAATGTCTTAAGGTTAAAGGTCTCCCATTTATTTATGTTGCTTACGCTTCAAGGCGGCGAGCGTGGCAGGTTAGAGGTCACATGGGTCAGGTGACATTAAGGTGTGTCTATAGACAGGTGTCCAGGTGTTTGCACTCACGAGGCAGAAGTGTGGATGGTTCGTACTGCAGCCATGGAGTCCACATTCAGCACACTGCCAGCACAGCATGCAATAGTGACAGTTCATCCAAAGTCAGTCAACCAATTACTCAACCAACCCATCAATGCCCCCTGTGTATGGTTGGCTTCGTGCATGTTGAGGTGGTGCAGTGGAAGAGTGCAGAACTGCAGTCTCCAAGGTATGTGGTTCTTATCTGATTTTAGGTAGAGTAAAGTCATTGATAAATTGAGAGTAGACCTTGATCCATACTAATTAGCTTATGCCCTGCACTTTGTGGATAGTGTCAAGTACCACAATAGAACAGAAGAGATAGAGAATAGTAGCACACTGCCAGCACAGCATGCAATAGTGACAGTTCATCAGTCAACCAACCCATCAATGCCCCCTGAGTATGTTTGGAGGTATGCATGTTGAGGCGGTACAGTGGTAGAGTGCAGGACTGCAGTCTCTAAAGTATGTGGTTCTTATCTGACTTTAGGTGGAGTAAAGTCATTGACAAATGTACAGTAGACCTTAATCCATATTAATGGATTTATGCCCTGGTTATCATTTCAAATTGCTGCCCATTCAGCAGGCCACGTACTGCACTTTGTGGATAGTGTCAAGTACCATAATAGAACGGAAGAGGAAGACAATAGTAGAGAACAGTATTTAATGGAACTAAATAGGAAAGAAAGAAAGTGGATTCAAGAAAGAAAGTGATGCAGTGACACTCATGTGGGATTGTGTGCGTGTGGTCGCAAGTTTGCATGCCGCCATAGCCACTGGGCTCAGGTGGTCCCGTTCGAGGCTGTGTGTTTGTCACCTTCATGTAATTGCCTCCAGAGAGGCTGAATGAATGCAGGAAAGATAGGTCCTCCAACAGGAGGAGGTGATGGTGCAGTGGTAGCATTGGCGGCCCCCATTGTCTGGGTGGGTGGTTCACGTACCAGTGTTGCCATATCCTTTGTTGGTCTTGCTGGTTTTTTCACAGCACCTTCCGGGCAGGGTTAGTATTAATGAGAGAAAAGGAGGCTGCTTAGCTGGTGGAGGTGATGGTGCAGTGGTAGAATTGGTGCTTGCTGTCTTCTGGGTTGATGGTTCAAATCCCAACCTTGTTCCAGAGCTTTGATGGTCTTATTGTAGTCTGTGAGGTTTTGTCACAATGCTCTAGAGAGGTTGAGTATGAATGAGGGGAAAAAAACCTGGAACTGTAGGAGGTGATGGTACAGTGGAAGCATCTAAACCCGCCATCCTCAGGGTTGCTGTTTCAAATCCTGGTGCTGCCACTGAGTCCTGATGTCTGTTTTTCCTGAATGTCTTGTTACCCCACATCAGAGAGTATGTATGAGAAAAAGTAAACAACCCTACTCAGGGCAGGTGATGGTGTACTGGTAACACTGGACATCCCCATCCTCAGGATTGATGGTTCAAAGCCCCACACTGCTTGATGAGGTGTTGGTCTTCAGAAGAGACACAAGCTCGGTTGGTCCAGAGCCCTGGAGGCTGCAATGAGCAAGGTGAATTCCAGTGGCCCGCACTGGAGACACAAGCTGGGTTGGCTCAGAGTGCTGGACCAATGAGGAAGGTGAGTAATGGCTGGAGAGGGGTTAGGGAAGAGGGGGTGGATGGGGTAGTAAAAAGTAGCTGAAGTTGGAGGGCGTAGGTAGAGGGGATGGGTTGTGAAAAGAAGGTGAATGGGTAGGGTGGAGGGGAAAGGAAGAGGCATGTAGAAGTAAGGTGGGTTGGCTCAGAGAAGTGATGATGAGTAGCACCTGAGGGGTTAGGGAGAAGGATGTGGATGTGGATGGGGTAGGGAAAAGAAGGTGGAGGGACTTGGGTAGAGGCGGGGTGGAGGCAGGAAAAAGAGGTAGGAGCAACTTCTCAAATAATCTCTGCATTTTGGTTCAAAAGTGTATAAGCCTCTCTGTTGGACTTTCTCCTTGGAGTCACACCCCTCCCCTTGGAACACCTCCTCCTTTTCCTCTGCCCAGCCCTTCTACACCACTCCCCTTGGCACAGCCACATTACCACTCCCTTTACCCATCTCCTGGATGCACAGCCCTTCATTTTCTCTTTGGAGTCAGGCCCACCCCATATGTCCTTGGAGCACCCACTTTTGCTCCTCCTTTTCCAGCCATCCTTCATTTGGTTATTCATGTCTTGGTGCACCTCCCCCTTCTCTTGTGGAACCAACCCTCTTCCAGCTTCGCATGGCCTTCCATGTCCACGTCCTTGGCCACCACCTTTAACAGATGGCTTTTTGTACATTTGGTCATTCATGTCTTGGGGCACCTCCCCCTTCAGAGTTTCCACTCTTCTTGTGGAACCAAGTACACGCCCTCTTCCAGCTTCGCATGGCCTTCCATGTCCTTGGGCACCCCCTTTTCCAGGACTGCTGGGATTTGAACCGACAACCCTGAGGATGGGGATCTCTAGTGCTCCTGCTGCACCACCACCTCCTCCTGCTGGTGCAGTTTTCGTTCCGATACTTATACATAAACTCTCTGGAGCATGGTGGAGCATGACCACCACTGCACCGCTGCCTTCTCCGGCTACACACATCAGGCATCATCCCCTTTAGTGCAAATCCCAACAACTAATTAGAATCAGGTGATTTGCGTCTACCTGCTGATTCCTCTGAAGCAGAAGCAGGGGTGTCACTGGCCGACTTTGGCAGGGCCTTCATGTCCAGGGTGTTTTAAGTCTAGCCTCGTTAGCCAAAATGATTGTACAGTGGTAAAGCTTATTTATTTCACTGTGCTTTCCAATGCATCTCTAATTAACAATATTTACTGTAGTGTATAGTGTACTACAGCACCAGAGGGAGAGAGTGCAGCATCCTGACAGCTTGGTGGCCAAAGCCATCTATGGGTCTGCTGCTTATGGCCTCTTCAGTCTCCTTCCTTATGGCAGCAGATTGTAGAAGCGTTTGGATGGGTGGGTGGGGGGGGATCACCTGTAATGCAGAGGGCTTTATGGGTGAGGCGGATGTGGTAGATGACCTGGTGGGAGGGGAAGAGAGACACCTGGTGTAGCTTTTTTTCGGCAGGACACATGGCAAGTGCCATAACACACAGTGATGCAGCTGGTTAGGATGGTCAGGATGCTCTCTATGGTGCCTCTGCAGAAGGTGCTACAGAGAAGAGATAGAGTGGGTGGGATTGTGAAATGTCCTTGGGTTGTGATTGAACCAAAGTCTCCAGATATATATTATATTATATTATATTATATTATATTATATTATATTATATATAAGCCAACTGCAGCACACCCCTAGCCTGGCCAACCAGCCCCTCATACTTCACTTTATTTCGTCTCAGGCAACCATGTCAGTAAAACTACAGCCAGACCCTCTGTACAAAATGAAGTGAAGTACGAGGGGCTGGTTTGCCAGGCCAGTACCCCGGACAGGTGAGCCTACCCTGGACAGGTGAGCCTACCCCAGACAGGTCGGCCTACCCGAGACAGGAGACCCAGCTGGCAGTGGCGGGGAGGGAGGTGGTCATTTCAGGTGGACGGCGTCTATGGCAGCAAAGCAGGTATGAAAAGACATGGCATTTAAAGACAGGTGTAAGCAAGTGATTGCACAAGCAATGAATGACATCTTCCTGGTAGCCCCGTGGGTCTAAGTTTGGCCACTGCTGGTTTCGAGCTACGAGGAGACACTATGTGAAGGCCATGAAACAGGTTACACAAACAGCACTGCGGCTCTCATCTCACACACAGCGAGCCTCTCACACACAGCGAGCCTCTCACACACAGCGAGCCTCTTACCACAGGAAGTCAGCACACGGGGACAGATATAGACACTACACCACAGACACCACAGACACACACACTCACAGCGCTAACACAGCTCATGCAGAGAGAGAGAGAGAGAGAGAGAGACACACACAGAGGGAAAGACAGGGAGAGATAGAGAGACAGGGAGAGAGAGACAGGAAGGGAGAGAGGCAAAGAGAGACAGGAAGAGAGAGAGTCAGAGACAGACAGATGGAGAGAGAACGGGAATGGAGAGAAAGAGACAAGGAGAAAGATAAAAAGACAGAAAGAATTAAGAAAAACAAATATCAGACTACTTTCAACTTACTGATGTCACTTTTTCTCATTCACTAACTTGTCTTCATTTTTGTTTTGCGTAGGCCATGGGGGGATATAGGTGTGTGTGTGTGTGTACATTATATGTGTGCACCTGTGTTGACCTTACTAGCTTCTAACAGTGTACGTTGTGGCTGTGGCAGCTTGTGTTCCTGTCTGCTTGGTTCATTTCAGCCAGAAAGACTCAGACAGAGGAGTATGATTTAAGCGATTTAATATAAACAGAGTTTGACAATAGTTCAGCAGGAAAGATATCCGTTGGCATAGGCCCCGTCATCGATGGATCCGGCAGATCCGGTAATTGTTGTATGGCAGGGACCGGAATCTCCCCCAGGCGGATAGGTACACACACACACACACACACACACACACACACACACACACACACACACACACACAGAAGGACAGAAGGGCAGTCACATACACAATCTCCCCCGGTAGGCTAGGGACACACACACACACACACACACACCCACACACACACACACACACACACACACAGGAGGACAGAAGGGCAGTCACATACACAATCTCCCCCGGTAGGCTAGGGACACACACACACACACACACACAGAAGGACAGAAGGGCAGTCACATACACAATCTCCCCCGGTAGGCTAGGGACCAACTGGTGGTGGTGGTGGGGATGGAGGAGGAGACTTGGTTACGTCAGCACCTGAAGCAGCGGAAGAGATGAGTTAGACAAGTCACTATAATAACCTTTACTTGTATAGCACAGTTCATACATACAAGATGCATACAAGTGCTCAAAGTGCTTTACAGTTTGGCAAGGTCACAAACAAGACAGCATTTCTTGCAGTCCAATGGCATTGGAGTACTTGAATGCAATAATGAAATGGCGTAGTGTCATAACAATGCATACTGCATTTATAGTGGCATACTGCCTCTGCGACTATAAAGCGGGTGACAAAGGTAGTATGCACTTCCATGATATTAGTCTTCCTGGCGGAACTTGCGCAGGCTTACATTTCTAAAGCTGTTAAACTGTGGAACTGCATTCTGCCTCCGGCGTGAAGAGCTGCAGGGCTATCACAGTTTGGGAAAACGACTTAAACGAGAACAGCACTTTGAGACTGAGAGCAGCACTTTGAGACTGAGAGCAGCAACTTTGCTGGAGGAAAATGAGGTCACGCTGCCCCCAAACTTAACCACCAGCATGTCACTATAGCCCCTCCCCTAACCACTAGCATGTAACTCTGGCCCCTCCCCTAACCACCAGCATGACACTATGGCCCCTCCCCTAACCACCAGTAGGTCACTCTGGCCCCTCCCCCAACAACCAGTTTGTCACTCTGCCCTCACATCTAACCACCAGCATGTCACTATAGCCCCTCCTCTAACCACCAGTGTGTCACTCTGACCCCTCCCCCAACTACTACGATGTCACTCTGGCCTCACATCTAACCACCTGTGTGTCACTATGGCCCCATCTCTTACCTAGCCCCCACATCTATCCACCTGTGTGGCACAGCCTGTGACAGGCACACTTTCCCACGGCCACTGCCACTAACCCTGCCGGGGGACGAGTACGAGAGGTGACCAGGTACGTTTCAAATACTGATTTCTAACCTACCTGTGTAGATACATGTGCCAGCATTCAGGTTTAGACAGTTGGGGATATTGGAGGGAGGGAGGGAGGGAGGGAGAGAGAGGGGGAGAGAGAGAGAGAGAGAGAGAGACAGACAGACAGAGAGACAGGTAGACAGATAGATAGATAGATAGATAGATAGATAGATAGATAGATAGATAGATAGATAGATAGATAGATGGATGAAGAGCTGCTTGGACAAAAGGAAAAACGTGTGAAACAATAAAAAGTGGATTTGCTCATCATACATGCAAATAAGGCACAGGTAAACAAACCAACACTATTTGTGTTCACTTCATGACCAATAAGATTTTTGCCATTATAGCTGCTTTAATTCAGTTCAATTATCTTTATGAAGACAAAAAAATGTAATATAATGTTTCACATCAGTATAACCAATGGTGACGTTTTTGAGACATTACAAGGACAGTACAGCAGCATCATTACTGCCATTATGTCACCTCGTTACTGTTAGACATGAGATACACTAACAGCCTGTTGTTTGGCACTTACCTCTCGGTCCTCTACGCTACTCTGTGGCTTGAGTATTAATCCTCACTAGCCAATCAATCACTTGAGGTAAAAAAAAAGACCTTGTGAATGTTACAGTACATAGTGTAATGTTCAAGAAATGCACTAGAGTTTATACAAGTCTTCTGGTTTTAGCAAAAGTTACCGTTTTTGTCCCTAGATAATTGTTAAAGTGTACAGTATAATTACTGCAGTGGGTATATTAGTGCATAAGACTAAACATGTACGACATCAAGTGTTTGCTGAGGCCTGTCTAAATGGGTCACGGCTCTTACTGGGGCCACAGTGAACACACAGTTTCCAGGAAGTGGTGTATCCCTGAGCTGTGCAGCGTCTTAGCCGCAGATACAAAAACATGTGTGAGGTCATTGGGATACACTATCTTCAGGTTAGGATGATTTACAGACCTTTAGGGTCCATACAGAGACAGACAGACAAACGGATGGATGGATGGATGGCGGCCAGACAGGCAGACAGACAGACAGACAGACAGACAGACAGACAGATAGATAGATAGATAGATAGATAGATAGATAGATAGATAGATAGATAGATAGATAGATAGATAGATAGATACTGCTGTCTGCAACTCTGTCATAGCAGACACACTTTCCATCAATTACAGAAATGCCACAATGCTCTAAAACAGCATTTTTAGGATAGAAAGTGCTTGTGTTAAAGCCATCGTTGGTATTGTTTTTAGGTGGTGACTGACTCCTGTGAATCTCCACTGCACTTCATCATTCACTCTCTCAGTACCTTGACCAAGACCGAGAAAAACCAACACCAGAGACAAAGCAACACCATGGAAGACCTTCAGCCCGACAGCGTGGCCCATGCAGCCCGTGTGATAGTGTTTTTCGTCGTCGCTCTGCCTGTGGCCGTTCCCCTCTCGGGTTGGGCTCTGGCGTCCATCAGCGTTAGCAAAAGAAAGAGACTTTTAGTGTTCATCGTCCCCCTGCTCCTCAGTGACCTATTTGATCTCACCGTGATGCTGTCCACTCTCAGGGAGCTAACGGGAGGTGGGGTGTTTTGCGGACAGGACTCCGTACACTCCATACGCTCCGTACAGTCTCCTAACATGTTGCTGGTCTGCAGACTGGTCAGCCTGTACTTTCACCAGCTGGTGGCGCTGGAGGGCGCCGTGCTCCTAAAGAAGAGCTCCTCTCTTCAGTGCTTCTCCCAATACTGCTCCATGTGCATAGCAGTAATTTGCATCCCGGCTGTCACAATTGGCTTTTCTGTCTCTTTTGACCTCCTCAACTTTGTGTTTGTAATCATTTCCTTGATATTTACCACCGCCTGCCTCTTCATCTCTCTGTGCGATATGCGCAAGTCTGAACGGCAGGCCGTCAGAGAGCGGGGGCTGATGCTGCTCAGCGTGTGTCTGTTCGCTGTGGTTTTCCTGTACGGCCCCCTGGGTGTGTACGTAGCTCTACACCAGACAGGCGACGGGGTGTTCGTGTGGAGACGCCACTCGGACATGGTCGCTTCTCCATGGGGAGCCATGGCTCTGTCCATTTCCAGTGTCCGGGTCGTAGCAGACCCTCTGCTGTGTGCGCTGGCCGGCAGTGACATACCGAGAGCTCGCCACTCATGATTTATATATATATACACACACACATATATATATATAAATCATGAGTGCCGAGCTCTCGGTATATATATATATATATATATATATAAATCATGAGTGCCGAGCTCTCGGTATATATATATATATATATATATATATATATAAATCATGAGTGCCGAGCTCTCGGTATATATATATATATATATATATACACAT